>CM014730.1:5774956-6258418 GCA_004329165.1 Spatholobus suberectus | reverse complement strand
TCCATTCCATTCCATTCCATTTTACCAGCAATCCAAAATAGCCCAAGAGTCTTGCGATTTAAGAGGCCTATGGAAGTTATCTCTTTCTATCCTAATTTTTCCACTAATAACAATCATACACCAAGGGTCTTTGGGTGTGTCTCATTTATTCATGTTTATAGTCAAGACAGGAGAAAACTTGATGCTAGAGCCCTAAAATGTGTTTTTGTTGGCTACTTCCCTACTCCAAAGGGCTATAGGTGGTTACCATCCTCCTTCTAAAACATTCTGTGTCTCAAGATGTAACATTTCATGACAAACAGGTTTACTTCAAACTTCAAACAACCTTATTTTAGGAGGATCATGTATGGGAAGATAAGGAAACTCAACTTGAAACTCTTATCCTTCCTAGCCTAGTCTACTATTCACGTGCTTGAGTTAGAATGGCTAGCCCTTCCATCCTTATCAATTGAAAATGATACTGAATTCGATAAAAGATTTGAAAAAAAATCTAGGTACAACAAGGCCAAAGAACATGTGCTCTAGAGTTCAATCCAATTCCTTCACATTAGGTAACATTTTGATATTCTTGCTTTACAAGATAATTTTGATCTTCCTATCTTTTAGGATAATTATCCAACCTTTCAAAATGAAACAGAAACCCAAACATTTGAAGATGACATTTACCTCCCAATTGCCTTTAGAGAAGGAACAAAAAAATGTACACAAAAGACCTTATATCCTTTCTCAATTTACCTCATTTAAAAAATTCTCACCAACCCACAAAACCTTTCTTGTAAACCTAAACAAAACCTTCTTCCCCACTAATGTTTTTAAGGCATTGTCTGATAAAAAGTGGAAATAGGGCATGGATATAGAGATGGAGGCATTGGAGAAGAATATGACATGGGAGTTTGTTATTTTACGAGAACGAAAGAAGTTAGTTGGTTGTAAGTAGATATATATAGTAAACTAGCGAAGTATAAGGCTGATGGGTCAATTGAAAGGTACAAAGTAAGGTTAGTAGTCAAAACTTTCAGACAAACGTATGGAATTGATTACTAGAGACCTTTGCCCTAGTTGCAAAGATGAATAAATCCAAGTAATCATATCTCTTGCTGCCAGTTATGGTTGGGGATTACAAAAATTTGATGCGAAGAATTCATTCTTACATGGGAGCTGAGGAGGAAATTTATATGGAGATCCCATCAGGATATCGCGATAGTGTTGCTTCCAATTCTGTTTACAGGCTAAAAAAGACATCATATAGGTTGAAACACTTCCCAGGAGCATGGTTTGGAAGATTACTAAGGTTATGACAACCTTAGGGTACAAAGTCAACGAGACCACACATTATTCATCAAATACTCGACTTTAGGGGGAGTGACTATGTTGTGGTATATGTGGATGATATTATTGTAGCCGGTGATAAGAAAACATTCATTCCCCTTCTATATCTTACATCTATAATCTTTTTGCCCTGGTGTATCTCTTTCACATTAAGAAAAGTCTCGAATCGTGGTTTATTAATTGGTGCAATACTGGCCATCCGAAACAAGTCTTAAGCCAAACTCTAGCAAAGGAGTTTGTTATAAAAACTCTTTTGGGAATTGAAGTGTCTCACTCTAAGAGAGGTATTTTCATATCTCAATAGAAATATGTCATAGATGTGCTCCAAGAGATAGGTAAGACAACTTGTAAGTATCCTCATAGATTCAAACCTTAAATTGGGTAATGCAAGTGATTGTGCAACCGTGGATAAGGAGATGTATAGTGTTTGGTTGGAAATTAATCTATCTGTCTTACACAAGGTCAAATATTGCATTGGTTGTAAGTTTGGTTAGTCAATTTATGCACTGTTTGTGAGAAGTCCACTTACTGGACACTCATAGAATTTTGTAGTACATAAAGGAACCCTAAGAGGAATTTTATGTAAAAGGAATGGGAATGCAATTCTTGAGGCTTACACTAATGCTGACTATGCATGGTCAATGACTGATAGTAGGTCCTCTACTCTGGACATAGCACCTTTCGTGGAGGAAATTTAGTAACTTGGAAGAGTTAAAAATAGAATATTATGCCTCGGTTTAGTGCTACGGCCGGGTTTCAAGCTATAGCACAAGGTATTTGTGAATTACTATGGCAGAAAAATATTTTAGAAGACTTGAGGATTAAATGGGATGTACCTATGAAACTCTACTGTGATAATAAATTAGCCATCAGTATAGCTCATAATCCTGTTCAGCTTGATCGAACAAAGCACGTTGAAGTGGCTAGGCATTTTATATAGGAAAAGCTTGAATGTGGCTTGTTTTGTAATCCATATGTGCCTCCACAAAGTCAACTTGTAGATATTCTTACCAAAGGATTATGCAGTCCAGAATCCAGATTTGAAATAATTGTATGTAAGATGGGAATGGAAAACATCTATTCTCTAGCTTGAGGGGGAGTGTCGGAAATAGGAGTACTTTAGGAGATAAGAGCTTCTTTAATGTTTCTTTTTCCAAGTAGCGTAGCCGGGTTCAATGCATCTTAGAAAGTAGTAGTATCTTAATTTCTCTCTTGTGAATTGTTTTGGCATTGATTATCCTTGTAATACTCTTGAATATAAATAGACCATTCTGCTGGGTGGAAAATACACTCAAGCATATTTAGAAAATTTTGTTTCTCATTCTTCCACAATATTTCTGTCTCAAGTACAGTAAACATTTATGGAATATGTAAGGTACATAGTAATATTGTTCTTATGTTTATGAATCTTGGTCAAAATGTCACTGTTGTAGCTGAATAGTCATGCATTGTTATTTCTGTGAGATTTCCCTTTCCTCTGCCCAAAAGTTTGTCTTTAATCATGGTAAGTTGGCTCATCAGAGTTTTTTAACTGTGTTTTGGTAATAGGTTCCTGCACAACAATATATTTTTTAGTATTGCTGTTGATACTGACCTTCAGAAGCTGTCAAAGAAATCTACCGATGCTAATTCAAAAACGCGAAGCACAGGCACCCGGCATGGTTCTTCTGAAAAATCTTCTGACTTCCAGGTTCCCAATGGGGGGAATAATGATGGTTCAAGTTCAGAAGATAGTATCAATGGCATGGAAGTTGTTCAAGATATTCCTCCTGAAGCTGAACAGGCTCTGAGTGATGTGGCCACATATTCTTCCGTAAATAATGATTTGAATGGCGCAAAGGCTTACCAGGAAGCTGATGTCCCAGGACTTTATAATCTTGCTGTGGCTATAATTGACTACAGGGGTCACAGAGTGTTAGCTCAGGTGTGCTGTGAAGTTGAAGTTTACCTATCGATAACTTCTTCCTTTCTCAAGAAAATGTGATGAATTATAGGATTCCTGTTTTTTGTCTAAGAACCACCTATGGCTGTTTGGTGTTTTATCATACTTTCAGATTTGATTTGTATGAATAGAGTGATTTATCCTTTAGTTTTTGAAATGCAATGCATTAGAACTCATCAAAACAGCTGCAAGATATTAAGAAACAGAGCTTGAATGGCACCCAAATTGTTGAAATGGCCGTAAAATATGCCCAAACGTTTGCATTTATTATTTCTATTTGGTGTTATAAACATGCATTGCGTAGTACTGCTAGTGCTAATACTTTTTTATTTGAATCTAATGTACATATAAATATATTTTCAATATTTTATTTAAAGTACCCTGACATCCCAATGTTGTATAAATATTGGTGTCTGTTCAGCTTAGATTTCTGTGCCGTCTCAATGGTTGCTATTGATAATCCCTGCATTGATTGAGAAATCTAGATAAGTTCTACGTTGAATTCTTTCACTATAGATGCTTGCTGGATTTTATACTACATTTATTCATAATGTAAGTAAGACTAAAATTTACTACATTTTTGTAATTCTAAATCCCATGAATCCCTGTTCACAATTAATTTTCTTTCAAATTACATATTTTGCTGCAGAGTGTCTTACCAGGTATTCTTCAAGGGGACAGTTCTGACACTCTCCTGTATGGCTCTCTTGACAATGGAAAGAAAATTGTGTGGAATGAAGATTTTCATTCTAAGGTAAAGGAAGCTGCTGAACATTTAATTGTAGTGAATGGATCAAAATTGAATTTTAAGCCTTTATTGCAATTACATTATGGGTGAAACCTTTTTCACATGAATGAAAATATAAGCAAAATTTCTTCCAAAGGAATTATGAATATATTCAATAGTTATTCCATAAATTGTAAATAAGTACTCTTTTAAGGTGTTGCTAGTATTTGTATTCTCTATCAGATGGATTTCTTTTGTATCTTTTCTAAGTTGTTCTTATTCAGGTATTGGAGGCTGCCAAACGGCTTCATCTGAAGGAACACTCAGTCATTGATGGATCTGGAAATGTTTCCAAATTAGCTGTGGCAGTGGATAGCAAGGGCATTGTTGGCAGTGATAAGAGGTAGTTTCATTTTTGGGTTGGTTTATTACTTTTATCATGTCTGTTTGCTTAGTTGGTGACTTTTCAGCTGATTTTCTAAATAGATGTTGGACTCAGGAATTAGAAACACAAAATAGTGACTGTATTACAGAAACAATCTGGTTTTAATGACCAGATTTGCAGGACAAGCACTCAGCACACAAGGGACACAAGGGCCTTTACAAGCAGTATTCTCCTTCAATACAAAGTAAACAACAAAATTACACTCTTAATAGGTTTTGGCTCCTCTAAAGTGAGCAAATAATCTTAGTCCTTGATGAGAAAATCAACTATTGATATTTCAACACATACATGATTTGTTATGTATGTGCATGTGATATTGACTGTTGATTTTTCATCAGCAATTGAAATTACTTTATCCTCTAATAGCTCACTTTAGAGGAGCCAGATCCTCTAAATAATCCACCCCCACGTCTAGAACACACATATAACAAAACAAAATAACTGCACAACCCACAAGTAATACAAATAACTGCCAAATAACGACACAAATAACTGCCACATTACCATACATAACAGTTAACCACAGAAATGATGAGAACTGCTGAAAACTATTTCTTGTTTCTCCTAACATATACTTTCAAAGGCATGATTTTCTACTATACTTAATATATTTAACTCCATTCTGGATTTATTCGCAAGTTGTTTATGGTCGAACTGAAGAGTATTATTGAATGCTGAGATTAGGAAGTTCAACAACAATGGTTATAAGTAACATAGTTCAGGTTTAGTTCAATACACTTGAGATACTCTGTATGTTATTTATGGTTGAAGAATGTGATTGAACAATGATACATAAGGAATTTGTCATCCATTGTTATTAGCTATGATGTTCAAGTGACACTTAAGATTGTGATATGGACTTTGCTGATATTTGTTACTCCATTCTGGCCTTCCTTTTGTTATTGAATATAGATAGGAAGCTTGTCAACCATATGTCATTGGTTGCAGTGTTCAATTTTAGTTCAATACAGACTTGAATTTGTTTTAATTGTATACTGTGCTATGAACTGATGCTCTTATTTGAATGTAGATAGGAAGCTTGTCAACTATATGTTATTAGTTGTAACTTTCAATTTTATTTCAATAAAGACTTGAATTTGTTTTAATTGTATACTGTGCTATGAACTGATGCTCTTATTTGAAATCAAATCAGGCATTATCTTCTGGATTTGTTAAGGGTAACTCCTCGGGATGCAAACTATACTGGACCTGCTTCACAAAATTGTATCTTAAGATCTGAATTAATTACTGCCTTTTGCCAGGTAACTACAGCATTCCAATATAAACAATATTGGGGATTTCCTTTGTATATTTAGTTTCACATGACTTACCCTGTGTGGGAATAGGCCCAAACAGCAGAGAAATCAACCCAAGCATCAGAGAAATCAAAATCCAAGGAGACTAATACCAAGGAGGCAGATAACTTGGCCAATGATGCTAAAAATGTTGCTGATGCTGACAAGCCGGTAGGCATTGTGCATATATATAATATTGTACTTATGTTGTGCTTTTATGAGACATTCTTTTCTTCACCCATTCCTGCCTTAAAGGATAATCTGGACTTCATAATTATAAGTTTGAATGTTATGTAACATTTGTTTCTTCAAGGTCTCCATGTGTTATGGTTTGGATTTATCTCATCACCCCTATGCTGTGAAAATGAACTACTCATTTCAACTTTGTCTAGTACCTGTCTCACTTCGTTGTCTTGCTTATAATAATTATAAGTTTGAATGTTATGTAACGTTTGTTTCTTCAAGGTCTCCATGTGTTATGGTTTGGATTTATCTCATCACCCCTATGTTGTGAAAATGAACTACTCATTTCAACTTCGTCTAGTACTTGTCTCACTTCGTTGTCTTGCTTAACTTCCAAACATTGGTAACATTGTGTGTATTCTGTATTTCAAGTATCATGTCAAATGACTTGTCTGGTTATCAGATTAGAACTAGTAGGAATTAGGGACAATTTTTGTGGAGATTGAATTCCAATGTACACCTATAAACTGTGGTTGTGCACTTTTGATACCTTTCTACAGGATTCGATGAAGATAAAAAAGAATGAGGATGCAAAAGAACTTTTCCTATGTCTGCAGAAAGCTGTGATCATCATGACAAAATAGTTTTTAACCCTAATGTTTCACTGAATTCAAACTAGCTGGAAGCCCAGAGGTTTCTTCTGAATCTTATATTGCTTTTACCTATGCCTAGCAATAGGTCTTTCATCTTTCTCTTTGTGCATGTGTGACTGTGTATATCTAATTATGTATCTTCTCATTCATCCTTTCCTCTGTCCCTGCTGTTTGTGCGTGTGCTTTCTGTATGAAACTTCATGGTTCACTCTTAGCACTCACGATATTCTTATATTGTTGTGTTTGATCATATTACCAGGAAATAGCTGCTGATGAAAACAATGTGAGAAAAGTTAGTCTATATCTTACTGATGTTGTAATTCCAAAGTTTATAGAAGATCTATGCGCACTTAGAGTCACACCGATGGACGGTCAGACATTAACAGAAGCACTCCATGCTCATGGAATTAATGTTCGCTACATTGGCAAAGTATGCTCTATATTTTGATCAAGACTTCTGTAATGAATCTAATTCCAACTAATTGGATTTTGGTTGTTTGCTTGGCATTTCTTTTGCTTGTCATCTGATAATTCTGATAGGTCCTTTTTCTGTCAATCTGTGAAAGGTGGCTGATGGGACTAGAGATCTACCTCACCTGTGGGATCTTTGTATTAATGAGATTGTTGTCAGGTCTTCCAAGCACATTATCAATGTAAAAGAATCTTTCTCACACACTTAGCTACTTCAACATTTCGTTTATCAATTCTTTTTCTGGTCTCAGATTCAGTTTTTAAATCTGGAACTTTTTTTTTATCTTGTAATTTTTTGCTGGAAGAAACAGTGTAAAGGGTAGGTAGTATTCTCATATATATCCAGATATTTGTTTCATTGTGTATTTGTACATTTGAATGCTTTAGAGTTTAGTTTGCCAACAGTTCAACAGTGATAATGCTTGTCTAGATTAATGGTAGGCCAATTATGCAGATTATGCTGGTTTATAGAATGAAAGGAAAGAGGGTGCAGGGAAATGAAAATGGGTCTAAAGTGTAGGCCTGCAAGTGTATGAGAGGAGGAAACATGTTGCACAAGGGGAATTAGAGGGAGAGGAGAGAGAAAGGCATGACAGAATTGACATGTGCCAAGGAGGGAAAGGGGAAGAGGATACGGGATTCAGAAAGGGAGAAGGAGAATGGTTATTTAGGGAAGAAAATGTAACCGTGAGGGGGTATGATAGAATTTCATGTTGGCAATGATGGTTTGGCTAGGCTGTGTAGAGGAGAGATTCCTTTTCTCTGTCTATTGGTGTTGGCTTTCTTTTTTTCTATTTGTTTCTTCTTTTCCATCTTGTAAGGACTTTGCCCCATTTTCTTTAGTTATTCAGTTTCTGCAGTTTATTTTGTTGATCATTAACGGAGCAATTATCCTCTGGTTGTAAGGAGTTAGCTCGTACCCTTGTTGAATTTAATTCAGAAAACAGATTCCCCATCAGTTAATAGCTGTCTCATGCTCAATATCTTATATTCCTCCTGTTTGATATTAACTAATATGTGGATGCATTCGTTACTTCATTAATATAAGATATTGCATGAGCATGAGGAATTTTATATACTCTCTTCTGTGGTGACATACAGACCTGTACAGAGGATAAATCTTTGTTTAAAAATTACTTGTCCGCTTAATCCTCTTACACCAATATTATGCTTTTGATACCCTATAATTTTGTTTGCCAATGAAATACAATGTTCAGGATGTATTGAGAGACACCGACGACCATGACCTTGCACCAGCAACATCTCATTTGTTTAACTGCCTATTTGGAAATTGTCAAGCTCTGGGTGGAAAGGTAATTGCTAATGGCACACAGTTCAGCACTCTTAAAAGGTTTCTCTCATATGGTTGGATTATTTTGCGATATCTGCCACTACTTCCAGCTAGCTAATCTGGCTAGTTCTTTTATTCTATGATCTCTTGAATTGATTTGTGAACTTTGCCTTCTTTGCATTTCAAACTATTTTTCACCTACATTTTTTTATTTCTTGTCAAAGTCTGTATAAGAAATGGGCTAGGTCTATCTCAAACACAAATGCTAGATCAAGTGGGGAGTACGTTGACTATATTCTTAGTCAATGTGGGACATGTTAACATTCTATAAGCTATATAAAGTTCTAGTTAATTAGTTTGTAATGTAGGGCACCTACTAGGTCCTTAGAATCATTCATCTTTGCCTTTTAATTTACAGGAGCATCCACACCATCTGTCTCCAGGAAAGCATTCCAGAAGGCAAGCACGGAGGAAAGGCAGGAAATCCTTAGAAACAGTCAACCTGTGTATATGAGTGTTAACTCTGAAACTCTTTGGTCGGACATTCAAGAATTTGCAATGATCAAATACAGGGTATCAGCTGTTATCTAACCTGAATATATAATTCGCAATTTGATTAAAAGTACATGTGAAAGCACGTGCATTTTTTGTCATTTCGACTGTTTTTAATTGAATGAGATGTGTGGCTATGGCAGTAGTCATTACAGAATTTGCTTTAGTACATCCAAGTTATATGTTATTGCAATCACTGCATGAAATCTAAACATGTATGCCTTTTGGTGCTAAGGAATTGGATGATAGAACACCAATTGATTGATTGGAGAACAGTATTATTGAATCACACAAAATACTGCAAGATTTGCTGTCCTAGAGTCATGAGCTCCTACAGAGATGAGTGCTCTGTCCAAGTTACCAGAAAACAACACACATATACTTCTATTCCTCTATTACAGACCGATGGAAACTGTTAATATTCCTATGGTTTCTAGGGAATTAAAGTCTAAAGTTGAATAGTCTTAGTGGCTTATCATTATCCTAGGGAGTTACATTTTCTATTACTACTATTAAATGTACTTCAATCTGAATTATTATAAATAAGAGATGCTGCTGAGTGCATCATAACTCATGTAATTTCATCAAATATTCTAAAATTCAACTCGGTATCAAAGTGGGTTCTATCCCGCTCTTCTTGTCTCCTCTTTTGGTCAGTTTTCAGTGCTGTCTGCTGCTGTCTGTTTGCCACTGTACTGTTCGTTGGTGTGCATCTGCACATTGGTCCCACTTTGCTATTTCACCCTTGTTTGGGCAGTGGGTCTGCTATATCTCTTCTCTTGGGGCTTTTCCTTCCTTGTTACAGCAAAATGTCGAGTGCTGGTCCCATTTTTCAATCTCTGGAATTCCCACTTAATCTCAGAAAAACTTAATGGGAAAAATTATCTATCTTGGTCTGCTTATGTGGAACTTGGTTTCTTGCCTGGGGTGTCATGATCACTTGGAAAAAGATCTCAAAAGTGTCATCAGAAAATCATGAACAATAGAAAAAGCTGGATTTTCAACTGTGTGCTTGCTATGGCAATTTGTGGAGCCAAACAAACTAGAAACCCTTAGGACCTTCAAAACTTGCAACTCTTTTTGGAAGAAGGCCCAAAGTATCTTTGTAAATGATATTCAACATCTATATGATTCTGCCCCAAAATTAGCCTCTCTCAAACAGACTGATCATAATATGATTTCATATGTAACTCAAGCCCAATTGCTGTGGAAGAACCAAAAAAAGTTTTTGGAAGCTGATTCGTTGGAAGAAATTGAGAAGAAACTTGACAAGTTGTATATGGTGTTGGTTCTTTGTTGTATGAATTTAGACTTTGAACATGTTCGTGATCAAATTCTGACTGGTCAAGAGGTTTCTTCAATGGAAAATCTAATAACTCATCTCCTTCATGTTCCTACCTTGAACAAGGGTGGAAATTCACTTGAGTCTGTTGAATCCTCTTCAATGGTATCCACTCAAGGAAGAGGAGGTTGTGGAAACTAAGGAGGACATGGTGGTAGAAGTGGTTGTCCTTAATGCTCATATTGTTAAAGAACGGGCTATACTCAAGAACCATGTTACTCCCTTCATGGATTCCCTGAAAAGACAACAAATGTCTTTAAGTCTGAAAAATATGAGCAAAAGTTTTATGAAGAAGAATATCAAAAATATCTTCAATTAAAGGCCACCAACTAGTCTCAATCATCTTCTGTCCCTAGTGTTTCAACATGTATCTCTCAAACTGCTAATAGTCAAAGTCCATGGATAATTGATTTAGGTGCCTCTAATCATACTTCTGGGATGTGGTCGAATGACTGGCTTAGGAAATGATGCACTGGCCCTGTCTTCATCCCAGATGCACTAGCCTAATCTTTGTCCTAGCTGCATTGGCCCCGTCTTGTCCCAAATGCACTGGCCTCGTCTTTGTCCCAGTTGCACTGGCGTCATCTTTGTCCCTGAAGCAGTTGTTGTCCCTAGGGTTCAATTTGGTCAAAAATCGTCTTTTTCGACAACCGCTTTTTGGTCCCAACCATTGTTTTCATGAATATTAGTTTTTATGTTTTTATTTATTTATTTGAAGGAGAATGTTTTGTTTTCGTGCAACAAGTTGAAATCTTAGTAAGCTTTAGCTTGAGGGAGAGTGTTGGAAACTGTTAATATTCTTATGATTTCTAGGGAATTAAGTCTTGGAAAGCTGAATAGTCTTAGTGGCTTATCATTATCCTAGGGAGTTACATTTTCTATTTACTTCTATTAAATTTACGTCAATTTGAATTATTATAAATAAGAGATGCTGCTGAATGCATCATAACTTATGCAATTTCATCAAATATTCTGAAATTCAACTCACACATACTTAATAATATGTAACTACTCCTAGCTTTCTATCGTAAACTGTCAACATGATGGTTACTATTGAACATTTTCTAATAATACATGACTGTTAATAACAGTTATTATTACACGTATTTTGATAATAAATTACTGCTCCTACTTTCTACCAATAATCATCATAACTGCCCCTAACTCGGTTCCCATCATCACCTCCTGCCGAAAAATCAGCCTTGTCCCTAAGGTTGAAAGTAGGAAACCAGTTCATCCTCATTATCTATATCTACTTCAACAATAATTACTTTTCCATTTTCATTTAGGCTTCATTATCTCCCAAAATTACTAATCTTAATTGTTTATTTGCACATTAATGTAACGGACAGAACTTTTCTCTGCACCTAAAGCATAAACCCTTGCTTTTCCTTTCCATCAATTCTTGATATGTTAAATGGCTCATGTCTCTTCTTTTCACACCAAATTGTGCCCATTTCCATCAATTTTCCCCCAGAAGATGTTGAACTTGAAAGAAAAATTGTATGTGAATTTCCTGATGTACCTAGTCTAACATTTTGGCTTTTTCCTCCATCCCAATTAGTAGTCCCTTTAGATGAAGCATGCTTCTATATAGTTATCCACAGTCCTTGTTTGCTTCAAATCTTTCAACTATTCATAAGGATTTTCAACAATTCTCCCTCCAAACCTTGCAACCAAGATTGTCTTAATTCTTAAATTTTTCCCAAGAGATATGATACATGTACAACAATTCATACAACAGTTTGTACAACAACACTTTTTGTATCTATCTCTCTCCACTATTATGAGATGTAATAAATGAGGTGCAGGAGAGAGATAGACACAAAAAAGTGTTATACAAATTGTTGTATGAATTATTGTACAAATAACATTTCTCTTTTTCCAAGTCAAAAGTGCCTCGGTTTCTCTTAAATTGAACAAATGGATGGTTGACCCTTCCATACATCGTTTTTCCATTTCAATTCTGACATTCTCACTTGGGTTCTGCACTTTGAAATAGGTTTTAGCTTGTGTGGTCCATCCAATGTGGTCTTAAAGTAAGGCAGTTTCACCTTTTTGACATCATATTCATCAAAATTGTGATGAAAATCTGAATTAGACTCATTTCTTGCAGAATCTCTCTCTGTGGTTGAAACTTTCATGTTCTGCCTTCACATGTATAATAATTCATATTGAATTACATTTAAGAGCAATAATTAGGAAATGTGACTCCCTGGGATAAATATAAGCTACTATACATGAATCTGCCTTTTTAGCTATCCTAGACATTAATTAATTCCCTAGGAATACAAACAATTTCCAACACCCAGCACCTTCCTCATTTCTGTTAACAACCTCTCAGTGATGGAAATTTCCATACGTCCTATCTTTTCTTCCATACTAGCATGGAAGAAGGACATTGGAAGAAATTGTTAAGTAGGATCTCATGGTGGATAACATCCCTGAGAATTTGGTCTTTAACTAAGCCCAAGGCGCCATGTGATCGATATAGCCAACCTCGCGTTGTGGGATAAGGTTTTTGCTGATATTGTTGACTTGTTCTCGAAGCATCAATTTGGCCTCCTCCCTTCAAGTTTTTCCTCCAACAATCCATATGCCCAGTCACATTAGTCATTGCAAAATGATGAATTCACTGGCCACAGAACCTCCTCTTTTGGATCTGGCAGGTTGGACAAAATGATAGGGCACCAATTGATAGATTGGAAAACAGTAATATTAAATCATACATAATCCAACAGAATTTGGCCTTCAACCCTTCAGGTTTCTCCTACTTTCTATCAATAACTGTCATAAATAACTGCCCCTAACTCTCAATTCCCATTATTCTACCTCTGTGCTCATTCTATATATGTTTATTTATTTCTTTGTCTATAATCGTGTTGCTATATATTTGAACTACAACTCAACTTGTTGCAGTTTGAGTTGCCTGAGGATGATAGGTCACGTGTGAAGAAAGTTTGTGTTATTCGTAATCTCTGTCTGAAGGTAAGTATAATTTATCATTTTCTGTTGAATCAGTTCATATTTGAATTTGTTCGTGTTGTAGTTATGTGAATGATTTTTACCGAAATTTATCGAGTCTGAATTTTCAGATGTTTTCCATTCTTTTTGATTTGATAGCATGAAAGTTTTGGAAGGATTTTTTTTCAGCTCTTTGCTCTATATTTATGCTTACTGGTTGGTAGTCTGTGTATCATGTAAAAAGCATAAACATTGCTTGGTTTTCAGGTTGGTGTCACCATTGCAGCTCGTAAATATGATCTTAATTCTACAACACCCTTCCAAACATCAGATATCTTGGACCTCCGTCCAGTTGTCAAGCATTCAATTCCAGTGAGTGCAGAAGCCAAGGGACTTGTGGAAACAGGAAAACTACAATTTGCTGAGGTTATTACCATGCTTTATTATTTTATTTTTTAATATAGAATGAAAGATTTATGTACGGCATATTAGTTATTTGTATCAGTAACCATTGTTTTAAATTGTGGCCTGCTACATTGCGGCTGCAACATCAAGGTTTTTGTGGTATCAACTGTTGCATAGTGACCATAGTTGAGGCTGCATCGGCTGTCACATTCTGCAATTTCCCATGATATCAAGAATAGTGACATTAGTGTAATTGTGACTGCAATCGCAAATTATAGCACTGTCAGCAACATCCTTTGGATGTCAAGTTATTGGGCTGTTATTTTTACACGTCTTGGTTTGTTTTCTTTCTGTGGAGTTATGTACAGAGTCACAAAATTGACAAAGTCGTATACCCACTTATTGGTATGCTTGAGTTATCTTGTTGAGGTTGAGACTAGGTGAATTAGTTATGCTTCTTAACATGGCATTCTCTTGAATGCATTCATCACATGATGTTTGGTACATGATTGATTGTAATCTGACAAAAAATAGTTAATTTTGGTAATTATTTTCTGACGCAGGAAATGCTCAATGAAGCCTACACTTTATTTTCAGAGGCATTCTCAATTCTACAACAGGTATGAAATTCCATATTGTTGTATCTCTCCTAGAGGAATTGCTTGTTTTAAAATAGTTGTTGTATTATTGTATAATAACTGCAGGTTACTGGTCCAATGCATCGGGAGGCTGCCAATTGCTGTCGGTATGTCATAGTTGTTTCTGTTTATGTTAGTGTGATCCTAAAAGTTTGTTCTTTTAGATCATAGTTAAATCTGTATGCCTTGCTGCTTTATACTTGGGTAATGGTAGTGAAATAATACTTATAAGTTATAATGATTTTCAGTTGCTATACCTCATAAATTTGAAGAATTATAGCCAATAATTGTGTCCTTTGTAATGACATCAGCAAACATATTTTTCAGAGTAAACTAAAGACTAAATTTGATCACTGAGAAATTTCGAGGTGGATACATCAGTCCTTAAAAATGTTAAAATCCTATTTTATCCCCTAAACATCATAAATGCAGGTCAGTAGGTCCTTTTCTAGGACTAATGTGTCCTCCTGAAAAAGGACTAATGATTTATATTTATGATTTTAGGGACTAATGTGAATTTGTTATATTTTCAAGGACTAACATGTCCCATCCTAAATTTATCAAGGACGAAAATTTCTGCATATTATATTTAATTTCAATTTAAATTATAAAATTTCAGGTATCTTGCTATGATTTTGTATCATGCTGGAGACATGGCCGGGGCTATTGCTGAAACCCAAAAGGAATTAATTATAAATGAACGTTGTCTTGGTCTGGATCATCCCGACACTGCTCACAGGCATTCCCTATTCTGTTGATCTTGGTTCATTTGTGTAATACTGTGAGGTTCTGTTTTCTTCTGCATTCTTATATTCACATATCATTGTGTTTATGCCAAGACATATTGGAAAGTCACGATGGGCAAAGAAACATATTGGGATAACAAGTTACAGAAAATCTGGTGCATGTTATAAAACAGTATGCTCTAGAACATTGTGTGATCTTATTGTTGTTGTTGCAGTTATTGCAATATAGCTCTGTTCTATCATGGACTTAACCAAACAGAACTTTCCCTTCACTACATGTCACGTGCTTTGCTCCTATTAAATTTGTCATCAGGCCCTGACCATCCTGATGTCGCATCAACTTTCATCAATGTTGCAATGATATATCAGGATATGGGAAAGTCAAACATAGCTCTTCGTTACCTGCAAGAAGCTTTAAAGAAGAATAAAAGGCTTCTTGGTGAGGAACACGTTCAAACTGCTCTAAGTTATCATGCTCTTGCTATTGCATTTAACTATATGGGTGCTTTCAAGCTCTCTTACCAGGTAGGTACAGTGGTAAAATTTGATTTCTGCTTTCTCACATTACCTGTTGGTGGTTGAGTCATCCTAGTGTTTGGTTTGGCAGCACGAGCAGAGAACATTTGATATATTTTCTAAACAACTTGGTGAAGAAGATTCAAAGACACAAGACGCACTAAACTGGATGAATAAATTTAAGATGCGTGAACTTCAGGTATCTTCACTTTTTCCCCTTGGTTGATGGAATTACACAATCCCAAAAGGCATCACTTTACTAGGAGTACTTTCATGGTCCTGTTTGGTTCAGTTTTTAGACCAAAAGTCATTCAAACCAAACACAAAAATGCGGTTTGGTTTGGTTTGGTTTTGTAGTTTTTTTAAATTTTTTAATTTACTTTTACATGACTTTTAAAATTATTTTTAATTTGAGAACTAATAAAATAAAGCATAATCTAATAACCAATCAAGTAATGATCAACCCTTGAAAATGACATTTATATTACCATAAGCAATAAATAAAGCAATAAAAGACCACATGATGATAAGTTAATAACTACATTACAAACCTCTTATACAAAAAAAGTGCATTACAGACTATTCAAAGTCAATTAGTCATGTATTGTCAATGTCATAAATTCATAATTAAACATAACCAAGATATCTAACACATAAAATCACATACTATCATTATTAAAAGTTCAGCATACTATTACAAACGGCTACAAATCAATGTAAGTATATTCAAGGTGCAATTCACTTTGGTTCAGTTTGGTTTGAACAATAGAAACCGAAAACCAAACCAAACTGCAATGAAAAATGTGGTTGGATTGAGGCTCTGTGTTTTCCTGATGCAAATGTACTAGAATTTCCATTTGTTATGTGATCTTGGCATTCACAGGCAGGTTGAAATACCTGGAATAATGTTACAATTTGCATATTAGCAAAATGAAAAATTTGCAAATCTTCACGAACTCTGGGTGTATGAAATCTTAGCAACAGTGAGGAGTTGGATATATTTAGATTAAGGCTTGACTTTGAATATTGAACAATTTCTCCATATAATCTTCATTCATCTTAGTGAATTTTGTGTCTTTCACCCAAGGACATGGGTGTATAGTTTCACTGTAGTTTTTAACAATGTTAAAATTAACTACATGTGTATTTCACTCAACAGTATTTTCTGTTTGCTCACCTGGTTACTCCAAAACACTTCTTTTATAATAGTCATGCATGATTCACATTTCACATCTTATTGTGACAGAAGAATGCACAAAAGCAAAGGGATCAAGCTCTGAATGATGCATCTACTCAAAGGGCCATTGATATCTTGAAGGTTATTCCTTATGTTCCTTGGATTTGTCTTGCTATATTTCTGACGGAATTAGCAGCTAAATCTGAGATCATACTTCATGCTTGAGAACTGAAAGAGTAAATGACAATAACTGAAAAGAAGGATGGACATTTCCGATTGGTTCAACTGAATTATTGGTCATAAGATACCCTTGGGTGTGGCATCATCGGTTTCATGTTTTTCTGTTCGGTTGGGCATACATAATTCGATGAGATGATTTCCTGAGAATGCTTCTAAGTTTGTCCATTAACTCTTTGAGATTCCATGTTGGTAACTACCCCCAAATTTATACCATCTTAGTATTTTTACTACCTTATTAAGAAAAACAGATCATGTAAGCTTTCTAACTAGCTAGAGCTGATTGCATTTTGATTTTTTGGTCTTTTTCTTTGTGACATCTATATATCTTGTACTTCCTAGTGAAAATTGAAAATCTTAAATGATGGCAGGCACGTCCTGAGTTGATACATGCATTCCAGGCTGCTGAGGGTTCAGGAAGTTCAAGTTCATCTGCAAACAAAACCCTCAATGCTGCATTAATTGGTGAGACTCTCTCCAGAGGAAGGGGCATTGATGAAAGGGCCGCACGTGCAGCTGCTGGTGTCAGAAGGAAGGCTGCAGCAAGGGGTCTGTTACGCCCTCATAGTGTTCAAGCTCAAGCAATGTCTCCCCTTACACAGCTTCTCCATTTTATAAATTCAGGGATGACTCAAGATGCTGTGGAAAATGGGCATGCGGATGCTGTTAAAAAGGAAGACAATGGCCTCCTTTCAAGTGATGCAGCTGATGCCAACAAATCAATGCCTGTGCAAGAGCAAGTTCCAGTTGGCTTGGGCAAAGGGTTGACATCGTTAGATGCCAAGAAACGAAAATCAAAAGCAAAGGCTGGGGCTTAAATTTCAATCATCTAAGCTCTGGTCAGATGGCTGGAGTAGGTTCCGTATAAGATCATGAATTCTTTTTGCGATGGCTAGATTGACCAGGTACTTTGCTCGGCTTTTCAAGTGTGTTAGCGCTTTCAAACAAGTAGGTTTGCATATGACCTCAAATAAATTCTTTTTGAAATAAGCATGTAGATGCCGAGTGCAAGTGATTTTAGAGGTGGAAATCGGTTAAATCCAAGAAGGCTTCCTGTAAATAAGTCTGACCTGTTAAAAAAAAAATTCAAAGACCAAGTTTTGTGTCAGACTTTTTTTTTAAGGCATGAACTAACATTTTTTAAGGTTTGACTTAGTTTGAGTCTGATTTGTTACTTGTTTAGGCCTTTTTTTTTAGGCATGATCTAACCTATTTGTTTGTTACTTAGTTTAAACGCCTATTTCATATTAGAAAAATGCAAGTAACACACTTCTAACACTCTTTTGGACACTTTACCATTAGTTGTAATTTATTGAAAACTACAAAATCATGAGTGAACTTCATTAAATAAGTGGGATTTACCAAATTTTTTGATTTTCAATAAATTTAACCAATAATAATGAGTGTGTTGTTAGCACACCTCTTTCATATTAAAGCTTTAAATACCTTAGATAGGCTAATAGGCCAATGAAAAAAAACTTTAAGCAAGGTCAACCCTAGGCATAGTTTGAAGGGGAGACAACCCAGGGCTAGAAGGGCCCCCAAAAAAATTTAAAAATATATATAATTATGCAATATTTTTTTAATATTGTTTTTATAAATAGAATGAAATTATTGTCTCGTTTCATATCTCTTTTTATCCAAATTAAGATGTGACATGTGATTAGAAAGTATCACTCTCTTGGTTGTTAGTTTTTTCTAATGTGTTACATTTATAAATCCATGTTGAATGAATTTTTAGCTCAAAGTGACATATCAACATATAATGGATATGCGATAATAAATTAAAGTGATTGCTTTTTTAATAAGGTAAGAAACATAAACCAAAATTCAAATTATAAATGAATTAAAATGAAAAGTTAGTATATTAATAAAGAACAAAAATATATGTAAGCTTTAACAAGAAATGATGATGTTTTATCGATAATAGATGATAATGATGAAGCTTGAACATCTTTTTTGAGGGGGTCAAATATAAAAATTAAAGTTAATTATAATTTTAAAATTAATATAAATTTAACCAACAACCAAAAATTCATGATCATTGATCACATATCACAAAAATTCAAATTATATAAATTAAACAAAAGATACAAGATTATAATGTTGTAGGGGGAGAAAAGAGATTTAGTTTTTAAATTTCATGCAAACAATTCTAATGATAGGAAATCTCTATTTATTTAGATATCATGTCTGAAGTTTTAAAAATATAATTAGCTCTCAAATTTTGTTAAAGCATAATTTAATTTTTAACCTAACAATAATAAGAATAATACATTCTCTGAATATGATATGTAATAGCAGATGTAACAAGAAAGGAAGAGAGAAATAAAAAGAAAAGGAAAATGGGAGTTATAAGAATAAAATTATAAAATCATTATTGAAAAATTATATATACATATAATGTGTATATTATTTTTTTCCTTTTATGGGCAACCTTATATATAGATATTTGTGTGTATGTAATTTTTTTGGAGAAGACATAAATTGAATGATAGAGGATAATATGAGAGTAAATTGAATAAAAAATGTAATATATATATATATGAGTTTTTTTAAAACTATATTATTTGCTTAACATAATAAAATATATCATTTTTAATGAAATTATGTGTCTATTTTTTTACGCAATATATTGAAATAGAAAAAGCGCACAAGAAGGGGGATTGAATTGTGTGTTTAAAACTTTTTAAAACAATATAAATAAGTTTGAAAGCGTTTTCAAGCTAAGGGATAGAGAGAAATATAACACAGAGGATTTTTATACTGGTTCACTCAATCTGAGCTACGTCCAGTCCCTTCACTCAGAAGGTATCCACTAACCAACCTTAGGTTACAAGTATTGTTCGTGGCCTCTTCAGGCTTTACAAGGCAATCATCCTAGATTGCTTTAACCCAAGTATGCTTTTTCACTAAGCTTCTACAGGCTTTCACAATACAAACAAGTGTTTATACAAAGGTATCAACTAACGTAGTGAGGATTTGAAAGATTAAGCTCAAACACTCAGAATATTTTTACAAGGCTTTTTCACTATCGTCCAATGGACGCTTATAGATAAAGTACATAAGATTTTTTATGCTCGCTAAGATTTTCACGAGTTAGCACGTATCGCAGTTCTACTACCTCGCTTCTTCCTTGGTGCATATATATATAGTCTTCAGGAAAAAGATCCGTTGTGAAAACTTGACTTTGTTATATAAGGAGGGGCGTGCAAACTATGCTTTCAAAAAGATCAGGCGTGACAACTTTTAGACTTGCACTAAAACAGAAAGCGCAGGACTATGTTGGCAGTATTTTTCTGAACATTTTTCATTCGGCATGGCAGCTTGATAAGTTGACTTGCTTTATTTGTTTTGTTGCGCCTTTGCACTGGAGTGAATTTGATTACATTTAATGCTTCAAACAATTTAAACGTTAGATCATAAGAGTGGTAATATGGTAGTTTCGAGAAAAACAAACATAAGTAAATTGGACGTTCAAATAAAAACTTAGCCGTTTGAAGATTTGTCGTTGGAAGCTTTTGTCCGAATGCATCTAATATTTGATTTTGTTTTAAGAGACAAGCTTTAGCTTCGGACGATCATCTTCAATACATCTACTGGACGATCTTTTTTAGCACGTCTATTGGACGGTCCTTTTTAGCATGTCTACTAGACGGTCCTTTTTAGCACGTCTATTGGACGGTCTTCTTTAGCACGTCTATTGGACGGTCCATATAAGAGTGACTTGTTTGCTGTGACAAGGTTAGTCCTTAGACAGACACTTGAATATTAATAAGTTTGTTATCTTTAAAATTTTGAGAGTTTAGATGCTTTTACATTTTTGGTTCCAACATATATATTTGCATATTCGAATATTTATATATAAGAGAGCCTTATCTACTGTTTCGCCTTGAGCCCAAAAAATCTCAAGATCAACCCTGACTTTAATTAGTACAAAGTATAAACAATAAAAATTAAAACTACTGCAACTCAAGGTATGAGATAGGTGGAAATATGTAGACTAGGTGTTAAGTATAACTTGATTATATGTTATAAGCCTATTTTTGAAGCCTAATCTAATATTTATGATAACTTATTTAAAAACTTATTTTGCAATAAGATTTTTAAATAAAACATAAATTTATCCCTAATAAACTTATCAGTTTGATACTTCAGGAGAGTCTTGCTCCTCCGGCATGTGTGTTTGAAATGGCCTTGTGGTATGGTTGAATAGGCTCTTAAGTAATTATTATTTTAAGATGGATGGAATTGCAAATTATTAAAAGGTGATTAATCCCTGACCACCAGTATATAAAATGTTTTAGCACATGGTAGAAAACACCTTAGTACTTAGAGTGTGCTTGACCCAACTTATTTTTAGCTTATTTTTCTCTTAAAAGGAGAAGTCAGGCCAAACACATTTTATGAAAAGCTCTTAAAAAAACAAACTACTTATTTTCATATAAAAAAAATTGAAAAAACGTAGCTTATAAATAAGTTGGTAGGAAGAGCTTTTTTTTAGCTTATATGGAGCTTATCTAGTAGTCTTCTATTTGAATCCCAATGTGATTAAAAATACCATCTTTTTTAATTTTTCACTATTTTCCAATTTAAGTGTTTCACTGGCTTTTTCATTAAATAATATACATATCTTAGTTTATTTATTGTAAAGTTTTAATTTTGTTTTTAAATTAATTATTTTAGAAAATTACAAAAAATATTATTTTTTTAAAATTTTTAAATAGTCTTTACATAAAATAAAAGAACATTAATGAAATGAGTAAATAATATAGTTAAATAAATTTTTTATATTTTAAGGTATTCATAATTTTTATTATTTAATTTTAACTTAGATACCATATTTTTTTAAAATCTTTAATTTATATTGAAGTTTTTGAATTCTTAATTACAACACTATAGTTATCAATACTTTTTGAATTATTAATTAAATAATTTTTAATATATATTGATATTATTGATTTTTTTTAAAATAAATTATTTTCATCTTCTAAAAATATTATTTAACAATAATATTAAAGTTTAAATATTTTAACCTTTTGTAATTAATACTTAAATGTATTTAATTAATATTATCTATAATAAAATATTTGTAATTATCTTCAAATAATTTCTTTAATTAAATTAATTTTACGTTTTTAAAATTAAAAATTTTTAAATATATTTATTTCATGAAATAAAAACAGTTACTAAACAAGTAAATAATATAGTTAAATAAAATTGTTATATTTAAAATATTTATAATGGTTATTCTTTAAATTTTAATTTAGATTTCAGATTTTTTTAATTTTTAATTTGTAGTTAAGTTTTTTCATTTTAATTATAGCAATATATTTATTAAATATTTTTTCAATTATCTGTTAAATACTATTTATGTATATTGACATTATGAATTCTGCTTAAATAAATGATTTTTATCTTCTAAAAATATTATTGAACAATAATATAAATTTTTTTAAAATAATACTTTTGTTATTAGTGTTATATATAATAAAATATTTATAAATTAGATTTAAAAGCAAGTTTTATCAATTAATATGGTTTTTGACATTTTTAAATTTAAAATTTTAAGTTTATATATTTTAATACTTTTATGTATTTTTGTTATCATTAAAATAAATTTATGTTGATTAAATTAATTTTATATAACTGTAACTAAAAATTAACTTTACATAATATTTTTTTATTTTATCATTATATATACTATTTTATTGAGTGAGGCAATTAGTTTTAAGTAAATTTAAATTTTAATATTTTTTATCAAACAACTTTTAGCTTAAAAGGAGTTTTAAAACTAAAAGAAATAAAAATTACTAAATAGCTTCTACTTTATTTTTTAAGCTCTTATTTTGAGCTTTAACTTCAAAGTAGCTTTTAAACCAAAAAAATTGGGTCAAACATAACCTTAATTTGCAAAGTTGTGTTTACCTTTTAAGGTTATGACTGGATTAAAGTTGAAAAAATATTTTTACAAATTTTAATGTACAATAATGAATTTCAATGCATAAAATAAAAAACAGGAAGATATTATTGTTTTGAAAGTAAAAGTATTTTTAAACTCTTCTAATTGAAATGCAAACATACACCAAGTAAATTTATTTGTTCACTTTTATTGACTTTGAGAAAAAATTAAAATCTGATTTTAAATAATTGAGGTTGTATAAAATTTCAAACGAACTGTATAAAATCTTAACCACAAAAGTTTCATTTTGAATTAAAATAAAAGCCATAAATACAAAGTACCAATCATAAATAATTGTACCATCCTGCAGTACTTTTAAAAGGGACAAAACTTAAATATAATATTATAAATATTTTTATATATTTTGATTAAAATTAAAATTTTACCTCTATGACTTAATTATACAGTATGATTATCGTTTTAGTTAAATTTATCCTTATATTATAAATTTGAATTTTCATTTTTAAATAAGAGTATTTTTTTTGAATTATTTTAAATGAGTGTTTTTAGAAATTATTCTTAAATGAAAACGTTTTTAAGAGTTATTTTGACTTTCATTAAGTTAAATGTCTTATTTTAATTTTATATATTGAACATTTAATTTTTTTAATCTTTTATATTTTTCAAATATTTTTTAATTTTAATTTTAATTTTAAATTTATTTAACAACTTGCTCAATTTTTTTTTCAATCATCTCAAACCACTCTCCTTTTATTTTTATCAGTATACTTAATTTTCTTAATTGCTCATCTATTTCAATCTACCTTTTATCAATATATTTTTTTAAAAAAATTGTCAATAATTAAAAATAGCCTTATATCACAATATAAATTGTCTATCATAAATTTAAAATATAATTTACATGTTTAAAAATATTTACATATTATGAATTTTAATAATAATACAATTTTTATATTAAAAAATATTTATTTATTATAAATTTTAGTTTACTATTTTGTGCATTGCATAAGCTAAAATATTATTTTAAAATAAATTTTGTTTGATATCTTAAGAAGAGAAATAAAAAAATGTAATAAAATAAGTGATTAACGCAGAGAAATTAAAAAAATATTATGACATAAATAATAGGCTAAAATGTACTTTTAGTCCTTTATCTTTTTAGTAAAATTTATTTTGGTCCTTTATTTTTTAAAATATTCATTTTTGTCTTTTAACTTTCAAATTTGAACAATATTGTCCTTCCATTTGTTTTAAAGTGACTTTGTTAAATAAGGGTGTAAGTGGGTCGCAATCGACCTACAAGCCCTACTAACCCTACCCAACTCAACTATATTTTAGCAGGTTGGGTTAGGTCATCGGGTTGGATTTGGTTCATTTTAAGTGACCCAATTAAGATTGGGTTGGGTAAATAAATAGAACCTTTTGTAGTTGTTCACTACTCAGTAATCGTTCGCACTAAGTTCTTTTGTGTTAGGGTTTTGGCTAGTGTTTTTTGAGTTCTTGTTTTCTACGTTCCAACATCAACACCTACACCTGCACCTCTGTCTTGCTTGGAATGTTTTGCTTTCATTTTTTTTGCAGTGCAATCTTCCTATTGAGGCTATTGGTGTTCTTAAAGCAATAGGGAGGGAGAATGTTGAGTTCAATGAGTTTACTTTGTGTTCCGCATTGAAATCGTGTATTTCTTTGAAGGCATTGGAGCTTGGTAGGTAGGTTCATGGTTTAGGGGTGTGTATTGGGTATGAATTGGTTGTTTTGAGCACTACTCTTATTATTTTTTTTACTCTAGTGTTGCGTGTGTTGATGATGCTTTGAAAGTGGGGGTTTTTAATTGTCACAAATTGTATTTTAAAGTTGAGTAAATTATACTAACATCTCCTAAGATTTTTTCAAATTATACATAATTTCTCTATTTTTTAACATTTTCAACAACCTTTCTTATTAGGCTACATGATATAATGTTTTTTAAACAATTAAAGAAAGTTAGTGTTATGTATAAGAAATGTTGATATAATGTTTTTCAAATAATTAAGAAGGTTAGTGTAAAAATAAAAAAAAAGAATATCGTGTGTAATTTAAAAAAATCTCAAGGGGTTATCAAGGTAATTTACTCTTTAAAATTTAATAAGATAAAATTATTATAATGACAGTTTTTAACTGCCACTATATTAAAAACTGTCATTATCTTATTTTTAACACTAACAAGCAAAATGGAAGCAGCCTAAACTGTGAAAACGGGCATGGCCAACTACCTTAGTGTGACGGGCGGTGTGCATAAGGCGCAGGAATGAATTCATCACCGTATGGCTAATCGGATATTACTAGCGATTCCAGCTTCACGTAGGCGAGTTGCAGCCTGCAATTCGAATTGGTATCACTTTAGAACTAATGAAAGAACAATATTGATTCAAATTGAAAAGTTAAAGGACCAAAATAAATATTTAAAAAATAAAAGATCAAAATAAATTTTACTAAAAAGATAAAATACCGAAAATGTATTTTAGTCTAAATAATATAACACGATTAAGAAGGCCACAAAGTGCCGTACATAAATCTGACAGTATTGTTTTATATTTAAGTATGGAACGGATCCCGATCTTGCTCCCAGGGTCCCCTTTCTGTTCTAGGAATTTGTCTGTTTGTGGAATTTAAGCTCTCTGGATTAATTACGAATTTACGATGCACGAGCTATCACGCTTTATATAGATATATGTGTGTGTGTGTGTGTATTTTATTTTATTTTTTCTTATCGCTATATAATAGGTCGGTTATATAAAATTCCCAACTAGACTTTGAATGCTTATATAATAGTCCTTACAATGCATATGTATGTAATTTTTTTTATTTTATCAGAGATTATGAAGTGTGATATTAATTTATTAGATGATATTTAAATTATTATATATTTTATTAAAACAAAATATTTTAATTAATATTAAAAATAATTACTTCTGTATGTTTCATATTTAAAGGATTTTATTATTATTATATATATATTAATAATTATTATTAAATGATTTTTTAAAGATTGAAAATTTATTATTGTGATATAATATTTAGGAGGCTTAATTAATATGATAATAATTTTAAAAATTAAATCAATTTCAGTTGAATCATTTAAATAACGTATAGTAGTTGTTGATTAAAAAAAAATTTATGTAAATAATATAGTAGCATATTGTTTTAAATTATTTAAAATATTTTATAATAATATAACATTTTATAACATTATACTGTAGAAAAATATTATTCCATCTTTGTTTAAGATATAATAATTATTATTATATCTTTTTTAAGAATATAAGAATGTAATATAATAATATTATATATAATATCGTAAGTTATTTCAAGAGTAGAGTTACTCCATTTAATAATTTTTAATATGTATTAAATTTTAATAATCTAACCGTTAAATATTTTGATATTATGTCAATGATCATGCACACTAAATTTTAGGTAAATCGAACATTTATAGTTAGTTAATCTTATGATTGGTATTTACTTATAATTTAAAAAATAGATTATACGTCAATTTGAATTTATTAAGTAAAGTATCAAATAATTTTTAAATTTTATAAAAATTTGTAGACTTGATCTACTCAAAATAATATTTTAATTTAAATCGTTGAAATCTATTTTTTTTTTACATTTGGCCATGATTTCGATCACGAACTGTTCGTGAGATTTACTGTACATTTGCCCACTGGGCAAAACTATTCACCGTTTAAGTAATTTTTATAGGCTAGACTGGCTATCTATTAAAAGGACTTGAAAAGAAAGGTTACGGACTTCAAAGAAGCTTTTTAGAAGGTTTTGGAACTGTTTAAAAAAAAAAAAATGGTCTCTGTGCGGTGGGTTTTGAATTAAAGTTAGCACTTAGCAGTATAATAATATGCATATTCCTACACTATTGGTCAAAGTTAGTAGTGTAATGATACACAAAAATATTACTATTGGTTTAGTGTTGGCATGCAAAACAGTGTTGGTTCAAAGTTTTTAGTTTTTTTATATAATTTTTTTTTTTAGTTTTTTACGCTTTGAAAGTCGACTACTTTACAACGTAGAGTGGCTCGAAATTTGCTTTTCACTAGTTCATCGGCATTTTACATCCAACCATTATTAGTGAATCTAAGTATTTGTTTGGGTAAATGTTGATAAAATTGATTTTGAATGAAATTGATTTTCTAAAATTAATTTCGCTTAAAATTGATTTTGAAGTGATGTGATTTATGTTTGGATGTTTTTACTCTAAAAACAAGTTAATAGTCAAATTCAGTATAAATTTTTTGATCTAACGCAAAAGCTATCTAAAATTGCTTCAACCTAAAATCAATTCTGGAGCTAAAATCAATTTTTTAACGTGAAACCAAACATGTAAATATTTATCTAAAATCATGTTAACTAGTACTTCAACGTGATTCTGGAGAATCAAACGTAAAAGCAAACATGCACTAATATACATATTGAATCGATTTTGGATTGGTAGATGATTTGCTTGGGCTGAAGACATTGGGCCACATAATTATCGGCGTAGATGCACTAGTCATGCTTGAAATGTTTTGGTTATATTAATTCGTAAGTTTTAAACTATTTGAAAAATTTTAATTAAGTCTCTAAACTAAAAGAATTTGTAATTGAGTCTTTGATCTTATAAAATTTTTGTAATTGAGTCCTAAGGTATTTAAAACCACCACAAATTATTATTTTCTGACGGTTTTAAGCCGCTATAAACTAAGGGACCAATTATGAAATTTTTACAAAATCAATGACCCAATTACAAATTGCGATGGAGAAGTATAATTGATGGAGAAGGGTATTCAGAAGTTCAATTTGAATTCAGGTGGTGTGTTTTCCATACTTCAAATCAATGACCTTTTGATGCTGATATACAACTTTATAGTAACTTATAAATTTTTTTATTAATTTCCTTTTTATCTTTGATCAGAGGTATCTTTTTAGATTTGTTATTTTCTATTTTTGAAAGATTCATGGACATCTTTTAAGACTGGTTTAATATTTTTGTTTTAGTTACAATAAGAACACTCTCTACAATAAGGTCATGTGCCAGATAGAATGGGTTTAATTGGCTTTTGTAAACATCTACTGTTATTTTTCTTTTACAAACTTCTACTATTAAAAAAATTAATTTGAAGGCATCCTGGTCATATATATGTTTTATTGTTTGTGTAGCCTAGAGACACCATTGATAGGAAAATTGACGAGTCTGTAATTCTTGAAGTTGTAGGGGAAAAAGTTTGTACATATCTGGTTATGTTAATGTAGTTATAGTTATAATCTTGAATTGGAAATGGCCTACATTGATTAAATTTTGCCAACAGGTAGTTAGTAAAGCCATTCTTATATATGTAGTATCATTTCTCAAAGCAAGGTCTTGATTTTGATAAAGGGCTTTATCTCCGATTAATGTTCATTGCCAGAAACAAAAAAAGTATCTAATTTACCTATAATTTAAACTACTGATTTGTGATGTTGAAAGATAGATTTCCAATTGCTATATAGAGGATTTGTGCATGATAAGTGGTTTATTTTGTATACTTCTTTCTTTACATTTTGAAATACATTTTTCTTGTCCTTTATTTCCATCTTTTTTTTTTGAATTGCAGAAAGTCAAAATCTGCGTAATTTTGTGAGGAGCTCAATATACTTTTTTGCCTTTTTGCCTATACTTTTTCCCTTTTGTCTCTATATCCTATTTTGGGATATGACCTTTTTACATTTGCCTAGAATTTTACAACTCTTTACTTTAAAAGGTTTTAGGATTTATTTAAAAAAATGTATGTCTGTGATGGTCTTTGAATTTTGGTTGAGACAAATGTGACCGGTGTAAACTCCAATAGGCGTAAATTTTGCTGAGAGGTTTTCTGACCGGAATTTATGCGAATCGACGTCGTTTTAGTCAGCTTTTGTGAAAGTAGCCTTTACCTTTTTCTTTAGGTTTAATTATTTTTTAGTCCCTAGAGTTATACAATTTTTTTTCTTTTGGTCCTTATAGTTAAAAATAATCTGTTTTAATTCTTATACATGCATTTTTTATATCGGTTTGGTCCCTACCGTCAAGTATATCTTAATTCCGTAAAATAAAACCGTCACAAAATGAAAATTGACTGTATAAAACTGCCACAAATTGACAGTTTTTTGGCATTTTTTATTTAATTTGTGGCGATTTAAAATAGTAGGGATGAAACCGATATCGAAAGCATATGTATATAGAAACTAAAACAAATCATTTCTAACTATAGGTACAACTATAAAAACCAAAAATGTAATTAAACATTTTCTTTATTGTCTCTCTTTTTTTGAAGTTTTTCTCATTCTCTCCTTCTACTACTCCGGGTTTCAAAGAAATAGGTTGTGGTGTTATAGTAATGTAGTAATATTGTGAAAGTGAAATCACCAAAAATTGACCTCAATCAAGGTAAGCAATGCTTACTAAGAATGTGTTTGGTTCCACATTTTGAATGTAATTTTCTACGTTCCGACTATGATTTTCACAAACTAATAGTTATAACTTTCACGTTCCAATCAAGATTTCTTCCTTCTCAACAAATTTTTAAACAGTTATAAACATGATGGTGCATGTGGTTTTCTATGTTTATTTATCATTTTTTTAATTTCAGAAAGTTTTTGTTCTATTTGTGGTTGGTCAAACTAACCAACTAGTGTGAGGATTTTGGGAACAGTTCCTTTGGGTTAAATGCATGGAATTAGGGTTGATAATAAACTGAACCAACTCAAACGTAGTTCGAGACCCGATTCGACAATTGGTTTGTTGAACTTGGTTCATGAACCAAATGAGTTGAACTTGAGTTAAAAATTGAGCTCGTTAAATAAACGAGCTGAACTTGAGCTATGTATAGTTCGACTCGATTGGTCCATGAACTAGCTTTATATGTGTGTGTGTGTGTGTGTATGTGTGTGTAAACTAATATATTTCATATTATTAAATTCATTTAATTAATTTTTTAATTAATTTCATATTAATTTTATTTTTGTATGAAATAAATAAATAAATAAAAATATGTAAAATAATTATAATTTTGAATCAAGTCAAGCTAACGAGCTGAACCGACTTGTCTGCAAGCTTGATTCAAGTTGAGTTCAAGTAGAAAATAAAGGTTCAGCTCGACTCGACTTATTTCTAGCCCTACATGGATTCCTCATATCTTGGGCAGAGAATGGAATATGGGTATATGAAGGAGTTTTTAGAGATAAGCAAATGGACGGATTGTTTTTTACTTCTCTTTCTTTGTCTCTTTGATTTTGTCTTCATTTAGTGAAGCAGAGGAAGGCAAGATTTTGAGAATGATGGGGTTTTAGTTGATGATGTCGAAGGAAGATTTTGGTGAAGAGGAACGAGAAAATCCAAAATAAACGCAAAAGAAGAAGAAAAAGAGGTTAATATACATTCCTACTGTGTTAATCAATTTCATATATCTATGTTGTTTAGTCAAGATTGCGTTCTTTTGCTATCCATTTTTAAGAAATCATTGAAAAGCATTGTTCTTGACAATTAGGATGTTGAGTTAATTCGTGAGCACAATTGCACAAGAGCATCAATGAAGAAACATTGGTTAGCTTTTACCTCTTTGTAAATAATTTGTTTGTATGTGTATTCCAAAAAACTAGAGAGACTGGCTTTTGTTATTTATCATGCTTCTTCCATGCTCATCCCGTTTTTCTACAGAGATGGAAAATTCCAAGAGGCTTAAAAAGACTGGCACAGGCATTGAGCTAATGAATACATTCCATTTAAATTTATGGTATTGTTAATTTGTCTAAAGCACTTTCAATTTTTGTTCAATAGTTTCCTTCTTTGAATCCATTTTTGTACTACTCAAAAGGTAACGTGGACCGGTGTTTTGTGTGTAAGGATGGAGGGTTATTAATGGTGTGCGGTTATAGGCAAGTTTCAACTCAAAAACATGTGTATCACTGTAGATGATAGGGCAATACTTATGTGTTAATCCTTGAATGCTTATGGTATTTTTTTAAATTAAAATTGGAGTTTCACCTTAGTTAATGATATGTACCAACCTTTAATATGAGGATTATAGAAGTAAAACTTTGATTTTTAATTAAAAATAAAACTATAAACACTGAAGGTGTGATACCATAAAAAGATGTGTGATTGTCCTTTTTCATCCCCTATTCTCTCTTTATTGAGGTGTATACATGTTAGCTTCCAGACAGCATAGCTCTCATTACCATTTTCTTTTCTTTGCTTTCGGATTTTTAGTTGTTTGATTTTTTGCACGTATTTCTTATAATAATTTGTCTACATGTCTTCATGTTTAACTGGAATTTGATTAGTATAGTCTGTCTAATGTGCTTATATATTCCTTAGGTCATAATTGAAACATGAAGATGTATTTATTCTTGACAATTGACACTGCACTAAACTATTTCGTGGGTGCAACTCTACCATTTAAGATAGAGCCAAAGCTTTGGAGGTTGTTTAATTAATATATCAAGGAGAATAAACATGGTGGAAAATGCGAAATGACAACAATAAGTTGGAATATTCACTATTTTTTTATCAGAAGGATTGAAAAGTACCATCTTTTGGTCATACCTTACTAAATAGCCTAAAATAGTGGAGCTTAGGCTTTATGAGGAAGGCATAGAAAAAAGTGGTAGGTTTTTTATCTTTACGAATTACTTGTGTTTAAGAAGTGTACAATTAGTGTCATCTATTCTTTTATTTATGTTTGTTCTTTCTGCCTCAACCATACCAAGGTTATGATGTGAAAGAGCTTCCTAAAGAAGACAACCATGTCAAAACTTAATGAATTTGATGATATCATAATCTCTATTTTGAAAGTTTTGCATTTTATCGCCTTTGAGATCCATCAGTAAATTGAGCACAATGAATATATTGTTTTTTAGTACTCGGAAGTGAATATTATGCCCTTTATGTAATTATTGTACCACCTTGCATTGAGATTTCATATAGTGCATGTGTAAGTTTGGAAATTAGGATCAAGACATTAAATTAGCATCAACACACACACACACACACACACACACACACACACACATATATATATATATATATATATATATATATGATTTGGAAATGGAATGGTTGCAATTTTTTTTGTACTGTAAAAAATGGAATGAGGTAAAATTGATGCTACCTTTAAGATGCATGTCCAGGAGGTGAAATAAGAATGGTTACATGATTAAATTCCATCTCTAAAGTTTTCTCATTGTTCCAATTATTTAAGTATTTTTAAATATTATTTGTTAGTTGATAAAACAGAACTTATTGAAACATGTTATCCTGTTTATCGTGTGGTTGCGATTGGCTATTTTAATATTACCATGTAATAGGGACTAGGGGAATTATTGCTAGCCTTGAGTACACACACGCTCACAATTGTTGCATATATATATGCTCCCATAATGATTTTAATTTTTGTTGCTTCTTTTTCATTGTTACACTTTATTCACCTATATCTCTTTTTCTTTTTCACCACTATTTGAGACTTTACTTCTTGATACCCATATCTCTTCAAAATATTTTCGCTAATTTGAAAATTGAATATTGTTAATTAAAGTCTCAATTTGGAGTATTTGGTTAATTTATAACCGTACAATGGATGACTTAAAATTTAAAATATTATTCAAATTTGAAATTGAAATAGTTTTATATCATATCATCTTTTTTTTTCTTTCTAAAATGTAAGTTTATTATGATTTAAAATATTTTCTTTAATTTTATTTTATTTTGTATCATTTTAATTGTTTTGATATTTTAAAAATACAGACAAAAACAACACGAACATCACCTACCTATGATTAACTTAGCAATCTATTTTGTTATGGATAGAAAACAAGAATCTTTCACCTACGTATAATTAATTTAGCAATCTATTTACTATTTATTAGTACATTTATTAAATATTCTCATGCATTGTGCGGGTTAGTGTTAGTTTAATACATATCAAGAGTTATTGAGTAGAGTAATTTTAATAAGAGTTACTCATGGAGTAATTTGATTCCCACCCATATATATATATATATGTATGTGTGTGTATAAATATCCTGACATAAAAAGTATTATATGATAAATATATAATAATTAATATTGAGGTATCAATACGACACTTTTTATAGTATCATATAATCATATTTCAATTGATCGGACACATGTAAAAAAAGGAAAAAAAAATAATGAATAAAAAAAAAGGAAAAAATATACATATAAATATATAAAACACTGTAGTGCACAATATTATTACTGTAGCAGAACGTAAATGATTGCTGCAGTATTATAACACAAGTCTATATTATAATACAGATGATTCAACTCTCGAGCTTATGTTCAACAACAACGTACAACAGCAAATCTCTAGCTTATCGAATTGTTGTGAAAATAACTATCTACAGAAATTTTTCATAAGCGAAACCCTATTGTGTACGATTTTATAAGATGAAATAGTTGGACTGCTGAGCATTAAATGGAGTTAATATCTTTTGTAATGTTATTTTTTAATTTATTTTTATTTAATCATATCAATTATTTCACCCTTTTTTTTATTTCTCTCTTTGTTATATATTTTCGAATAAATTACACTAATATTTCTTGCAGTTTATTGAAATTTCACTTGATATCTTTATCTTTTTGACACTTACCAATAACTCCCTTAATTGCAGGGTTACGGTAAGCGATAAAAAGATAGGAATGTCGTGTGAAATTTCAAGAAATCACGAGAGTGTCAGTAAAATTGTCCTATATTTGTTTAGACAAAAAAATTATATAATTAAATATGATTTCTCTTTAAATATAGAAATATTTTTTGAAATTGTCCTATAAGTAAAAATGTTTTATTTTAGGGTTTTTTTATATATATAGTTTAAACGTATGAGGGAGCTAAAGTAATTTTCAATAATCATGCATTAACGAAAAAAATGGTGAAAACTTGCACGAGTAAATACTAAATAGCATTATTAATTCTTAAATTTGAATGCAATCACATGGCAATAATCCAGTTTGTGTTAAAATACAATATTTATTTATATTAAGAGTGGAGTGAAAGGATTGCCAAGAGTGTCAATGTAAATCCACTATCAGTAGAATCAATTTAGCGGGGAAGGTTTTAAATAATTTACATAAATTCTTAAATTTGAACTTCATTATCCCCATTGCAAAAAAAAAAGAATTATTATTTTTTTAAAAAAACTTCATTTTCACCATTGTTTAAAAAAAAAGAAAAAGAACGAGTGTCAAGACTCAGTATTAAATTAATGACTTTATATAATACTTGATTCTTGTCTCTTTCAGTCAGTCGCATCGCATCAGCCGTGCAATGCACGGTGGTGTAAAGAAATTATCGATGAGTAAATTGTATTAATAATATAACCTTGTTAACATCAATTAGAGACTAAATTGAAATTTTTGTTAAAAGCAATTCGAGAACAAATTAGAGACCTCTTCATTGTGTATGCACCAGATAATGCAAGATTTTTCTATAGCATACAAAGAAGTAAAACACACACACACAAAAATAAAAAGAAGAAGCAAGAACTGATTTAGGAAAAATGCTTACCAAAAGAGAATAAAAACATAAGATAAAAAGAAGGCAAAAGCTATGACTTTATAGTGTAGTTTCAAATGAGTATCAAGCAAAGAATCAAATAAAGTCAAAACCAACAATAATGATATACAATTATTATATCATTATTGTTTAGAATATACTTTGATAGAATAAAATTCCTCTTCATTGGATATGTTTTATCACTTTATATCTCTCATCAAAACTTGTCTTCATTGGATAGTCAATGTTCACATATTTATACCAAAACTATTAAAACAATGAACAATAGAAAGATACTAAAATTATAATGAAATGTAAATTTTACAATAATTCATATGTTATTGTACTTTTGTGCAAAATGTTCATCCTTTTGTGTTATATTTTATGCATATATTTTTTATACTAAACAATTTACATATAGATAAAAGAATAATGATTTGTCCACAATTTATTTTTTTAATATTTTAAATTTTAAGTATCATGTGAAAAAATAAAACAAATATTTGACTTGAATTTTAATTTCTGTCATTTAATTAAATGCAAACTAAATACTTAAATGAAAATTTAAGTTTGATTAGATAAAAGAAAACACTCAATAAATTAGTTAAGTCAGAAGATAGTAAGCAAGAAAAAAATTATATTAATATTATTATAGAAATAATTAAAAAGTACTAAAATTATAATAGAGTGTAGTTTCTTCCAAGTAATTCAAATATTAATGTGACTTAAGGTAAATTATTCATCCTATGAGTTAAGTGTAAATTTTTCTTCATACTTTTATGAAAAATATTCATCTTTGTTTTTTATATTTTATTTATACTTCTTTGTAGATAAAAAAAAATTCAATAAATTGGTTAACTCAAAAAAGAGTAAGCAAGAAAAATATATATTTATATTAAAATTATAATAACAATGAATTAAAAAAGTATAATTTCACCCTAATAATTTAGATGTTAACATGGTTTCAGATAATTTGTTCATCCTGGTGAGTAACGTGCAAATTTTCCCCACTTGCTTTCATTAAAAAATATTCACATCCATGTGTTATATTTCATATATAATTTTTATATTAATAAATTTAGATATAGATTTCAACGTATAAAAGAAAATATAAATTTTCCTAGATAAAAGAAAATCTTTTAAAATCTAGTTAAGTGAAAAGATAATAAATAAGAAATGAATAATGATTTTCCTTATTTTTAAACATTTATTTTGCATGAAGAAGATAATAATAAATTCATGGATTTATTTATTTTTGTCATGTAACTATATATAAAATAAATAGGTAAAAGAAAATTTAAAATTATTTGGATAAAAATCTCCAGTAATTATTGAGTGAGAAAAATAATAAATAAAATATATTCATACCAAAATTATATAATTTCTATATTATACTTTAATATAAACAATTACCTCTATTTTTTTTATGTTAATAAATTTATGTAAAATTTTATCTATTTATGACGTATCAAGAAAAAAAATCGTATTTTATCCAACATACTTTTTTGGTATAGATTTCAGGTATAGAAAATATCTCAGTTTTCCATTTATTTTAAGAAGTCTACCTTTCATTTATTTGATAATTTATATATACAAAGTGCTCACCCTGTGCTTCAGTTTCATTTGATGCTTTATATCTTTTTTTCTAGGAAAATGTTAAGCAAGAGAAGGTTATCACTAATCAAAAGAAACCATACACTCCTTTCCCTCCACCTCAACAACCTAGTAAGGTGAGACAAACAATATGAGCACAATAGATGCTGAGAATACTGAACTTTTTAAATCTACATACGCCTCTTGGACAATATTATGTTGAAATTGAAGCTAAGGTTGTTTTTAATTTTTTATTTACAAATTAACTGACATTAATTTGAGTTGTTAACATTCTCTTGCTATTCTTTTCATCAATATCTTTGTATGTGCTTGTTTGTCTATTGTTGCATGGAGTAAGCATATATCCACTATTAATTTGTTTTTTGAAGGAACATTAGGAAAGTTGGCACATGAAAAATAAATAAGCTCTCATCTGTTAAAGTATGAATCTCTCTCTTATTGTTTCTTAATATAATTTTTAAACAACTCGTACTTTATTTAAGACTTTGACAGAACAACATTGGACTCTTTATGATGGTTCTAACAACAGAAGAAAATGACGATCTTAGTTGACTGCGAGTTTCGGTCTGTATTATTTTGATCCGATCATTTCTTTGGTAGAAAATCTTGTAGAATAGAACATTGTGACACCGTAAGTTATAGGCTTCCCTCCAACACTTAATCAGAAAGAAGTGTATTTCTTGTACAATTTCATATCCTTGTAGAAAAAGAGAATTTTATATTTGTAGAGAGATAAGATAATTTGGCAACATTTTAGTTTGGTTTAGGCTAATTTAAAAAAGATAATAATAAATAAGATTTGAATTAATCATTCATTTCCTTAAAATAAATATTTATTAGCTTTTATCAAGCAAAAATTGATTTTTTTAATCTATAATTTGATATCATAATCATAATATACAATAATGTAATGATAATAATTGTAATTATAATAATCTAATAATTTAGTAAGGTTTTGCTTTTTCAATCGCAAACCACTTAGTAACATCTGTATTCTTATTTTTAAATAAAATCTTATTTTATTCACTTGTGACTCAAACAAAATAACCATCTAATAAATATAACCTACATATTATAAGAGATCATTTTTAAAATTCGGTAATCCAAAAATTATACAAAACTCACAATTAGTTATAACTTTTGAAACCAGAAGTGATGTTTGGCTATTGCCATAATGTCAAAGCAACTAAATAAACACAATTTACTTAGTTAATGCATTCGTCACTCTTATTATTTTTATGTTTGAGGTAGTAAGTGAGAAGATATTATTGCAATTATTTCAATATATTATTTATAATTAATCCATGTTAATTCAATATACATATAGATATTGACTAAGATATATAATTTTACACCTTTACAATCAATATAATTATCAAGCACTCATTTGAATATATATTTATCTGTATATAACGATCTAATAATCTATTTTCCTAAAATAGTAAATAAAATATAATATTCAATCATCTCTTGCTCCTTACTTGCTGTATTGTTTGCAGCTCCTGCCACTTATCATCATCCCGTTTGTCAGTATCTCATACACAAACCAGCACCACCAAAGCCAAAGCCATTAATCTAAAGGCATTCTCATTCGAACAGCTTAGTGAAGCAGCGAATGGATTCAAGGACAAACTTGACTGAGGTGCCTATGGTACGATATATAGTGAGAATTTAAACTTGGAGGATCAACATGTTGAGGTTGCTGTCAAACCAACGGGACCAAGTAGAAGACCAAGGTGAGAAAGAAGAGAGCCTGAGTTATAATACTCACTTAAATGTAGACAACTGCTATGAACTTATGGTGGTTGTTCCTGATAGATTTCACGCCATATTTGTCCTGCCATTATTTTTATGTATAGAGGTTAAGCCTGAAATAATTTTGCAATCTTAAATAAAACATGTTCATCATACCGTGAAGAAATTCGATGTATGAACAACTTAATGTTTTGTTTGGGTAAAAAGAGAAGTAGGAAAGAGAGAAATAAGAGAAAAGAGAAAATGAGTACAGAATAGATAGATTTTTAAGGTATTTGAATTAAAAAAAATACGAAAGAAATAGAAGAAAAAAAAAGTGAGTGTGTATTGTAAAGACATATTTATCCTTGATAACATATTTACATAATTCAAAATTAAATAATAGATAAGTTATTTTAATTTTTTAATGAGTTCTACAATTTTTTTTACACTCTCAAAATCTCGTAACTCTTAAAGAGAGTATTTTTGGTATGTAGATCCCACATTTTTCTCTCTCTTCTCTCACTTCTTTTCTCTCTCAAACGGCTAAAAACTTTATTCTCTCTTATACTTCTTTCTTACACACTTCCCTCTCTCCAAAATCGTATGAAACAAATGATGCGTAAAAGAAGATAACAACGTAACATGCACTAAGCACAATGCTAGTGGCAAAAATCCCTCTTAGCTTCCAAGAATTTGACACAAGAGATGGCTTCACCCTATCCTTGGAAATGGTTATGATTGTGCCATCATTTAATATGCCAATGATCAAAACCATAAAAGGAATTCCCAGATGAGAGCAAGCAGCCAACACAATTCAGATTGATGTAGAAACATTATATATAGTTTAGTTCTTGATTCTTTGGAAGATGGCTCTACTTTCAACACTACACTCACAACTACACTCAAGCCAGGTGCCGTGAGGACTATGTTTGGAGCTGCATTGGCTGCAACCAAGGACGGACTCAAACTTAGATGAGGATGTGTAAATGCACCTTCTCAATTTGATAAAATTACAAATAAATATGTTAAATTTTTATATTTTATCCCCTCTATTTTAATATATTTGAACCTATTATTAAGGGTGGACCTATAATCAAATAAGAGTGTGCAAATGCACCTTCTTAATTTGATAAAATTACAAATAAATATGTTAATTTTTTATATTTTGTCTACCTTATTTTTATATATTTGAATCTATTATTTTCAATTTTTTATTCTTTCATGTATTTATTATTGTTTTATTGACAATAAATTAATTATTTAACGATTTCAAAATATGAAATCACATAAAAGACAATTATAAAATATGTAATTTATTTGATTAGATATATTAAAATTTTATAATTTTAACATACATGTTTTTATATTTATATATATGATAATAATAATATAATTTTTTATTTTTTAAATAGATTATCCCTACTAACGAGTTCTTCGATCCGCCACCGCCTGCAACAATTCCAATATCTGCTTTTTTGATGGCATAAGCATCGTTGACACCGTCTCCTTTCATCCCACATAAGTGCTTCGTATCCTGAAGTCTTTTTACAATCTCATACTTACGCTCTGCATTTGACGCCACACCATTCAGACTCAAATCAATCATTGTTCAATGAAAGTGAAGTCTTTAAAATTACTTGTTAAAATCAAGGATCATTTACCATACCAGGGATGACGCCAGCAAAGCTATTAACCTTCTTAAAGCTAAGGATTGACACCTTACCCTGTTTGTCTCCATCGTACCCCTTGCCTAATGCGTTGCCTGCCATCAGCGACGGATTCAGGGGTGCAAGCAGAGGCTTTGGTCTCTCTCTTCTTTCACTCTTTAAAAATTATATACGTTATTTTTTAAAATTAATTTTTTATGTTTTAATTATTATAATTAAAATATTATTTTTAATTATAAAAATAATAAAAAATAAATTTTAAAAAATAATATTCACAACTTAAATAATAATATAATATATTTAATTATTATAATTTAATATTTATTTAATATTTAATATTTTATTTTTTTTGTCTTTTTTTAATAGGTTTCTGAATTCGCCCTTGTCTGTCATGACATCCTCTTTACCAATCATTGAAGTGAGGATAGAAGAGGAGAGAGAATGAAAAAGGCAAAAATAGTTTAGAAAATGAAGAAATGGTGGGAAGAAACAAAATGATTACATGAAGAAATAATAAGATCAATTCATCTTCAACGACAAAGTCAAAACCCAACAATTTTACCCAGATCTATAAGAACCCAAAACACAGCAGTGGAAGAGAGAAGGAAAAGCCTTTTCAATTGGAAAGAGATGAACAAAAATCATGTCAATAAAAGAAAATAGAATGAAAGAGAAAGAGTGAGAAAGAGGGGACTGCAACTTGCTCCGGTCAAAATTCAAAATTTGAAAACGAAAGCACCTGTTACACTTGCAAAAAAACGCCGGTTTCAAAAGAAAAACAGACGGAGGTCTTCTTTTACGGTACCAACCAACAACTACCAATAATGCATAAGGCATTAAAAATTTAATCAGATTGTCTATTATACCCTTGAATGAGAAGTAATGAAAAAGCTATTGAAAGAGGAAGTGACACATGTCCAAAAAAAAGCTTCAAATATTATATTTGTTTATGTTTATTATATCCTTGAGTAAAAAGTAACGAAAAAGTTATTGAAAGAAAAAGTGACACATGTTCAAAAAAACCTTCAAATATTATATTTATAAATAGATAAATAAATAGATTATATATTACTTTTTTTTATATGACTATATACGACAACAAACTCATTATTTCTATATGACTATCGTGACATTATATTATTCATCATATTTGTTAATTACTTCTCTTTCTTATGTATTGAGAAAAGGATAAAATTTAGGTATAATTTTTTAGGTATTTTTGTTAATTACTTTTCTTTTACATTAGTAATCTATATTAATCTTTAATATATACAGAATATTAAAGTAAAATTTTTATTTTAATTAATGAACAGCACAAAAAATATTTAAATAACTGTATTTAAATTATTTTTTTTTGAAAAAATTACACAACCCACAGCTCCAAAGATAGCTACAGTACCATGATTGAGACACTCTTTCTCCTCTTCCTCCTATCCTCTTATTCTAACATACACCATCTTGTATAAATAACGATACTTGTATGTATATCCCATACATCTCTTGTACTATTTATCATATTTATTACTTCTCTTTCTCATGCCTTGATACCTAGCCACAATATCCCTACCATGGTTGAGACGATCTTTCTCCTCTTCCTCTTCTTCTTATCCCTCATTCTAACCTACACCATCTTCTTCACCACCACTTCTAAAACCACCTCCAATAATCTCCACCTTCCACCAAGTCCACCAAGCATTCCTTTAATAGGCCACCTCCACCTCCTCACTCCATCCCTACACAAATCACTCCAAACCCTCTCATCCAAACACGGCCCTCTCCTCCACCTCCGCCTCGGCCCCTCCCGCCGCCTCCTCCTCGTCTCCTCCGCCGCCGTCTCCGCCGACGTCTTCAAGACCCACGACCTCGCCTTCTCGTCGCGCCCCGCCTTCGCCTTCGCCGAGAAGCTCCCTTTTGGCACCTCCGGCTTCATCACCGCCCCCTACGGACCCTACTGGCGCTTCGTGAAGAAACTCTGCGTCACGGAGCTTCTCTCCACGCGCCAGCTGGAGCGGTCGAAAAGCATAAGGAGGGAAGAGATAGCGCGTTCCATCAAAAGGGTGTTGGAGAATGCTCGGGAGAGTGTTGCACTTGACTTGGGCTCTGAACTCATGAAACTCACCAACAACGTCACTTGCAGGATGGCCATGAGCACCAGGTATGTGTAATGTGTATAATAATTTTTTTGTTTTGAAAAAATTATAAATACTTACTAACTTTTTTTATATTAGAGTTTACTTGCTATATGTGTTGTTAATATAAATTTTTTTACACTATCAATCAATTAAAAATTAATTTTAGTGTAATTTTTAAATAATTATTATTAAAGTCAACAAATTTATCATACATGATGAATTATGATCTGTTTTATATTAATAATGTATAGCCTTTTTTTTTTTATTATATTTTTTTATGAAAAAATAAAATATACACTGAAATATAATTGAATAATAGTATTTTTTTTCTGTTTTAATACACCCTCTCTTTTTTGCTAGAGCGGCCGAAGGCCAAAGAAGATCCAATTTAAACTTTTATCAGAATTATTTATTTTTTAAGTTTAATTGTTATGTATTGTTAATGTAAAATATTTTATACTATTAATTAATTAAAATCAGTTTTAGTATAATTTTTAGGATAATTATTTTCAAATTTATTATACATGATAAATTATAATTAAATGACAATATTAAGCTATTTTACGCTCTTAGTTATAACTTATTTCTTCTTATTATTTTTATTTTAGGTGTAGTGAAAGTTTAAACCTTTATCACGACTCTATTTTTTATTCTAGGTGTACTGAAACGTGAAATTATTTGGTCTATCTTTCAGTCAATGTTGAGTTGGATAGATATCCTTGAGAAGCGTGCATATTTTTTTATTAAAATAATTGTTATGATTAATTTGACCTGACTTCAGTAGATCTGTTTAAAATATATGTATATTTTCTCCTTTTTTTAATTTTAGTCTTTATAAATTTTAAATTTTAAAAAAATAGTTTTGATCACTTCTTAATAGTAATGTGGCATGTAATTTTTTTTTCTTGACAGAAAAAGATGTGGCATATATTTTCTCATGTTATATCAATGAACATTTAATTTTAGCATGTGATTTGCATTTCATGTTATTAATAAATAGTGATAGAATTTATTTTAAAGAATTTTAAATTTTATAAAGACTAAAAATAAAAATTGAACAATTAAAACTAAATTTTATCATATTTATGTGAATTAAAAATATATTTTATTCTATTAAATATAATAGGTGATACAATAAAAAAGAAGAGATATAGGAAAAAGTGTAAAGTAAACGTCAAAAATAAGATTAAAAAATAAAATTATTCCTTTTATAATAGAAAAAATAAAGAGGAATTATGATTAATTTCTCCTTCTTACGATAATAGAAAAGTCCACGTGGGTAGTATACGAAAATAATAAAATAATATCGTTTTTAATTGCATATAATATCAGTTGTTGATATATTTTAAATGAACTATTATAACTGTATACTTTATTTTCTATCTACCGACTTTATAATTTTCTACTAGATGGCAAAAAAAATTCACTTTTGTGGATATCAGCTGATAAAATTTGTTATGGGTAGAAAATAAGTAGTTTAAATAAGTATCTGTAAATAATTTAAATGGATATATTTGCTACTCATTTATTAATGAGGTAAGCACGTGTATCATGGTATTATTATCTGCAGATACTCGCTACCTGTTATTATATATTTACTTAAATATCTTTATATATTAATATAAATAAAATTACATAAAATTTGTCTTAAATTTTTAAAACGATTATTCATTATAGAAAAAATCTTATACGATTATATTATAGGGGAAAAGAAACATTAATTTGTGGGCTTTTAAACTATTTTTTTAGAAAATTTGTTAGAATAATTAAAATCTATGTTCAAAATAATTATTTTAAAGAGTAACTCTTTGATTTATAATTAATTATAAATTCAAAGTGATATTTGTTGCATCTTATAGTTCACAATACGCAAAATAAATTTGTTAACTTTTTTATTTCTTATTTTCTTATTTTTTCCGTTGACATGCCTACTGGTGATGGTCAGTTTTTTTTATTTTTCGATAAACTGAGGAAATAGCAATCAAAACTAAGCAATTACACGTGGTGATGGTTCGTTCTCGCTATCATTTTAAACTTATATCATTATCAGTTTAGCACTGGGGAAAGGTAAGGAAGGAATTTTAAATATGGAAGGAAAAGGAAAGGGAAAAGGAAATGGTTTTTTGTTTTTATTTAATTTGATGAAAAAGAAGAGGAGAAAATTATTTAATTTTGTTTGTAAGGAGAAAAATTAAAGAGGTATAAATATGGATAATATAAAGATAAAATGAGATACTTTTATAAATAATAATAAAAGAAATGTGAGATAAAATAAAATTTTGAAACAATTTAATTTATACAATATAAAAATTATACATTTTTCTTTCTTTATAAATCTCCCAACATTAGAGAAGAAATAAAAATAAAAGGTTTAAATATATTTTTAGTCTCTTAAATTTAAGTTAAGTTTACTTTTGGTTCTCCACATTAAAAAGTGATTTTTTTTTTCATCTCTTAATTTGAAAATAACTCACTTGTGATCCTTAAGGTTATTTTGTGTGATCATTTTAGTCTCCCTAAAAAGGACCAAAAGTGAACTATTTTCAAAATACGAGACTAAAAAAAATTACATTTTAATTTGAGGGATCAAAAAAAATTTTGTTTAACTTAAAAGGATTAAAAAGATATTTAAGCCAAAATAGAATAACTCTCGTATTTCTCTTTCTCCTTCCAAGTTTTTGAATCAAAAAGATCAAATTAAAACTTTTTCTCTCCTTTTTCCATCTTCAATTTCCTTCTAACCAAATTGATTGTGAGTGTTTATTTCTTAGCTTAATTTTTATTCCTCCTATTATTTTAATTTTGCTAATTTTGTTCCTCTCTTTTTTTCTCACAAATTTGATTTCCTACTATTTTAATTCTACAATTTTGGTTAACCTGTTAACTCAACATTTAATATTTAATGAAAATGTTGATGTGATAGTGCAATAGTGTCACGTTAGCATGAATGTATTGACATGACATTGCGATAGAGTCATGTTAGTATTTTCGTTAAATATTGAATGTTAACAAACTAATTAAAATCACACAATTAAGAGTGTGTTTGGATAAATGTTTAAAGGCTCAATGAAGTTTGCACATTCCAAAGCAATGATTGGAGAAACAACTCTCTTGTGTTATTGAAGTTAACGTAGGTTACAATCAACATAACTCTTTTCCAAACACACCCTGAAATAATGAGAGTCAACTTTGTGAGAGAAAAAAATCAAGAGACGAAATTCACAAATTTGAGAAAATAGGGAGACTAAAAGTCAGGTTATTTTTTTGTTTTGCAAATTCTTAGAATATGAGTTTGGGCCTAACTCAACCCTAAAAGCTAGCTCATAGGGTGAGGGCTATCCATTTATATACTATATCTTGGCATTATCTCTAGCCGATGTGGGACTTGGGTTTTTTCCAATACACCTCAACACTATTGGGCTTGGTGCGTGGATAATATGGTAGGTGGCCTGTTAATGGATCTAGGATAGGCTTTGATACCATCTTATAATATGTAGTGCGAGCCTAATGGGAGTGTAGATTGGGCTTAGATGTGTATCAAGGATAGGAGGTGTATCACCCAAAAGATTCGAACCTTTTGGGTGAAACACCTCCTATCCTTGATACACACTCTCTAATTGGGCCCGCACTACATATTATAAGCTGGTATCAGAGCCTATCCTAGATCTATTAACGGGCCACCTACCATATTATCCATGCACCAAGCCCAATAGTGCTGGGCGTGAGGGGGTGTATTGGGAAAAACCCAAGTCCCACATCGGCTAGAGATAGTGCCAAGATATAGTATATAAATGGGAAGCAACCCTCATCATATGAGCTATAGCTTTTGGGGTTGAGTTAGGCCCAAACCCATATTCTAAGCTGGTACTTGCGTACCATCATTGAGTAAGCCATAGATCATTTTTTTTTTTGAGCTTGGCTTCTACCTTTTTACTTTTACTTTTTTTTTTATTATTTGAACTTGGCTTCTACCTTTTTACTTTTTTCTTTTGGCTTGTCCTCAAGTCAGCCTCAGGTCTATGTTTTTTTTTTTTTTTTGTTAGCTGCCTAGGCTTGTGCTTCTTTAGTCTCAAAGGCCTAATAATTTTTTTTTAAAATTGGTACGGACTATTACATCATTTGGGCTCTGATATCATGTTATAATATGTAGTGGGAGCCCAATGGGAAAATATAGATTGGGCTTAGATGTGTATCACCCAAAAGATTCGAACCAATTGGGTTTGATCTCTTTATCCTTATATACAGTTTGACTTGACTTTATTTGTCCGATGTGAGACTTTAGTTCTTTAACACTCCCCCTCAAGTCCAACTGGATTGTTTCAGTTGTGACTTGCATACCATCATTGAGTAGGCCATAGATCATTTTTATTTTTTTTTGAGCTTGGCTTCTACCTTTTTACTTTTTTTTTTGGCTTGTACTCAAGTCAGCCTCAGAGGCCTTAGGTCTATGCTTTTTTTTTTTTTTTGTTAGTTGTCTAGGCTTGTGCTTCTTTAGTCTCAGAGGCCTAATAATTTTTTTAAAAATTGGTACAGACTATTACATTATTTGGGCTCTGATACCATGTTATAATATGTAGTGGGAGCCCAATGGGAGAGTGTAGATTGGGCTTAGATGTGTATCAAAGATAAGAGATGTATCACCCAAAAGATTCGAACCAATTGGGTATGATCTCTTTATCCTTATATACACTTTGACTTTATTTGTCCGATGTGGGACTTTAGTTCTCTAACACTCCCCTTATTTTTTTTATGTTTAAAAATAGGTCATTGTCTTTATCCAAGGCCGGCCCAACATTGAGTAAGGCCTAAAACAAACTTTGAAAAAAAATATTATTTTAAATGAGAGTTATGTGTTGGACCTTTTTGCCAACATATGTAACTTTTTTGTCAATATATGTGGCCTTTTTGTTTTATAAAAACTAATAGCAAATATTTTTTTATTAGTGAGCCTAAAGCTTGAGTTTTAATAGCATTATCTTTGAGTCAGCCTATCTTTATCTTATCACTTATGTCTCAATTTTCTGTGACTCATTTTGTGATGTTTTGCGACAAGTTGCTCGGAGAAATGCGAGGATGCTGAGAGGATCAGGAAGCTGGTAAAGGAGTCCTTCGAGCTAGCTGCGAAGCTGTGCTTTGGGGATGTGTTGGGCCCTCTCAAGGAGTTGAGTTTCTGGCTTTATGGGAAAAAGGCTTTGGATGTGAGCACAAGGTACGATGAGTTGTTGGAGAAGGTGCTGAAGGAGCATGAACACAAAAGATTATTGCGTAAAAATGGGCATTGCGGTGATGAAAGTGAAAGGGATTTAATGGACATTCTGTTAGACGTTTATGATGATGCTCATGCAGAGTTCAAGATCACAAGGACTCATATTAAAGCCTTCTTTATGGTAAGTTTCATTTATCATATTTATCTTTATTTTCACTCTCACTTTTTTCTCATTTGTGGAATTAATTTGTCTAATATATCTGTTCATTTTAAAGGAAAAAGTATTTATATTGTCTAAAAAATAAAAAATTAATCATTTTGATTACAAGAAATTTAGTTTTAATAATGACAACATCTGTCATTAACAATTTTAAAATTTGTCAGTGAGTTGTGACCATATTTTAATTTTTCACCGTTTGTCAGTAATAATACTTAAGTAACTATTGTATTAGTGACGTTATAATTGGGACACTATTATGAATAGTATTAATGGTAAAATATAAAAAATTAGTCACAAATAAGGAATAATCAGTGACAAATTTTATATTCGTCACTAGTGATTATACATATACGTACATTTTTATTATAATTTTGAATGGTTAATTTTTGAAACAATAACCTTCTCACTTTTTCCTTTAAAATAAACTCCTCACTTTAAAGTGTTGAAATACAGGACTGAATAGTAATAAGTTGATTTTTATTTTTTTTAATGTATGGCTTACTAGTGTGGGTTTGTTGCAACCCAAAAAAATTAAGGTTGTTTTCTTCTTACCTTTTAAAAAAAAAATGGTAAATTTATGAAAAATTATGTTACAAACATATTACTGAATGTTTTACCACTGAATTATATTTAATATTTACTATTTTTATTTTATTGCTTAACTAATTTAGAGTAGTTACCCACAAAACTCTTACTAATTAAATTTGCATGGTTAAAACTTGACAAGAACATTAGTATTGATTTAATTTGTTGCTAAAGTTTTAAATTGCGGTCGCGGTCGCAGTTTCGTCGCGTTCCTTGATATTGCGGGAAATTGTAGACAAATGCAGCCGATGTGGCCACAATTACAGTCACAGATACTGCAAAAACCTTAACGTAGTGGCCAAAAATCACGGTTGTGGACTGTTTTATAAAACCTTGATTGGCATTAATTGTTGATTAAGATTGTGATGGCCTCTGTGAAACTAAAATTATTTTACTCCTGTGCCAATGCAAGGACCTCTTCATTGCAGGCACAGACACCTCAGCAGAAGCAATGCAATGGGCAATGGCTGAGCTCCTTAACCACCCTGAAGCATTTCAAAGGGTGAGAAAGGAGATAGAGTTGGTCACTAGGCAATGTTAGGCTAGTTGAAGAATCAGATGTTCCAAACTTGCCATATTTGCAAGCAGTTGTGAAGGAAACACTAAGACTTTACCCACCAGGACCAGTCACAACAAGAGAGTGTCGCCAACACTGCAAAATAAATGGCTTTGATGTGCCACCAAAAACAGCAGTGGCAATCAATTTGTATGCCATAATGAGAGACCCTGATTCTTGGGACCATCCAAATGAGTTTTGCCCTGAAAGGTTCCTGGAAGAGCAAGATGAGGATCTGAGTGATGGTAAAAGAATTAAGTTCAATTTTGTTCCATTTGGAGCAGGAAGGAGAGGGTGTCTAGGGACAACACTGGCATTCAACTTGATGACTACTGCAGTTGCTGCTATGGTGCAGTGCTTTGATTGGAAAATTGGTGAAGATGGAAAAGGAGAAAAGGTTGCTATGCAATTTGGGTCTGGCATGTCTTTGAGCATGGTGCACCCGCTTATTTGTCTTCCCGTATTACATTTTAACCCATATGATATATAATTCAATGGAGATGTGTTCTTCTTACAATAATTTGTACAACAATTTATACACCGTTTTTTATGTATGTCTCTCTCTATCACAACATTTATTACATTCCACTTTTTTCTCTCCTTTTTCTTTTTCTCTCTCTTCGTTGTAAAGTTTGTTGTACAAATAGCATTTCTCAATTTAATATAATGAAGACCCACCTTGGAAAAAACTTATATGCAATCATTAGTAAGGGTGTTCACGGTACAGGTAAGCTGTTGATCTGACCTGACCCAATTACTTTGGTTCGTTTTTTTTTTTAGCGTTGGGGTCACACCTGGCCCAACTCGTTCAAACCCATTTAAGTACAGGACAGGTAACGGGTTTTAATTTACGGACTCGTGCACCCATAAACCCGACCCATTGAAGTGACATTTTATTTGATTTATTATTTTTTATATATTTTATATACTAATAATTATTAATACTAAATTAAGACAAAGAGTAAAGACACCCCACACACCCATAAAGTCGTGAACCCTTGTTAATTTTAGATCACTACATATTCTATGCATGTTGTTGTTCTTTTTCTCTTGACTCTCATTCTAAGTTTCTTGTAAGTTTTATATTAATTTTAGAAACAAAAATGATGAGAAACAAAGTTCAAAATTAAATACAATATTTTTGTGTCAAAATTTGAAAAAAAAAATACAATTTTTAAAAAATTTAACAAAATTTTAAATACACGGACCCAAGTATTCAACCCAAACCAACCTGTTAATGACCGGTTAGTTAGTTTGGGTCTGACAAAACAAAAAAAACATAAACCCAACCAAACCCATACTATTTTGATCGAGTTGAATAACAAATTTAGCCAAACCCGACCTGTATACACTCCTAATAATAGGGAAAACAACGCTGCTCACTATCTTTAACCACCAACCGAGGGGATAGCTAATTAAGTGCCCGTCTGACTATCATCAATACATAGGCATTAATATGTACCAAGAGGTCCTCCAAATTCGAAATTATTATGCTAGTTTTTATTTCTTGTTTAAATATTGAAATCAGGTGGTGATTGGACCAACTAACACGTATTTTAACTAGTCTACCTTATATCTGGTGAAGGGAACGCTGTCTACATCAAGATGAAAGAATTCACAACGATATTCCTTCCAGTATAGCCCATAAGTGTTGTAGTTTTTTCAAACCGATACAAATCAAACTTGTTCTAACTATTTTATTGTCTTTAATTTTATTAACTTGAAATTTATGTCTACACAATGTATAAAAGTAGGAAGGAAATTTTTTTTACATATTTTTGAAAATAAAAACAACGCAAAAAAATGGAAGCCAACATTTTTATAATTATTTACTAGCTCATGAATTAATAAATAAAATGTGTACTCATTTAATAAATAAGGATAATTTTTTAACTTAAAACAAGCTTACAAGTTCATGAGTTTAACATATCAAGATGTTAACAACTCAACTCATCAGTAACCATCAAGCTTTGTTTTCAGTTCTACCCCATATATATGAATAGATAATGGCGCGTTTCGTTCAGTTTGAGGGAAGGATAAAACGTAAGGGCATAATCGTGTGTGGTTACATGTTTAGTAGTTATTAAGGGTATAATGGTCTCAAAAAAGTGGAAACCAAAACAAAAGGTATTCTCTTTATATATTGTTATAGACAAAAATGTGAAATGAAAACAATATTTTCTTAAATCAAACATACCTTGCGCAATTCTAATCATAGTTATCAATCTCGGATAGTGGCACGGAGCGATCGCCCCAAACCTGGGATAGCGGGATAGTGAATTGCAGGATGACCGCTATTCTAATATTTTTATATATATTAAATGATTTATATATATATATATATATATATATATATATATATAAAAGCTTAAAAGGAGAAATATTACTCAAAATTTATATACTAATAATCATTAACAGTAAAAACACTCAGTACTTAGCGCAAAACATAAAGTAGATGTCAATAAAAGTCAAACAAATATTGCTGGGCAGAATACAAAAGGCAGAAAAAATTCAAGAAAAAGAATGAATGTTGTTGTTCGAGTGTTGCCGAAAAAAAAAATAGAACAAAACAGGATCGGGCAGAGGAAGAAAATGGAAAGAAAAAAAAGGAAAAAGGAAAAGGAAAAAGAGAAAAAGAATAAAGAAGAAAAGAAAAGAAAAACTGAATAAGAAAGGAAAAAAAAAAAACATGAACTAGGCCATCAGAGAAGGTTGCCGAAGACGAGAATGCCATTGGAGAAGACAAACGTTGCTGGAGAAGACGATGTCGACAGAGATGAAAAACACGCGCAAAAACATCGTTGGCAGCGAGAGTTAGGGTAGAAAAAAAAGAGCACGTGCAAAGAGCTTCTACTCTTAGAAGCTAATAAGGCAGCTAAGAGCCCAAAAATACCTCATCAACAACTAAAAAGTGAGGGTATTTTTGAGCTTTCACCTTAGCTTCAAAGAAGCAAACGCCCCGAAGGCGCGATAGCGGCTGCTATGTCCGCTACTTGAAAAAGCAACGCAACACACACTTTGTTGCGCTCAATGCCTGCTCCACATCGCCACACCGCTATAGCGGCTGCTACGTCCGCGATTGATAAGTATGATTCTAATTAACCCATTTCCTCATAGTTTTAGAAAGGCAAAAGCATAACTACTGACTTTTCTTTTCGCCAACCATTTATTATTTCTTTTCTTTTTATCCTTCTTTATCCTAATGTTCAAATGGATGTGTGTAAAAATTAAAATTGCCAGGTAAAATTGTAAACAACCATAAATCACATTGTTATCTGAGCATCTGATCGCATTACAGGAAGTGCAATTTAATCAGTAAAACAAAATGCAATGTGTTTTTATCAAACACTGAAAACATGTTGAAATCTATCTATTTAATGCACTAAAAAAAGTCCAATTACACCTAGGACAGTAAATATTAAACTGACAACAATGATGAGAGGCTTGGTTAGCATACCTATAAAAGTTACGTGTTTTATATAAACATGTCACACCTAGGCCCCATCGGGCTGAACAAAGGGGTTTGCAATTTCATCTGTACCATCAGTTGGGGACACAAGCATGACAGCAGTTCCCCTACAAACCTGCATTGTAGCAAAAGCAGTAAATTTCCAAGAGCAATATATCCAAACTTTAGCCCAATAAGATTCAAACCATGTAATGAAAAGAAAATGGTCATTCAATTATTCAAAATATGAGTATTTGTTTTGGTCACCTTGTGTAACTCCAAACTCGCAGGAAATACCTTTTTAATACATGCTTCTAATAGGCATTTGCAAATATGAATTATAACATTCAAATTTAGCTCCCACGAAGAGAAGGAAAACTTTTCACTCTCAAGAAACACACGTCCAACCATCACAAAAATCAGCTAATCATCACTCTTTTAAAAAGAAACATGCAGCTAAACAGGCTATAAATTTCTTTTTCTCACAACTCAATAAACAGAGAAATTGCCTAAAAATTCTTATTATAGCCTTTGCCCTTTGGCTTTCTTTATAGGTAGGGTACTGTGAAGGAATGAAAAGAGGGGGAAATGTATAGTTGCTGGGTTATGGAACTCAATTTCCACCTTTTTCTATTTCTCCCCCTACCCTCTTGATCTTCTTAGATCTGAACAAATAACAGTGTTATCAAGAGTGGATGGCGGCATATGGCGGAAGGCCAAAATTCCACCATATAAACACGCCATTGCAGCCTATGGCGCCACTGTAGCAGGCCTCCCTTCACAAATTGCCTATGGTGGTTAACAAAAAATCTGCCACGCCATTCTGCCATAGTGGCCATGGCGCCACCATTTAACAACACTGACAAATAAGTTGACAACAATATACAAGTGTTGTCTATGGTTTTCAAGTATTGATAACTGAGATGCTCTTTTATGCATAAACAACCTAACTATAATTAATATTAAATCAATTTTACTTTTTTTTTCCTGCACGATTATCAATCAAACAGTGCCAAGAATCCCACAGAAACATGCAGAATTTCAGTGCAGCATGGCATTTAAAGTATCCAAACAGCAAGAATCAAAGTTTAATCAAGAATAAGGAGTAAAAATAATAGCATTGATAGGATCCTAACTGTGCAACAAAATAAACTTCAAGTTTTGGGACATGAGTATGACAAAACAATATAACCCGGCCCCTTTTCTATTGCCAATCATCAAGTGGCAAAGAAACTATTTGTCAATGTTTGGTCATTCAAATTACAAAACAATTTTGTCATAACTTTTCATTTTTTTTTTCTTCCCAATAAAGCTTTGCATACAAACAAGAACTTTCCATGAGTTATAGTATACAAATGCTTTTCCTTCTACATTTATTAATATGAATTAACATATGACAAGATAGCTTGTTGAGCTAGACAAACAAAGCATCTGCAAGACAAATTGCATTCCACTTTCCATATGTTCTATCAACAAGTAATACTACCCAGCAGCTCTCTGATAAATAGACCAGATAATTATTTATGCAAGTTATTTTTCAGCATGTGATACTCAGGTGGTAATTTATGTTTACACAAAATCACAAAACTATATGGGAAAGAATGAAACCTACAATTAAGCCAAGACTTCTGGTCTGATTGGTAGTTTTCAGCGGATCATCAGGATCTGCAGCACAAAAGAAGATACAATGGATTTTGATTCTGAACTGAAATGGAAGGTACTATAAAAGAATAAGTTAAGATGTTATTATCGGTAACTGACCCATCACAGCTCAACTTCAGCCATTCTAGAGTGGGTGGGAACCACCAAAACTACCTAACTAGCTTACCATAACTCTTTTAAGTAACTTCAGTAATAAATTTAAACTCATTTTTTAATAGGGGAACTACTTACTCATTCATTTTAAGCTTGCAGAACAAAATCAATTTGTACAGTAGTTCGTCAAACAACAGTAGCAAGAAGGCAATAGCATGGTCCCTTGTATATTTTATTTTCAGTTTTTTCTCCCTTCTCTGCCCGTAGCAGAGAAAAGCCAGCGAGTTATGGGGAATTCATGGCAAAAAGATAAGCAAAATCATGCATCGGAAAATGAATGTAGTTAAGAAATAGGTCAGTGTTGGGAGGACTGAATGTTGGAGACAGATCTCTTCCTTACTCTTTACTCTTTAGTCTCTCTCATTTCAGAAAATTTCGTAACACAATTTTTGTGATTCTTTGGGGAGGGGAGTTGATACTTTTTCCAACTAAATTTATCTAATTATCCAAAATTTTTAAATTAAAAAGTTCTTTTTTCTTTCTTTCTTTAAAGCACATACAAAGGGGCCAAAATTTAGAAAAATTTCCGCATGCATTGCCCCCAACCCTCCATCCATCCTGAAAACCATCTTATTTCAGCATGTTGTAGGAAAGATGAAGTCGTGGACATAATAGTAAGTGAATGAAAATTCATCAATGCTGAAACACATATCATTTGAGTCACTAAATGTCAAAGCATGGTGCTGGTAGCCTGGTAATACTATTTAGTATTTACCTCTTAGAAACTCAACAGCTTCATCCAAGACAAGATTAAGTAACTGGTCATATCCTTTCAGAGTTCCTGTCACTGAAATCCAACAAGTTGAAATATGTTAGACCTCCCACCCCCATTACCAACTTCTCTTTATTTAACCTAAAACAAATTATTGGAGAGAAAAAATGGAAATTACAACAATGGGGAAGACAACCTATCCTCTGAAACTATATATATATATATATATATCAACCGTTAAATGAAAACCCTAGATTAAAATACTTAAGAATTCAAATTAAAAACTCGTGTAACTATCAAATCTCTAAAAGATTCACCAAACAAAAATCAAATCTCTAAAAAATGTTGATTATCACGTCTTAAAATATCTCAATTATCACGTCACTCTTCTTCAAGATTGTCATTAACCTATCACCATCACTACCATGAGCACCACCATCATGACCGCCGCCGCCATGACCGTTGCCGCCACCACTACCATGACTGTCGTTGTTGCCACCACCACCACCATGACCAAAGACAGTGACGACGATGGCGGCAATGGTCATGGTGTTAACACATCACCACCATTCACTGTCACCATCACCTCCATGATCGCTGCCACCACCACCGTTATGACTGTTGCCTCCATCGCCGTTGCTGCCGATAGTGGTGGTGGTGGTGGTGGCAGTAGCAACAGTCATAACGGTGGTGGCGACAGCGATCATGGTGGTGATAATGATAAGTTAACGACAATTTTGAAGAAGAATGACATGATAATTGGGATATTTTAGTATGTGATAATTGAGATCTTTTAGAGATTTGATTTTTGTTTGATGAATTTTTTAGAGATTTGATGGTTACATGAAATTTAAATTTGAATTCTTAAGTATTTTAATCTAGGCCTTTCATTTTAATTTAATGGTTGAGATTAATCATTTTCATTCTCACCTAAGAAAACCATTCTCATATGATATGCCCGCTATATATATATATATATGTGAAAAAATCATAAGAAATGGTCAAGAATGCATCAAGGCAGCCAAACTGCCTATTGAAAAGGTTTATTCCCTATAAATAGTCATAGAGAGAACACAAAAGAGAAGACATAAACACAATCCCATACCATATATCAAATTTTAAGAGGGAAAAGCGATGCCCTTATAGGTGCAAACACTGTGCTCCAGTCATTTGCAGCAAAGAGTTGTATGAAGTGCATACTGCCACAGAAAATTGGTCCAAAGAAAAACACACCCAATGCTCCCGAAGAACCCCCCGAAAAGTTGTTCAATAGGAAAGTAACAGACTTACAATGCAAAAAATTCAGCTTATTGTTTCTGAACTTAAACTGCATATTCAATAAGTCAATTCAGAACAAGATCTACTGACCTAAAATTAAAGGACCAAAAATACTAAAAGCACACTGCTTCCAAATAATTGAATCCAATTGACCAAAAGACCACACATACATCAACAAACTTAAGATCATAAAAGAACCCCTCTACAAACTTCTGCAAGAACTTGTCGAGGCTCTGACTCCAAAATTCTGATGCAAATTCCTTTTTTCTTTTTTTTCTAAAACGGTAGCAAAGTCCTAACTAGAGAAACTAACACTTAACTAAACTAACAAACCCATAACTGATCATAAAAACTTGCAAAGTGAAACCATGATAATGAAAAAGGGTGACTCACCTTGTCTGCCACCAGTGAGCTTAACTTGAACCCCTTTGTCAACAAACTTAGCCAAGTCCAGAACCGTTTCTTTCCTACCCGACTGATCACGTGACCAAACACAAAATAATGAGTTTTTTATTTTTTATTTTTATTTTTTTATATTTTAGTGTGCGATGTGTCTTTGCAGAAAGAGCATATTGAAGGAAACTCACCATGTCTGGCTACTCGGTTTGACTCGCTCAGCTGCCTCTATAGAACAAACAACCAAACACCATTTAAATTGGTGGATTAAACAGATTAATCTACATAATTTAATAATAAGAGATTGAACGTAATTACAGCTTACTAAGAACCAAGCTTAACAGAAAGGCAAAAAGAAAAGAGTGCAAGCGGGGGTGAGAGAGTGACCTGAGAGTGCTGATGGATGGAAGGAGAGATGAAGCAAGCACGGTGGATCACTCTCAGTCGAACCACCACACCACGATGCCAGATACTGGATAGGGTTCCTCCCATTTGATTTAAAAAATTATTTAAAAATTTAAAAAAAAATCTTTTTTTTTTGCTAGTTTTCGAAGTAAAATTTTTATTTTAAGAAGAGACTTAAAAAATTATTTTAACCAAATCACTATTAAAGTGGGTTAGTTTATATATTTAATAAACAATTGTTACTTATATAAGTAATTATGTTTTAAGTTAAATATCTTTTTAATTCTTATAAATAGGAAAATATACACAGTTCATTCTTAAAAAATTAAGAGATTAGTGGTTATACACTGTCAGTGAAAAATTTTTACATTGTCAACCAATTGGAATTCATCGTTGATGTGACTTTTAAAGTATTTATCATAAAAGTTAACAAATTTACAATAAATAGTGGTTTGTGATTAGATGACAGTGTAAAACTACTTTACACTATCAGTGTATAACCTATTTTCTCAAACATTAATTGTCTCTTTTAGTCTTTTATTTATAGAAATGTATCATATGTGACCATTATTTTTATGAACAAAAGACTAAAAAAAGACAATTTTTTTTATAAAAGATAAGGATCATGTGTGACACATTTTCATAAATAAGGAGTTGAAATGAAATAATTTATTTTTGAAGAATTAAAAACAAACATTGTCCGATTTATAGAAATTAAAAACATATTTAATCCCTTTTTTTTTTATCAAAATATGATACTCACTTATATAAATATTATAATATTTATTAAGTATCACCGACAAAGATGTTCTTAAAGAATTATAATTAAATTTTGTCTTTTCTTTATTTATTCATATTTTAATTTAATTTAGGTTTTAGTAAAATTACCTTAAATAATTTTTTTTGGTTGCCCAAGGTATCTTCCAGCCGAGAGCTAGAGACTAATTCTTCAAGGTACGAAAATCCATTTAAGGAATTGACCTATCCCACAGATGCTCTTCCTTACGCACGGATCTGTGATCGAACCCCTGACCACATGCTTAAAAGACATAGTTATTTGCCAACTATATGACACCATGTTAGTACCTTAAATAAATTTAAAAGAAAGTGCTTTTAGTATAAAAAATTATTTGCAAGATAATGAATGTGACTATTATAGGATCCAATTGGAATAAAGATTAAAGGGAAATCTACAATAAAATAAATTAAGAAGAACTATGCCATAAGAATTCCTCAATAGCAATGCAAGGACATAAAATAAGAAAGTGATGAGCCATCAACAAAAACACTCATGAATAAGTGTGCTCTTGTGTACTCTCTCTCTTTCTCACACACACATCATTTTTTCTCAAGTACACACATACACACACCATAGAATACTTCAATAGTGTCTTTTCATTATTCATAGAAAATGTTATTATTTTATTCACTTGCTTCTTGATGCATGGAGCTTTCTTAGTTTTAGATACAATGACTTTGAATTAATCTAAGATGCAGATTGATTTTAGACCATTAGATGAAAATTTTCAAAACCTTACTCAAAGTCATAGTGCTTTTTCCTCTTCATTCATTCAAATCTCTTCTCTATCTTTTCTTTTACTATTCACAAAATCTCTCAACCTTTCCCCTTTTTGGTCACCAACAAGAATGCCATTTTGGCCTTTCTAGGTTGTAGTTTGAAAAAAAAAAACTGATTAAAACACTTATCACCTTCCCCTCTATGTTTCTCCACAAGATTTAAAAAAAAAAAAACACCTTAATCAAACCCTAACTCGTGGGTTCATCTGGACTACGTCGAGAGGCCTCTTGTTCATCTTATTCGTCACTGCAACAATGCCATCTAAATCGTGCATGAAAAAGGGGACCAGGTAGGGGTGAGTAAAAACTTGCGATTTGCCTGAACCCATCTAATCTAATTGAGCAAAATAAGTTATTAGGAGGATACAGTCAAGTAAATGGGTAATCAGGTTAGACTCTCGATTTTTAATGGTTGCTAATTAATTAAATAGATTTGTCGATGTCTAAACTTGACTAACAATGGACATTACAAGCAAGCCTATATGCATTGCAAATGACCCATACAACAAATGTGTACCCAATAGTGACAGATGAATTAGTGGTGTGTCTCTTCCTTTTCTTCATTTTTCGCTCTTTGTTTTCAAAAAGTATCACATGCCTCCTTCTTCCACCTTCACTCTCAACATTAAACGAAACAACATGAGACGTTACATCATATTCTATTCAATTGGTTCCATTGATTGATATGCTACAAATCCAATTCATCACAAATCAATACTCCAATCTATGTGTTTGTAGCATAGCATGACTCTACTACCACTACTAACTACTTCACCAAAACCAAAACCCCAAACCTAGCCTGATCCATGTTTATTGAACTGTGGTTTCTTAGATGGCTTAAGGTTAAAGTTTTTGAGTAGCATCAATTGGGTTAGGTTGATCACAAAGAATACAAAAGCCACTATGCAGGCTCGACAACGTAGTCTGAGAAGATCTTACACTTCGGAGTACTAACAATGTAACCTAGGTTTAGGGACAGATCGTAAAGGTGATATTTTCATGGAAGTGAGGCATCTCGCAATAGAGTATTTGGTTTCTCAAGGGTTGTCATTTGTTATCCATGTCTTTATGCCTCCGTCTCAATCTTGGCGTCTTTGTCTCAGTCTCGATTGGAATCGTTTGGACTTGCTCACCCAACCTGTGACCCACCCCATATGAACCATCCAATTAGAAATGGTTCAAATTGGTTTTTTGGGGCTTGCATTCGACTAAACCCAACTAACTCTCAACCCTACTACTATGCATGCACACCCTAAGTGGCTTGCAAAGTAAATCAAGGGAGAAAGAGAGTGTGGCTTCAATGTTTATCCAATATAAGTGCTTTCATTCAAAAAGTGCCTCAATTTTAAGTGGCTTGTGCGCGCGTGCACATGCATATGTGTGACTAAGTAATTCATAAAAAAAAAGTATTAAATTGTAAGTGTGTGTGTGTGTGTAATTAAGTATTTATTCATGAATAAATAAGTGTTAAATTGTATTTCATCAATTTTTATAGGTGTTTAATAGGAAGATGAAAAAGTGTGACTTATCTTATCTACCGACAATAAGCTCAACTTGAACCCCTTTGTTGACAAACTTTGCCAAGTCTAGAATAGTTTCGTTCCTACCTGACTGATCATGTGATCAAACACAAAAGAATGAATTTTGAGTGTGTGATGTGTCTTTGTAGAAGTAGAATATTGAAAGAAAATCACCATGTCTAACTACTTAGTTTGACTCACTCAGTTGCCTCTATAAAACTTGACCTACACCACGAAGAACCAAACACCATTTAAATTGGTGAATTCAACGGATTAATCTACTTAATTTAACAATAAGAATAAGTGGTTGAATGTAATTAGAACTTACTAAGAGCGAAGCTTAACATAAAGGTAAAAAGAAAAGAAAAGAAAATTATTAAGAGAGGAAGAGAGAGTGATCTAAGATTGTTGGTGGATGGAAGGAGAGACAAAATAAACATAATGGACCACTCTCGCTCTCACACGATACAAGATACTGAATAGAGTTCCTAATTTCTTATTCGATTTCAAAAAATAAATAAATAAATTATTTTTTGGTTAGTCTTCGAAATAAAAATTGATTATAAGAAGATATAGTATTAAAAATAATTGGAGCAAATTTAATGACAATTGCTTAAATTTTAAAAATTGTATCTTAACCCAATCACTACTAAAATGGGTTAGTTTATATATATTTAATAAATAATTATTACTTATATAAGTAAATTATCTTTTATCAAAATATAGGACTCACTTATGTAAAATATTACAATTTTATCTATTAAGTATCATTGAGAAAGGTGTTCTAAAGAATTTTAACTAAATTCTGTCTTTTCTTTATCCATCTATATTTTAATTTAATTTAGTTTTGGATAAAATTACTTTTGATTTAAAAGAAAATACTTTTAGAATACAAATTTAACTAATCTAACTGTTAAATTTGATGTTCTTATTAATTAGATTAAGTATACAAAATTTCATACAATTCTTAAATTAATTAATAGTTTATCATATCACTGTATTTTAACCTACAATATGATATTAAAATATATATAAATATCTAATGTTAGATAATATATTTTAAAAAGTCTAAATGATGTGAAATTTGATATACATAATCATGAAGATAATATTATATAATTTAAAGGTTAGATTAGTTAAATTTGCATTCTACAAAAAGTTATTGAAAGTGTAATTTGATCAACTTTGACACCTAATATCAATGGATCCTGACTCTGTCTTTATATCTATCTATATATTATAATACTCAAAACTCTTAAATATATACAATTAACAGAACCTTTTTACCGGGAAAGAATTGACAGAAATTCGATACAACTAAGTATTGAGGCCTTGCGTCATTTCGTGTGGCATATATGGGATTGATAATGAAAATTTGAATAATATATATACATACGTTAAAGTTTGATGATGGTTTTTTATGCAATAAAATAAAGGCGCTTGGGAAAACCAGGGAGTATAATCCGTACGCAACAACTTTGTGCCTGAGATGGCATTTAAGATCAATACTACACTTACCATTTTATTCCAATACGTAACGCACAACTAGAACAGAAAACTACGAACACTGGTTGGCACAAGTGATAGCGGCTTGTATCCCTTAACCAAGTTGTCCAGGATTCAAATCCTGGCCTTATGTATGGAACAAACCATGTTGGGAGAAGAATACCCATCTTATGTACGCTCATGGTCCTAGGCAAAAATTAGTTATTGCTTCGGACGGTGGATACTTCGTATCAATACCATGGTAACAAAAAAAAAAAAAACTAGAACAGAAAACTTAACAACATTGAAACTAGAGGCCCATATTATGGATCATCCATTTGATCATCTACCTCTTCCTAACCAAAAGACTTTAGCCAACAGAACAATCAAGTTATTTTTCAAGTCAAAGGGCCAAAAACTATGGTGTATGTATGTGTTCGATGGCTCACAAGTTAGGTGAACTTGAACATAATTTTTGTCAGGGTTTCAAGCTAGAGGACTTAGTCCCGTTTTCTTTGTTCTTAGTTAAGAAAATTCCGGGCGGTTTAGCACATGAAAAATAAAATATCGGCAATCTGTTGATTCTTTCAATGATAAACTTTACAGTTGTCATAATATCAAGCAAGCAAACTTCACCTTGTTCCCATCTTATAAAGATTGTGTTTGTTGAACCTCCTAATTTCCCTCGCTTATAAGTATCACCTAGCTCATGCAAATCGTGAAGTGTGACAAAATCTGAATTTAGCAAATCAGAAACCACAAACGGACATCTCTTATGGCATTGAAACTTCTTTCCCTTCTTGTCATGCTTTTTTCATTAGGTAATGGTAATTACATGTTCTTTTTCTCGAACATACCACATTTGGTGTTTGGCTTTAAAACTGTTTTTACATTTACTATATAATTGTATGGCAATGTACCTACTTCATGTGGTTTTTTTTTTTTTTTAATTTCAGGAGTGGATGCAACAGTTTTTACTTTGCAAAATAGATGAAGGGACACAATATGGCCTGGTATCCTAACAGGAGCAGGAAGACCTCAACTCAATGATGATGGGATTGAGCTAAAACCTGGTAAGGCCATAAACATCACTGCACCAAAAGGGTGGTCCGGCCGCTTCTGGGGGCGGCGCGGATGCACCTTTGGTAGCTCTGGGAGTGGAGCATGCATCACAGGAGACTGTGGAGGCAAGCTTAAGTGTGGTGGGGTTGGTGGTGCACCACCAGCTTCACTAGCAGAGTTTACACTAGACAGCCAGGAGGGGGATTTTTATGATGTTAGCCTTGTTGATGGTTACAACTTGCCAGTGTCAATCTTCCCCACCGGGGGATCCGGGCAGTGTAAGGCAGTTATGTGCCGTTCGGATTTGAACAGAAACTGCCCCAGCGGATTGGAGCTGAGAAACCAAAGTCACATTGTTGGTTGTAAGAGTGCATGTATGACTTTCAACAAGCCGGAATATTGTTGCACTGGTGACTTCAATAGCCCAAAGAAGTGCCAGCCAACAAGCTATTCAAAGGTGTTCAAGGCTTCTTGTCCTCAGGCTTATAGCTATGCCTATGACGATGCAACCAGCACTTTCACTTGCCGAGGAGCAGATTACTTAATTAGGTTTTGTTAGAGAGGACAGAGAGGAGTAGACATTATATTTATGTGTGTGTTTCTTTTCTTGGTTCCTCTGGTTTAGTAGATTTTCTACAGAAATGTCATGTCAAACATATGCAAGTATCTATTATGAGAAATATAAGAGATATATCCTAACCATTGAATATTTAACAAATGGTGAAGATTAAAATTGTGAATTTAAACCATGAGTGATAAATTTAACAATGAAAAGCAGGACGTAGATAGTCAGTAAAAATTGAGATCCATCAAATATATGAACATGAATTCCAGTGTAATGCAAACCCCATTAATCTACTGCAGAGGCACATAAACATTTCTCAAATTTAATAGTAATGAAGGTCTGCCACAAAGTCATTAGAAGTCGTTCGCATCTGGTTGGTTGGAGGGTAGAAATTACTAATACACAGCAATGAGGCTGGTCGTCACATCTGTTCACATCTGGTTGGTTGGAGGATAGAAATTACCGATACATAACAAATGCTACAGGATAAGTATAACAATTGAAAACTTTCCATGGAAGATCAAACTTTACTCGATACCAGCTTGGGGATAGTCATTCATTATTTCATTTCAAACCCCATATCTTCAAAGTGAATTGTTTATCTGGCTTCAAGAGCATGTTTATTCATAATATTAAACAATGACATTTGATTTACCTGTCATGTATAACTAAGAGAATATTGTCCTATTTGCATTATTGGGAAGCTGCTTTGAGTAATAGCCATGGCAAAGGAGTCACTTCTAGGTACATTGAACAGACTACTCAAATTCATCATATCATTCTTGAGTTTGCAAAACTATGCCTGACAACTATCTCCTGACAGGTAAAGTACATTAAAAAGAAAAAAAACAGATGGCAAAGTATATATAAAATTTACAATAGCACGGGGGAGGGAGGAATATAGTCCTTACCCAAGATAAAGGCGCCTCTAGGTGAAAACAAAATTCTAAAGAACACTGCAACAAGTGAATCTCTTTTTAGCATTCTGGCATTCAGGTTCTTGCAATGGGACCTTAATTTTTGTTCCTTCAAGGTTTACTCTATCCCAATTTGATTCAGGTCCATCCACAATGATATGCTTGTTACTGACTGTTTTATATACTTGAGAGAGGAGACCAAGGAAAGCTGATTCCACATTGCTAGAGTCAAGTGCTGATGTCTCAAGAAAGAAAAGACCCTCCTGCTGCGCAAAGTCTCTGGCTACCTCAATAGGCACTGCTCGATTAGAACTCAGGTCAGATTTGTTGCCAACAAGCATGACCATTATATTTTTATCTGCGTGTATCCGTAGCTCATCCAACCACTTTTCAACATGGTCAAAGGTTTGCTGCCTGGTTATGTCGTATGCTAGTAACGCGCCGGTTGCACCCCTGTAATACGCGGTTGTAATTGCCTGGTACCTGTGATGAATGCCAACATTGTCACAGGCAAATGAAACAGAACATGCACTTGAAGGATACTTTGATAAACCAAATCAACAACATCCTTATAAACTAATTAAACACAGAATCATGGACAATTGACAGATTAGTTAACTTAAAACCGTAGTTACCCGGTACATGGTACACAGTTATGTGGTTCATGTAGGTATGCAATTTGTCACGTAGTACACCATATGTGGTACGGTGAATTCGGTATGCAGTACATAGGGTTATTGAGAGAATTTTGTAACTATGGTTAAAAGTAAAACCGAGGTTTTAAATTGCGGTTGCAATTGCAATTTTGTCGCAAATCGTGATTCTTGACATTACAGAAAATTGCAGACAAATGCGGTTGATGCAGCCACAATCATGGTCATGGAGAGCCCCAAAACCTTGACATTACAGCAAAATCGCAGTCACAGACCATTTCTCAAAACCTTGGATAAAAGTTAAAACTCATCACACACTCCCCCTATTCTGTTTCGGCATAATGCAACAGCTGAGACAACCAAGAAGCCACCAACTGCTAAACATTTTGATGACTATCATGATTCATGTAGTTGAAGGGCCATAATTCACCACTTGCATCTTCTGGTTAGATTTATTAAAAAAAAAAAAAAAAAACTGTGCCATTTTTTGTTTCTCGAAAGATCAGATCTTAACTTCTAGATTTTCAGATCTTAGTTGTATTATAAGCATTATACATAGAAAAATGATAATTTTAGCTCAACACAGGCAAAGTGCGGCGCAAAAACACGTCCAATGTAAAGCAACTCATTTTGAAAATAAATGAATAAACAATAGTAGAAAATTTTGGACCTTTCTTGACCAGCAGTGTCCCAAATCTGTGCCTTGACTAGTTTGTGATCCATGACGACCGTCCTGGTCAGAAACTCCACCCCAATTGTGGGTTTTGATTTCATGTGGAATTCATTTTTCACAAACCGATTCAAAAGCTGAGACTTTCCAACCCCCGAGTCCCCAATCATCACAATCTTGAACATGTAGTCGATACCCTCATCCGCATCACCCTGCCACTGAGCCATTCTTCAACGACCCTTTTGGAAATTCAATGTTTTCTGCAATCCCCACACCGTTTTCAGCATAAAAACGAGCCTTTTTCTGTGTGCACACGCTTTGTGTGCTCCATGGAACGTTGTTTTATAGGAAAGAGAAAAAGGGGTGGTTGGTTAGAGAGAGGCATTTGGGTAAGCAAAAAATGGCATGTCAATCAGTTTCACTAATGTTTGAATCACGCTTCCTTCTTTGTGTTACCACTCAAAGCGTTCTTTTGCTGAAAGCAGAGAAAACGAGTTTACAGTTAAGAATTTGGACAGCAACTTGGTACGCACGACAAGAAAGGAAGATTGGAATATTGACACTTACTTTTATAACCAATCGAAAAGGAAATATTTAACTATGACGTGGAATCTAAGATGGGTACTACTATACAAGTACACCCTACATATGAGTAAATTAATCATCGGTTCAGGTGAATGTATGAGTAGTCCTATACAAACTAAATATACTTTTAATGTAAAAATTTATTTATTAACTAATTAGAAATAATTTTAGAGATGAATTTTAAAGTAATTATTAAAAAATCAATAATTTTTACTTATATGGCAATCTATGCTTATATGGTGACAAATCTTGATTTCCTATCAGTATAAAAAAAAAATCTTGATTTTCTATGTTTAAAAATGGTGAGTTTTGTAAGATGTATTTATCTCCATGCTTTTGCATAAAAAGTTTCAACTATTTTAGTATCACAAAAAGATGAGTATAAAGTAAACTTAATTGGCACAATTATTTATAATATATAAAAAGGAGTTGTCTAACTTTTTTAAATAAAAATGAGAATAAACAACTCTATTAAAGATGATTGGTATAATTATCTATGTACTTAAATAGGGGTGTTCACGGGTACGAGTAACCCGTTGACCCAAACTGACCCAATTAGTTATGTTCGGGTTTTTTAAGCATTTGTATCATACCCAACCCAACCCGTTTAAACCCATTCAAGTACGGGTTGAGTAATGGGTTTTGATTTACGGATTCGTGAACTCAGTTACCTGACCCACTGACATAGCATTTTATTTAATTTATTATTTTTTATATATTATATAATTTATATACTAATAAATTTTAATTTAAAATGTAACAAAAAACACACTCCACAAGTCCTATAACAGGCCGAGCCCAAACCGATGAAGACGTGAAGTGCAAAAGTGAGCCCAGATTCTAGAAACTTACCCTAGCAATTCCCTTTCCCATTTCGGCATTTCCCTTTTCCAAATTTCCCTTTGCGGCTTCTTTAAATTTCTCTTCCCAAATTTCACTTGTATCTTTTTTAGTCATGTTATATTATATTTCTTGCACAGGTTTTAAATTTACTGTAAGAAAGATTATATAATGTGTCAAAATTTGTTAAAAAAAAATACAATTTTAAAAAAATTCAACAAAATTTTAAATATACGGACTCGCTTACCCAACCCAAACCAACCCGTTAATGATTGGGTTGGTTTGGTTTGGGTTTGACAAAAAAAAACACCATAAACTTGACCCAACCCAACCTGTATTATTTTGATTGGGTTAGATAACGGGTTTAGCCAAACTCGACCCGTGTACTCCCCTATACTTAAATATGGTGGGTAAAATACAAAAAATTGCACCAGTTATCTTTGATGGAGTTGTTTAACCCCATTTTTACTTGGGATAAGCTAGTAATCCCATATAAAAATTAAAGTTTAATTATAGTGACCCCATTTCACTAGTCTAATTAAGATATATCTCGTCATATAAGTATTTTGTCATTGGTGTTATATTTTTCTTCAATCCATCACTTTTTCTTTGCAACTTGAACTACCTTTTCCACATCTCATCTATTCTTTTCCTTCTCAACCTATCTTGCATTTTCACTAGCAATGATAAACAATTACTGACAGTTAAAACTTAAAAGCCCCCAAAACTTTCATGCTTAGATTACCATGACAAAGTGATCAGATAATATTAGCAATTTTTAATCACCAAAGAAGTGTATATGTTTGCTATTTTGAGACGTCATGTACTATATACTATATTGTGTTATGTAGGACATACCCCTTATTTGCTAGGTTATTGGTTTTTCATATCGAACATAACAATTGGTTATACATTAAAATCGGATTGGACTAGTTGGGACTTGGGACCACAAGGGCCTGTTATTCTTATCCTTATTTTTAATAAGTTCACCCCCATCTTTTAAAAAAAAGTAAAATGACCATTTTCCCCCACCGTTTTAAATTTCATTTATCCCTTCCTCATTTTTGCACACCCTTCTCACCCTTCATCTCCCTCCGTCACTTATTCTCTGGTTCTTTCTTCCCCCTTCCCTCCCTCTCTCATTCTCTTTTCCTCCCTCCCTTGCTCTCTTCTCCCTTCCTCCCTCAATCCCTCACTTTCTTTCGTTGCCGCTCATCAGACTTGACCGAGTTGATCGAGTTCGTCCCAATCCTCGTTCTCTTTATTTCAACTGGTGAGTTTTTTTCTCTTTAGTTTTAGATTCAACATAATTGTGATTCCATTGGATTAAATACATAATAGAATCACGATTTCGTTGTGTATCTTACCTAGAGACACAACGAAATCGTGATTTCATTGGGTCAAATACACAATGAAATCGTGATTCCATTATAAATCAATTAATTTTTTAAATATTTTTTAGATTAATTATTTTAATTAAGTTTTTTATTTATTAAATATGTGTTAAATTATTATTTGGTATTATTATGATATTATTTGTTATTATTTATAATAAACATTCAATTATATATAATATGTTATTATTATTTTAATTGTTTCAATAAAGTTTTATTATTTAATCATTAATTATTATTTATTATTAATTTTGTAATATTTAATAAATTTTAATTACTAAGTTTTTATTACTATTTCAGATTTATTATGTCACGTATGAGGTTTTGTGGATAGCTTTATCATCCTCGAGAGGACACCCTTGCTAGACGGTGCACCAAGAACATCTCGGCACACACTACCAACTACATCTGCTCACATGGCTAGAGAGGAGGCAGCACACCTAGCAACATAGTAGTAGGTATAGGCTAAGGTACTTGAGGTAGAGGCAAAGTTGCCTCAAGTTGATGTAGCAACTTTAGTGGAGCGCATTATTGGGCCCCCATTTGGAGGAGGTAATGTAGATTTGTTTCTATTGAGGTCCTATAGGGACCATGTTACTACATATATATGGATTGAAGATCCCTAGAAGGAGCTCAAGCTAGTGAGCCATGGAGGTAAAGTCTTACCCTTGCCTATGTAGCTGAAGATGAGGAGGAATGTGTAGCAGTCACAGCTCGCCTCTCTCGCAAATGCATGGTATGCTAGTGTAAATAAGGGTATGGTGTGTGCCTTTGTTTAGTGGTGGCATAAGGATATTGACTCCTTCTACCTGAAGATAAGAGAGATGACCATCACCCTAGATGATGTGTCATCTCTCTTACACTTTATTACAAGTATCTTATGTCACCACAAGCATCTAACTCGTGATGATGCCATAGGGTTGTTGATGAGTGAGTCAAAGCTACTTACCATAAGGCATTTTTTGCAACCAATAAAGAAGCTCACATGACTCTCTAATGACTAAGGGAGAGATATAAGTCTTGTGTTGCAACTGGCTAGTTTGTATTTGCTACATTTAGTAGGGTGAAGGATCTTCGTTGACAAGAGCTCGACACATGTACTTGTCTGATTCCCAAAGCCCTTCCATAAGATTGAGACCTGCGACCAATATGCGTGGGAAGCCTTTGCGTTGGCTACCTCTATGACCAGCTCAACATTGTTGGCCTGCATGCTATGACGTAACTTGGAGGATACCTGACTTTGATAATGGTACGAAATTTATTTTTGTATTTTTTGTAGATATTTGGTTGTATGTATTTTCTTTATGTAAGTTAATTTATTAATGGTTTCACAAGAGTGGATACATGAGAACTTTTCGATCGTCACCCTTTGCGAGTTGGTGGTTGGTTATTCTAAGGAGTTACCCTATGCCTGTATATTGAAGGCTATGAGGGGTATAGGCTATGTATTGCTGACGAGGGCAACACTAGATGCCCTCGAGTTGGATGATGTCATATTCAACTTCTTTAGATGTGGTCCCCAATATGTGTCTATTTACCTGAGAGAGTGTTGAGGCAGTTTGGCCACATGCAGGGGATCCTTTGCTTGTTGCGTATTCATTGTCCCATGCTTGAGTCATTTGATGAGCATAGGGCTGACTAAGAGGCCCATATGGTGGACAGAGATGGAAGAGGAGTGCTTGTGCCACATGGTGATTTGTGGACCTACATGGATGGCTACTTAGAGTGGTTTCACCATGTTTCCCATCCATACCTTATTTTGCCAGCAGAGGGAGATCCTCCATGAGTACTTATGCCTTATCTTGAAGACCCTTAATGCACAGGTAGCCAGATGGAGTCTTTATCTAGCGACTCTCACACATGCATGGTAATTATCCATATCTTCCTCTTTTGTTTATTCAATGACAATGAAACCTTCATAATAATTATTTCCATACCTTTTTTTGCTGGCGATGTGGAGGATGGTTGCTCGAAACATGGAGTGCATGCTTCAGTTGAGGATGGTACTTGAGGGCATCAATGGTTATGCCATCTTGTAGGACACATTAACTATCGCACAATCAGGCGTTACAATTGGATGCACATATCAGAGGAGGACGACGATGACGACGACAACCTACGAGTGATTTTTGATATATATTTTGTACTTACAAATATTTAGTATTTAATTTTGTATGTACTGATTGTATTGTATATATGTTTTATATTATATTTTGGATTTTATATATGTTGGACTTATTGCATGATTGTTATTACTATTATGTTGTTATAATTAAAACACGTGATACAAATAAAAACAAAGAAATACAACATTAATAATATTATTCAATTAAATAAAAGCACTTCTACATGAATGCATACAAATAAAACCCATTAAACAAAATGTATCATGGTTGACTCAAACTAATGGTGGTTTGTTAATTAGAGCTAGTTGATGCCTCTATTTCACGAAAGCACATGATGATCTCTTCGGCAGATCTTAGTTAATGCATGTAGGCTATGCTATTTTTTCAAGAGATTTTCCTAACGTAGCATATAACTAAATTGACACCAGTGTAACATATTGGGAAAAGACGAAGAACATATCTACTACATCATTGTTGTGTTTAAGCTCTAGAGTCTTGTATTGAACACAACCATTCCCTATGGATATAGATTGTCGGTAATGAATATCAGGTAATGTTCTGGTACCTCCAATTTCATCTTGAATTTTTTTTCCCTAAGAGTAGCAAGTGTGATGTCTCATTTATCCTTAGAAATTTTGGACCATAAGGGCATTGAAACACGACCCTTTTAGAAGTTGTTGTCATATGTCCATTGTAATAAACAACCCAGGAATGAATCTATCTTCGTAGATAAGAAAAAATTTGGAATGAAGATGGCTAAAAACTTGGATAGATGGAAAATTGTGAATGTGAAGGCAATATGATGCTTCATAGCACATATTTTTTATACTAATGCATATATTGTTTATGCATCAATGACTGGTTAAAAGCTTTGTCCTATGCTTCAAAAAAAAAATAGTTGAGATTATATAAAGGAAATCAAGGGTCTAGATTGCACTGATTCAAATGTGTGCCTTGTTCACTCGTCAATGAATCATTAAAAGCTTTGTCCTGTGTGTTAGAAAAAGAAACGATCAAGATTGCATCGATTAAATCAAGGGTCCATATTGCATCAATTCAAACATGTGCTCTATTCATCCATCAGTGAATCATTAAAAGTTTTGCCCTATGCATTAGAAAAAGAAATAGTCTAGATTGCATTGATTAAATCAACGGTCCAAATCGCACCAATTCAAATACATGCCCTATTCACACATTAGTGAATCATTAAAAGTTTTGTACGATGCATTGAAAAAAGAAACGATCCAGATTACACTGACTAAATCAAGGGTCCAAATTGCACAAATACAAATGTGTGCACTGTCTATATTGAAATACATTTGGATTTTATATTATTTCATATGTTAAATTTGAAATACACAATGAAAACACGTTTCCGTTGTGTATGAATTTGAAAAACACAACAGAAACATCGAATACATATACAACGAAAATATATTTTCATTGTGTTATAAGGGTGTGTTTGTCCTATATACAACAAAAACATATTTCAATTATGTAGAATACACAATGGAAGTGTATTTTCATTTTGTATTCAGGCCACACTCCTTTAACATAATGGAAACATATTTTCGTTATGTATTTTTGTACAATGGAAACGTATTTTTGTCAAGGGTATTTTGATAAAAAAATTCAAAGAATGTAAAGAGTGAACTAGCCAAAAACGGGGTAAGAATAGTGCTGCTCAAACATAATCTTGAAAACTCTTGGCCTAAGCTTGTAACTGATCCAAAACGTTAACAAAGTTAATAAATTTGATAATGCTTATGTCAACAAAACTATGTGATGGAAAGTTCTACAATGTCTTATTAAGTTCATATTCTTGGCCCAAGTGTGATTGGCCTTTCAAAGTAAAATCATTTATTTTAGTAAAAGAAGAAGTAATTTTATTGTGAGATATTTCTTGTTAAAAATGGGAACTACAAATAAACTAATTTTATCATTAGGGTTTGAAATGCACTAACGTATTTTGTGGTCATCATTAAGTCAAATAAATTTTATAATAAATACTACTTGTACTAATTTAAAATCAAGAGAAGTACTTTGGGATTAAGGTCAAATCCTTCTTCAAAATGTGATGGATAAAGTGAGAAAAGGGAAAAGAAAAATTTATGGATTTCTCCAATAAGCGCAAATCTTTTATCAAAACTTCATCTTTTTTGTATGCAATGACTCCTAATTGGCTTTGCCTCCAAGAACGATTTTTTTTTTCGCTGTCTAAGTGTCTAAGAGTGGTAGAGTATGTTGTCATAGTTGTAAACTTAATTCTTATTTAAAGAGGATTAGTAATCTAATGGATTGATTTCTCGGGTTTAGTATTCTCATGCCATAGCATGCAAGAGTGCTTGAACATGACTTAAAATTTTAATGAAACACAGCGTGTTTGACAATCTTGACTATACACACTGGCAACAATATTACATGTCATGGCATGAGCTAATTTTCTACAAAAGTTATGTGCTCACCTTCGTGCCTTGGCAGGAAGAATCACATGCCAAGCAATTGATTTGATTTTGGGCTTTCGTACTTTCTTCCAACCTTTCTTGAAATCTTTTGAGCTTTGTGGGTTTTCAAAAATCTTGCTTCCTCTTATATCCATTCCTCAACCTTCTAAGACATTATTACAAGTAATTACAAAATGACTGTTACATTTGATAGATTTTCTCTAAAATTTTTCACTTTAATAATATTTTTCGGCAATAAATTTCTCTCTCTATATTTTTGAAAAATCATCATTTCATATTAAACTTTCCCATAATTTTTCTCACTTAATTATCAAAAGACAAAACTTAATTATAGTACCATAGGTATTGATGGTACTATTTGCTAATCTAAATATAACATTGGTAATCAACACATCCATTTTAGTTACAAAGATGAAATTAATAGCTACATTGAATGTCAACAGTGTTGAGCTGAAATAATACCTAATTTTGTTTAGAGAACAATACCACTATACCAGTAATATCTATATTATTATTTCTAAGTTTTGTCCCTTTTTTTTTATAAGCTACGAAGTTCATTCATAATAATATCTAAGTTTTGTCCCTGGGAATAAGAAAGTTATAAACAAGAATTAATGAGGAACTAATCTTTAGTAATTAAGTAATAGATAGTACACCCCACCGAGAATATCAAAAGTTGTGAGCAAATTGATTTTACAACCAAAATATGTTTGTCAGTCAAATGAAGATCTTCTTCGATGGTAATTTTGCAATCCACCCTTCTTTATCAATAAAAGAGATATTTAGGAATTGATCCAGTTCCTGTCCACTTAAGTGCTTCATCCATTTCACATGTTTGGATTTATTTGTCCTTGGTGTCGGGTGAAATTTCAAAAAAATACAGTGTAATTTTTTTTAGTTTTTATCCATTATTTAAATTATATCAATTAAATTTTTGGACAGAATGTCGGTGGGAGCTTAATTAATGAAGATAAAATTGTTTATCGAATGAAATTTTAAATCATTCATGAATAAATAAATAATTTTGGTTCCTTAACATCATCTGTAATTGGGCAGATATTAGTTTTTCTGTCTTATTAATCAGACTATAATGATATTTAAGAATTAGGATATATTTCCTCCTTCATAAATCTCTAGAAATATTCGTTGGTCACTTTTGATAAAAAAATTATATAAATTTAGGTAATGATTTCTTATGACATCAACTCGACATTAAAAATACGACAGTTACAAAGAAAGAAATATTATCGAGTGTCGTATAAAAGAATTGATTTTCCTGAAGTTCAGCAACTCAAATCGATCATTACATCTTATTAAGCTACAAAAACTGAAAAATATAAATATAAATATAAATTAATATCAATTATAAAATACAACAAATTTAACTTGTGCAAATGAATCCATTGCAAGTAATTTGAAAAGCAATAAGTGACCAAGAATTTACTCAGTGTCAGCAGTTTGCCGAAGACAACTTTGTCTTTTTTGAGTTTCATTCTGATGTTTGTTTTGTGAAACTTAGGCCAATCATGAAACTCTTCAAGGTCGTGTTGGACCCGATGGCCTCTATCATTTTCCAGGCCTTCAGCTGAAGCTCGCTCACTTTAGCCAGTCCTTGTGTTTTCTTTCTTAGTCTTGTAACTGTTTCTAGTAATACAGTTTCCCTTAGTTCCCAGTTTACTTGGCATCTTAGGCTAGGTCATCCTAATAGTCATGCCATGAACCTTGTACTACGACATCGTAATATACTGTTTTCTAATAAAGAAAACAATATGTTTTGTTCAGCTTGTTGTATGGGCAAAGCCTATCGTATTCATGCTCCATCTTCTTTAACAACTTATCACTCTCCTTGTTTGAGAGTGTTTCTGGTACCTCGAATGGGGTGGACGCTTCAGGAAACTCTGGCGAGTGGCAGCACGTGGTTGTCACCTGCAAAGACACTTCGATGCTTAAGTCAGTGTCTGTAAGAGGTGAATAATAAGGCTTAGATTTGTACTTGGAGGCATGTAATGCCTTATATAGCAGCAAGGTGGTAAGTTAGTTACCATGGGCCTTGGGTCACAGGGCTGGGCCCAAAGGGGATCCAGAACAGTAGCCTCGAAGTCGGTGGCTCATGTTGACATGAGTATCGGCTTGTTCTTTGAGTCACGTGGCTTAGGCTTCCACTGTCACATTTGCTCTCTTCTTGCAAATTGTTAGTTTAAAGTGAAAAATGAGTTTCGATGTTACCCGACTTCTCGGTTGAGCTATCGTTTTTTGCTTTGCTTTTATACCTGAAATGAATTTCAATTTATATATTTGTTATATATATTTTTTGCCTTTTTTGTACTTGATGAGCCTTGTACAAATCCAACGAGGTAGATGTCTTTCTATCCCGGCTGGAGTGATCTTCCTACCCCGGCTGGAGTGAATCCACATACACAGGGTAGTTCGTAATCTTTGTCTTCGTCCTTAGCGATCTTCCTACCCTGGCTGGAGCAAATCCACGTACACGGGGTAGTTTGTATGGCTTCGTCTTCATTTTTAGTGATATTCCTACCCCAGATGGAGCGAATCCATGTACACAGGATAGTTCGCATGGCCTCGTCTTCATTTTTAGCGATATTCCTACCCCAGCTGGAGCGAATTCACGTACACAAGATAGTTCGCATGGTTTCGTCTTCTTTAGCGATCTTCCTACCTCGGCTAGAGCGAATCCACTTACACGGGGTAGTTTGCAATCTTTATCTTCGTCTTTAGCGATCTTCCTACCTCGACTAGAGTGAATCCATTTACACGGGGTAGTTTGCAATCTTCATCTTTAGCGATCTTCCTACCCCGGCTAGAGTGAATCAACTTACACGGGGTAGTTTGCAAGTAGTCCCCGAAGTCAGCTATAAATCTGCCTTAGGAGGTGATATGTTGGTCCTACAATTTCTTTTAGACAGATATAGAGCAAGCTTGCATGATGGCATATATAATGTCAGTAAAATTAAATAAAATTGAAGCTATAGTGTTTATTAACTTAGCCATCGTTTGCTTCTGTGTGAAAGTTCTCTTTACAAAATTAAACCGCACGAGCAGTACTCCATGCTTACATAAAGTAATTTCTTGTTATTGATAGTTCCTGCAAGGGAGTAGCTTTTACTTTGAAGGCTTGTATGCCACCTCGATGTTAGCTACCCCATTTGAATGAAGGATGATGTTGATGGCTTGAGCGCTAAGACCGTGTTGTATGCTACCCCAGCTCGAGAATGTATAATGTTGAGCTTGGTTTATCGCTACCTTAGAACGTCGGTGCTTTCATCTCGGTGATAGCTTTAAAGTCTTAACAGACTTTTAATGTCGGGCTTAAAATGGATAGTCAATTATGCACAGAGCATTGGTGGTCTGTCGGACCACATTGAAATTGGCTTTGCTGGCAGACTCACTTGATAACGCTGGGGTAGGTAGATTTTGGCATTGAAGTCCGTTGGGATGGCCTAGTGGTCTTGCTGAAGAAGCGGTGTTGAGACTCGGTTGATTGTAACTTTGGTATGTTGGCGCTTGCTCTGACACATACCCCGAAATTGATAGCAAACTAGGTGCTTTCATCTCGGAAATGGATTCAAAAGCTTGCTGACCTTGATGTTGGGCATTGAATTACTTATGACTGGATGCTTGTACACAAGTTCGTATATCGGATCGATCTTCTAGTTAGATCTGTACCACTTGGGTAATTTGGTTCAAGTATGTCGAGTGCTAGTGGCTAGCCAACGTGAAGTCGAGATACAAGTAATCGCAGCAAAAAGTGCCTACTAAACTCTAATCTTGGTTGACTTCCGCTGTTTCAAAGTCATATAAATCAAAGCATTTATTTTTAGGACTTAAAATATACCAATCTTTCAAGTTGATGACATAGGAAAATGATGGATGTCGAAACTAGTTGACTATGTCGGATGCCCAAGGTGCAGGATGCAATCTCGTCGGCCTACTGTTTATGTTCGTAAGTTGGCCAGTTTGAAGATTCACATTGTCTTGCGAAGCAAGGGACCATGGCGGAGATGAACCACATTAGCCTAAGCCACATCGAAATAATTCAAGTTCACACACTGACGTTGCAATGCATGTCGGAAATGCTCTCTTATCGAAAAGTGGTGATGGTGACGACCTTGTCTTATGTAGGGTAGCCATGTACAACATCTTATGCCAGAGTCATCCTGAAGCTTTTAAAAAGCTTTCTAGCTTTTACCTTGTGTAGGAGCAATCATGTTGGATTTTAGCTATCTTGGTGTAGGGTTACTGCATCTAAGTTGGCATGATTGTAGGGGGAGCATACTATCTCGGCATTTAAGCCTTTAACGTTGTGTTGTGATGGGATGTTTGAGCACAAGTTTGTACGTCGTGTCGAGCTCCTGGTTGGATCTATATCGAAGGTGGCACACCTTGGTATGTGAGTAGGGATCATACCTCAGGTGGTTTCTTAACCTCAATACACTATTTTGCTAACGTGAGATGCAAATTGTCTCAAGTTGGAGCTCGCGTCCAGGGACTAACACAGGAGCAAGCATATGCATGTGTTATATAATAAAATCATCAGTGTGTGGATGATTACCTCTATTGTATATCCATACTTTGATGTGAGTAAGTCGGGCAGGTTTACAAGCGTGTTGGACGGAAGTCGGTGTGAAGGTTGAACTTTCTACGCACGTCCATGCTGAGCTGAGCCTAGTGACCGAACCCATGTGCAGATCGCCCTTGCATATCAGTCTGCATAGGATGACCGGTATTGAGCAGGACGGTACCGTCCTTGTTGTGATGCTGTCCTTTCCATGCTTACACGAAGTTGACAGTGCTTAGTATTGTCGGCCTAGATTCTCCTTTCGAAAACCAACTTGAATAAGAAGCTCTGAACTTGTCATAGAAAGCGGATAGGGTGTGAGCCAATACATTGCCATTAACCATGGGTCTTTGCCATGGATCTCGACAATCGACATTTTCATCTCGATGACGGCTTCAAAGCCTTTGCCGACTTTTAACATCAAGCTTAACACAACCAATCAATTTATGTGCAAAGCATTGGTGGGCCGCTGGACCAAGTTGAAGTCGGCTTTGCTGGAAAACTCACTTGATGACATCGAGGTGGGTGTACGTTGACATTGAAGGGCAGGTTCAAAAGTGAATTGGATAGGCTAGCTGCATGTCGGACTCATCATCGAGATGGTCTACGTAAGGTCTATGTTGGAAATGAATCAGAATTGCGCATGTAGGGATACGAGTCAGGGGTGACGTAAGTCGAGGTAATGTGAGTCACCTTATTCGCATGTTAGGATGTGAACATGTTGGTTACATTTTAAGCCATACTAGCGACAAATCCTTGGAGCAAGCATATCTCGGTGACAGTGCCAAGTTTCTTCAAATATATCTCGGTGTGCATGCATCTTAGTCAACAAGGGCTAATGAAGGCTTTACGAACTCAAAGGTGATGTTGGTGGTGAAACTAATTCTGAGATGAAATCATACATCTTCGACAAGTTTGAGAAATCTAATTCTGATTTCATTAAGGAACATCAATAACTAAAACTTGTTGCCTAAGGATTGACTTCGCGACTTGTTACAATGTGAAGGTTTCTACTAATTGAACCTGAATTAAGGCATTGTCCCACTTGAAAGAACGTTAACTCCAGAGAAAAACAAGAAAAAGGTTAAATGAATCTTGCTAGCAAAGTCAAATTGCAAAAATGAATTCTACATTCACAATCTGGAGTTATCTTCCTTTTTCCTTCAATCTTTGAAGGTCGAAAGTGGAAACTAAATTGAAGAGTTGAATAATTAACAATGAAGACTTCAAAAATGGAGGAATCGAGACCTCCCTTTTTCGATCCTCCTTTCTGTTCGCCTCTTGATTCTATTTCTTGATTGCGCTTTTTCTTCGGTGGTGGCTACCTTGTTGCCAGAATGCACCTCAACGTCCACCGTGAAGGGAGATACAGAAGAGTGTTCCCACAGACAGCGCCAATGTTCGAGAGTTTTTTGGTACCTCGAACAGGGTGGACGCTTTAGGCAACTCCGGCAAGTGGCAGCACCTGGTTGTCACCTACAAAGACACTCCGATGCCTAAGTCAGTGTCTGTAAGAGGTGAATAATAAGGCTTAGATTTGTACTTGAAGGCATGTAATGCCTTATATAGCAGCAAGGTGGTAAGTTAGTTACCATGGGCCTCGGGCCACGTGGCTAGGCCCAAAGGGGTCCAGAACACTCCTCTTGAATTAATATATGATGATCTATGGGGGTCCTCCCCATGCATTCTACTCAAAACTATTCTTACTACATGACTTTTGTGCATGCTTACTCATGTTATACTTGGATTTAGTTATTGAAAAACAAATTTAATGCTTTTTTAATCTTTAAACAGTTCAAAGCAATGATGGAATTACAATTTGGGACTTCTATTAAGTCCCTTCAAACTGATTGGAGAGGTGAATACAGGCCCTTTACCAATTACCTTATTGAATTGGGTGTTGTTCACCATCTAATATGCCATTACACACACCATCAAAATGGTGTTGTTGAACGAAAGCATTGACATATAGTTGAACTAGGTCTCACTGTTTTAAGTCACACATCTTTACCAATAAAATTTTAGGCTTATGCCTTTTTAACAAGCTATTTTTCTCATTAACCTGTTTACCCACAGCCTCTCTAAACTTTGTTATTCCCTACTTCACTCTATTCAAACAACACCTTGATTATCATTCTCTCAAAGCCTTTAGATGTGTTTGCTTCCCTTTACTTTGCCTTTACAATTCACACAAGTTAGATTTTCGATCTCATGAGTGTATTTTTCTTGATTACTGAACTTCGCACAAAGGTTACAAGTGCCTTCTTTTACTGGCAAAGTGTTCATATCCAAAGATGTTATCTTCAATGAGAGTTGGTTTCTTTACAATGAGTTGTTTTTCCCTTCATCACCACCATCTTCTACCACTGTCCAACACCTTCCTTTAGCTAACATTATTTTAATCTCTCCCTTACCTTTCAGTCCCAACATTCCCCATAGATCATTATATCATCTTCCACATCTTCCGCCTCAAAATCTCTGTCTTCTTCTCCCAACATAACTCCTGATACATTTTCCTCCAATGTGTCACCTACTCCACCAAATAGATCCCTCAACACACACCCTATGCAAACTTACTCCAAGTTTGGTATTGTTATGCCTTGTATCCATCCGAGTCTATTTGTTGCTCACACGAAACTATAGTTTGTCAAGCAAGCTTTGGCTAATTCTAAATGGTTTGCTACGTTGCAAGCTGAATATGCAACTCTACATAGGAATGAAACCTACCCCTTGTTCCTCTTCCTCCCCACAACAAGCCTATTGGCTACAAGTGGGTCTTTCAAGTTAGAGAGAACCCCAACGGAGCTGTTAACAAATATAAGGCCAGATTGGTGGCTAAAGGATTTCACAAACTATCGGGCTTTGATTTTAATGAGACCTTTTCCCTATTGATTAAACCTGTCACTATTAGACTTATTTTGACCTTGACACTAACTTATAAGTGGCTTCTGCAGCAGCTCGATATCAATAATGCCTTCTTGAATGGCCTTCTGGATGAGGAAGTTTATATGCAGTAAACCCCCGATTTTGAGAATGGTGATTCCTCTCTGGTTTGCAAACTTCATAAAGCTTTCTATGGTCTTAAACAGGCTCCTCGGTAGTGGTTTGATAGGTTGAGGCAAACTTTTCTCCATTTTGGGTTCAAAGACAGTAAATGTGATCCATTTCTCTTCATTTATTGTCTCAATGGCACTGTGGTTTACCTTTTGGTGTATGTGGATGACATTATCATTATTGGCAACTCCCCACAGCTTGTACACTCTTTTATTTAGAAGTTGGACTCTGTTTTTAGTCTTAAAAAGTTGGGAGACCTTTACTATTTTTTGGGTATTAAGGTCAAAAAGGAATCTGATGACACACTTTTGCTCATTCAGAGCAAATATATCCGTGATCTCTTAAGCAAAACCAACATGCTTGAGGCCAAGCCTATATCTTCTCCTAAGACATCTAGCTGTCCAAATCAGACTCTGATTTGCTACCTGATCCTTCTATGTACAGGTCCATGGTTGGTGCACTACAATATGTTACCATCACTAGACTTGAACTAAGCTTTGTTGTTAACAAAGTTTGTTAGTTTACGGTACAACCCCTGGAGTCCCACTAGGTTACTGTGAAATGCATTTTGCGTTACTTGAAAGGGTCTTTACAGTGTGGTTTGTAGTTTGTCGCCGCCTCTCTTAATTAGCCCTTAGCTTTAAAAGCTTTTGTGATGCTGACTAGGCAGCTAACCCTGATGATCGCAGGTCTACTTCTGGGGCAGCTATTTACCTTGGTTCGAATCTAACATATTGGTGGTCATGCAAGCAACAAGTGGTTGCTCACTCCAACACTAAGATTGAATATTGTAGTCTTGCACAAGTTATAGTACATTTATTATGGGTTCAAACTCTACTAAAGGAATTGGGTGTCTCTCACTCAATTCCCATGGTTTTGTGTGACAAACAAACAGTTGTCTCCTTGGCTCATAATCTAGTTCTTCATGCCCACACCAAGCACATGGAGATTGACCTCTTTTTAGTCCGAGAAAAGGTGCTTGCTAAGCAACTCATCATTCATCACACTCTTGCTCAGTAGGACTAGTGGGCTGACTTCCTAACTAAGCCACTTTCTTCTTCAACATTCTTGTTGCTTCAATCCAAGCTCAAAGTGTTTAAGCCTTCCTCCATTACTCACCCACCTCAAGCTTGTGGCGGTGTGTGTGAGTGTATTACGTTCTACTGTTATTACAATTGCATAGCTGTCTATAGTTAGTTAGGCTCATCTATTGTAAATGAAAAGCTTGTAGAGCAAGTCAGTTTAGTTAGCTTGCTCCTCTCTGTATAGATATTTCTATTGTAACAGCCTCTTGTTATCTTTTACATTCAATAAAATTTAGAATCTTTTCTCAAATTTTCTCTCGAATCTTAAACATAATAAAATTTATTGAAAACCATAAAATTATAAGAGAGGTTCATTAAATAAGATGTAAGACCCATGAAATTGTGATTTCTAACAAATTTTAATCCATACAAGAGAATATGTTGCAAAATAATGTGTTAAAAAGTGTGTTTTTTCTCTTATAATATAAGACTATATACATGTATGTGTTGATGTATAATTTTTTTTAATACACTGTCACATTTTTTTTATAAGGAATGTTTTGACAAAGTATATTTCTAGAAGTATTACAAGAAGTGCTAGTTGTGTTTTTTTTTTTTGTTTTAATTTTGTTATACAAGTTGTATTTCCTTTGAGGCTTAATTGTACGTTCTAAAATCTTACTCTCTCTCAAATCTTGCTCCATTTTTTTTGGATTTTGCATCCTAATTTACAAAATATCACGAATTTTGTATCAACATAAAAAAATCTGCCACAATTACCATAATTTGTGGTGGTTTTATTTAAATTGTCACTATTAAGACAAATTGCAACTTTTTCTAAATTAGGAAACAAAATTTGTGAAAAAAATTGAGAGCAAAATTCACGATATTATAAAATTTTGAGAGCAAAAAGTAAAATCAAGCCTTTAAAAATAAGTGAGTTAGGAAAATATATTTTATTTTAAAAAGTAAAATTATAAATTTATATTATTATTAATCATTTTAATTTATTTAACTTTGTAGTGGGGTTTTCTTCTTTTTTCTCGGTTTTATTCTTTCGTGTTCCGTTCGTTGTAACTCAAGGCATTCGATAAATGAGATGTGATCGATCCCCGCATATACGCAATGAATTTTTGTGAGAGAAGATGGTGAAGGCAAGCAAGGAAATTTATTTTTCACTTTGAAACATAGCTTACTAGTTGAAATTCAGTATATAATGATTGCGCGTATCATTCATCATATTGAATTTTCAATTGGCAAACTTAAGACAGTTTGGAAAAAAATTTAAGACAGTCTGGAACGTAATTTATTTCTTCTCTTAGTTGATTAATGTTTATTTCTCCAATTTCATATATTTTATCTTGTCTTGGGTCCATCCTTGATCACTATAGATGTAATGTTATCATGTTCAAGTCACGTAATTAGAAAACAATGTGAAATAATGCCTAAAACTTTTGCCATGTGTAATAACATCAACAATAACTAATATTGACTAAATAAACAAAAAATGTCTTGTTGAATGAGATAGAATCACGCTATATAAAGTAATTGAACTCATAACAACTATTATTATCTAGCAGCTGACACACATTTCCCTCACTACGTACCCACAATGAGTTGTGATATGTTTTGTCGTTATTTTCAAGATGTGTTTATACTTCGCGTTTTGAAAATAAGTGACTTTAAAATGATATGTTATCGTAAGTTTTTGTCATCAAAAGTTTATATTTGTATTTTTACATTTTAAAAAAAATCAGGAAAAAGAAATTAAGGATTTTAGCTTTTTATAGAAGTGTTATAATTAGGTTGCTTCGGTTAAAAAAAGAGTTAGGAATCAAAGATACACGCGCATGAAGTATATATAAATAGAAGCTAGGGTATGTGAGTTTTGATATCGAAACCCCTTGGCCTGAATTGAAAGGAGAGAACTTGTAATGGAACACATCTCGAAGCTTGTTATGTTATTCTGCATTGTGTTAATGTTTCATCATCTTGTTCTTCCGGTCAATTCAGAACACCAAGGAATTTCCTCGCATACAGGTACTGCTCATTATATTCATATACATGTGATTGTCTAAACTCCAGTAGGTACTCTTATTTTGTTTATTATAAAGTATATATATAAATCGAAATTCGTCAAATTCCAGATTATAATCATGTATAATAGTCAAAAATTTGACCTGTATCAACCGTAAGAGAAGGGAAAGAGAAAGCAGATTTATGAAAAAGAAATTCTACCGTGCAAGGATTATATCATTGTTTGCCATGCTCATTTAATAGCTATTTTTAGGGGTGTCTTCTTATAGGATGCATGGAGGAGCTATCTAGCTGATGCGCAAGTATAAAATTTTTAATTTCTTTAAGTTATTAACTTTATTAATATAATAACTTTATGGTTTTTTTTTATTGTAACTCTTATTTAATTTTTAAAACATTTTTAAGACAGTCATTTAGTTTTACTATAGTTGTAGGTTTCATGACAAATTATTTTAAATTCTTTAGTATTTTTTCTTGTTTACTCAAATAAAAAAAAATCTTCAAAAGAAATTTAAGATTTTTATTAGGCTATCTGGCTATGTACTTATGTGTTCGCCCCTATTTTTTTTTTTTTTTATCATTCTGATTTACTCGTTGTTAGACATAATGAATGCATAATTTAATAGCTAAGCATAGAATCCATGGAATGAGGCAATTTAGTATTCACCTACTATTTATCTCAATTAAAAAAGATATCCTATGATTTAAGAGTTCTGATAAACCTACATTCCATTTTGACCTTTTGTAGTGAATAAAGGTGGAAGAAAGAAAGAAATAAAAAGAAAAAAAGAAGAGAGAAAAATTGAAAACCTGATAAAGTGAAACTTGTAATAACTAATAATTGGTGTGATTAGAAAGAGAGAAAAAACGGAGTCAAGGGGGGAAGAGAAATTTGTGTACATGTATATTAATTTATAGTTGTCCATGATTCAATTATGTAATTAATGCTATATTATTAAAGATTGTGATTATAATATAATTACTTAAAAAATCAAATTCCTGTAACAATGTGTTAATAAATAATTATTTGATAATGTATGGAAAATTATACTAAAGAATGAATGAAAATTAACTTCATATTATAATATTTTAGTTGCAGACGGGTCAAAGATATTGGCTATAAAAGATTCAACAGGAATTATAGTAGCAGTTAGCAGACGTGGAGGTGGTGGAGGTGGCGGAGGTGGTGGAGGCCGCGGTGGCGGTGGCAGTGGTGGAGGTGGTAGAAGCGGTAGCATATTCCCTTTTTTGGGTGGCCATCGTGGGAAAAATAATGGCACGTTGAATTCTGTGTGCTTTTATCATTACCTTCTTTTGCTTCTTTCGATTGCTTTTAGAGTTTTCCTTATGTAACAGAGGAATGTTACGAACACACTTTTTTTAACAGACTTTTTTTTATTGGCTAAAATTCACCTTACATATTAAATGAGAACAACTATTTTAAACAAGAATATTTTTAGCTGCTATTTTTTAACGAGAGTATTTTTAGCTATTATTTTTTAATGAGAATGTTTTTAGGAATTTTTTTGTCTTTTATCTCTTTTAATATATTATTTTCAATATCTTTAGTTTTAAATTGAATTTTATATTTTTTAAAAGAAATTATCAATAATTAAAAATCAATATCATATTATAATAATTATTTATTATAAATTTAAAATATTATCTATATGTTTAAAAATATTTATTTATATAAATTTTAATTATAATATAATTTATATATTTAGAAATATTTATTTATTATAAATTTAAGTTATATAAATTAAATATTTATTCTGTACAATGTACAGGTTAAAATACTAGTTTATTAAAAAGTACAAAATCAGAAGAGAGGTTCATTAAATAAGACGTGAGACTCACTAAATTTTGTAATGTTTAATAAATTTCAACCAATCAAAGAGAGTATGTTCAAAAGAGTGTGTTAGAATTTGTGTTCCTAACATTTCTCATGCAACTAAACACAATCGCTTTATATTGATTATGTGGTTACCCAATTTAACAATTTTTGTATAAGTTTTTTTTTTTTTTTGGGTTAAATTTTTGTATAAGTTATTAACAGTATGGTATTATAAATTGATACATGAAAAATGTGTTTATTTAGTTAATTTAAATTTTATTTAATTAATTTATAAATTTATTTGATTTAAAGATATTTAATAAATAATCTTATTATTTTAGAGTAATGTTTGAGTTTAGAGTAATGTTTGAGTTTATAATTAATTATTATTTTTAAAATTTTTAAATTTATATTTAATATATTTCTGACTTTCCTTTGCATTTAATACTACATAATTTATTTTAATTGTTATACTATTTAAACTAATTATTTTAATTTTTAATAAAAATATTTTATTTAAAAAAAAAAAATTTAAATTAGGTATAAAAACATTAATAAATATGGAACAAGGATAGTATTATGCTAAGCATAATATACTTTTTTTTTTGTTTCTCACATATATCTTTTTTCAGAAACAATCCTATTCGAGGCACGTTTAGATACTAAATGTGGGTACCTTTCCTAACGAAGATTCAAACCTTGATTTGTATATTATGAGTAATATGCATATTATGCATAATATATATATATATATTGTAAAAAATATTACACTATTAACTAATCAGAAATCATGGTATGTATGACTATCAAGGTTGTAATTGTAAAAATCAACAATTTGATTCTCACAGAACACATCTTTGAGAAAAGACAAAAGAGCTTTTAGTGTATCTAACCCTTATATCAATAATTAGTCTAATTGTCGGCTCAAAAGACTGAAACTTGTAAAATATCTCAGAATCTTATTAGAAAGCCAAAGATTCTAATTACGATAGTTAAAAATAAGTTAAGAATTATTAATAATTACTTTTGTTTTTATTTCTATTTTAATTTTTGTATTCACAAATGTATGTTATTGTCAGAGTAATTAAGCAGATTTAATCGCGAGTTGATATCAACCAAGAGACTCTCTTAATAAGTTATTATAATTTATCCTTAACTTTAACATAATCATATCCTAAAATATATGGAGGAAAACATAAAGATAACCTGGTTAATTTAACATATGTCGCAAATTTAAAATCCTATTTCCCATGTATAAGAAAAATTTAAAATCTATTACATTTAAAATTTAAAATTTAGATCCAATTCAATTAAATTTGAGCCAAAGCAAATTATTAGGTTTGCCTGGTCCTAGCCATTTATGTTAAATGTGTAATACACATATGTTGTGAAAAACGTCTATAAAATTTAATTATATAAAGTATAAGTAGCACAAAGAATAATTTTTAATTTTTCAAAAGAATTTTATGTCTCACAATTCTATTCTCAAAGGATTATTTTTTTTATCTGTTGAATTAAATTTTACTACTTCTTTTTATGTATTTATAAAATACGAATTAATTAACTAATAAAATATTCTTATTCTAAATAAGTAATTATTAATGGTTTATATTCTCTCTCTCATTATCTCTATCTATCTATAATATATATAAAGAATTTGGATAATCAAGAGAGATGGTATTTGCTTTAATATATTTAAAATAATTCTCTCTCTATCTATAATATATATAAAGAATTTAGACAATCAAGAGAGATACTATTTGCTTTAATAAATTTAAAATAATTAACTCATCTTGATTGAAAAACACTTTTAATGCAAATCAACACTAAACAAACTGATAGAAAAATGAGGATGTTCTACAACTTAGCTTAATCTTTGTTTTCACATGTCCCTTGGTTACGTTATCAAGGTCCGTTATACAGGTTGGGATCTCAATCTCATGCCCAAAAGTGAGAAAGGAATTTACACTATGTTCCAAATATTAATTAAACTCATTTAAATAAAAAATGTGGTTAGAGATATAAAATTGATAATGTATGAAGACATAGTAATGTCTATATTGACAAGTTTAAACTATTTTTCCTATTTTTCCTTTAATCTTCATTAATGTCATTAAAAAAAAAGGGAAAATCCACAAAATTTACCTGTGATCAAAATACACTATATATTGTTCAACTCTTATAAATATATATTTATTTTTTGACGAATGCTATCGTAGACCACCTTCACATGTGGTCTACAGTGGACCACTTTTATTTACTGTCAATTCATCTAATCCTTACGATTATACGGTGTACCTTGTACATCGAATTCCTCTCCCAACTCCCTCCACGTCCTCTCTAGCAGCCAATGGAATTGGCACCACCCTCACCAATAATGTCGATGTCGATGCCACTTGCCACTGCCATCCGCTCTTCCCCTTTTTTCTCTTCCCTTACTCCTGGCTTGTCTTCCTCCTCTCCTTCTCGTTCCCTTACCCATGCCGAAGAACTTTCAACTATACACTGGAAAAGCCGATTACTCTCTGTACTCCTTGCAAGAAGCACTGAGTGCACTCTAGCACTACGATTCCATCGATGCTGAGTCAAACTTGGAGGTTCCACTGGGAATTGAAAGTCCTTGTAGACGCTTACTTTTGTGACTATTTTTGTATGTTTGAGTTCAAGGTTTGGAGATGCACACATGGCAGGTCACATGATTGGACGAAGAGCCCTTATGCTCACCCCATCGAGAAGGGTCTCCATCGAGTCTCGTGGAAGTACCATTATTCTAGAATCGCATGCCCCGATTTTCGCAAGGGGAATTGCAAGAAGAGTGATTTGTGCAAGTACGTGCATAGGGTTATCGGACTTAGCCGTGTAAGGACGAAACTAGTTGCTGTGTGGGGTTAGGGAAACTTGTAACATCTAGGGCGTTGACGAAGGCGGGGAGTGATCACTGGTGCAAAAGAGATAAGGCATGGACAAGGAGAGGCTCCTGGTAGGGTTCTAGCGGGAGGGGCACATGAATGAATTGAATACACACTAGAATGAGAGGAATCCAGAGGCTTTGCAGGTATGGGACTGTACAGTTGAGGATAGCTTAAAGGAATTAATTAGTGCTACCTATACCAACAAGATGCATCTACTTTTCAGTAGCCTATCACTTAAGAACTCCACAGTTATGTGTGCTTAACTTGGAGCAATTCTAGGATGGGTGGCCTCTTGGGAAGTTTCCTAAAAAGCATGTGAATGAGGACAAAGCATGATAAAAAGTCTTATGTTGGTTTGTGGGGACAATCTTCAATCCTAAAAGCGGCTAAGCATTACGAAACTTGTAACACCAGTGTTTTTCCTAATGTGTGATTTAGTGATTTAATAATTGAAAGTGAAACTTAAATTTAGTTTTTGTAATTGAAAGGTAATAAATAAATTGTAGATGTGTGGTTGTTGTTTTATGTTGTGTTGTCTTGGAAACTCTAGCTTGAATTGTGGAATTGGAGAAAATGTTGTTTGAGCCAAATATCTTTGTAGATTTTATCTCAGTTGGTTTAGTGAGGAGTCATGATTTTGGGTCAGTTTGGGCCTTAGAGTGTTAGCAAGATAGAAATGAGCCTTAGTAAGCCCAAACTCCATTCTAAGGCCCATGAACCTTTAAAAGAGGCAAAACCCCTCTTCTCCTCCCATTTGTTCACTAAGCACGTATAGAGGCATCTCAAATTCTCTCAAGGCATTCCCAATTCTGCCCAAGGTCAAGGCTTGATCCAAGACCCATTTTTCCTTCTTCTTCTCTTGTATACAACTCTGGTTGCCTCAAATTGGTGAGTTCTTCCCCTTCTCTCTTGGTTTGTGGGAATATGTTGAGGGTGTGGGAAAGCTTCGTTTTAAATCTGAGTTTATTATCGAGTATTGATAGATTTTGGGTATGGATATTGTGGTTTTAGAGATTTCCCTTTGATTTAGCTCAAGGATTCCATTTTCCCTTTCTCTCTTTTCCACTAATTCAAATCTCGGAGGCTCCAAGAGGTAAGGGAAGCTTACCTATTGGTTGTTTTGTGTTAGTGATTGTTGGTATGTTGATTTCATGCCTTGGAAACAGTTGAATCTCTGTGGATGTTGCCATGTATGGTATTTTGGACGAAAATGGGTTTTTGGGGGAAATTTGTGATTTTGGTGATGAAATGTTGAATTTGTTGGAAAATCTAAAGCATATGAGCCTTGTTGAGGTTGATTGATGATGTTTGAGCTTTCATTGGGTCGAGATCTGGATATATGTTGTTGGGAAGATTGAGTTTTCTGTAGAAAAATTGTGTTTTTCGCAACTTTGTCATAGATAATGAATTATAGGAGCCTCATAATCGATTATTCAGAGTTCCAGAAGTTGTTTTTGTGATTCTGGCTCTAAAACAATTGATTATGGAAGCTAATAATCAACTATTCAACCTTCAGGAAGTGTTTTCCTGACACTGGTTTTGAAATAATCGATTATAGAGATTCATAATTGTTTATCTCTACCAGTAAATAATTTATGGTGCATTTCTAACTGGTTTAATCTGTTATTACAGGAGATAATCTGTTAGTACAGTATTTAATCTTTTATTTCAGAATTTAATATGTTATTTTAGAATTTAAATTTACTACTTCATAATTTGACCTATTATATACATTTATATACAAAAGGGTGTTATGTGATGCATGCATTTTATAACTCATTTAATATAGTTATTTTTACTAGATTGCATGCATCTTATTACAATTTAGGATTAGTTAGATGTCTAATTGCATGATTTTTCCCTATTGTATCATGTTACGCCTTTTTCTTTATTTGTCTTTGGCTTTAGGAAAATCTTGTAGGTTGCTTGGGCTTGGAAAGCAAAAGATTTACAATTAGAAGTCTTCAAGATGATTTGAAGACCTTTGAGCACTTAGAAGTCCATTTGGAAAGCAATGGAGTCATCCCAAAGCATTTGGAAAGAAAAATATTGAAGAAAAAGCTTTGGAGACCTCGCCATCATCTGGTGGAACCTCCCTTGATGACCAAAACCACAAGTGCGTGTCTACCACCACATGGTGGCGCTCATCACCACTTGGTGGCACACCCTCTGGAGCATATTTTCACACCTGTGCGTCTACCACTAGTTGGTGGTGCTTATCACCGCACGATGGGTGGAGCTGCCTGAAGGATTTCACAAGTTTTTAATTTTCTTTTAAGGATTAGCTTAGGACTAGTTGTAATTTAAATATAAATAGACCTTCATAGAGATTTTATTGAAAATCTTTTGAACTATATTGGAAGCACGAAGAATTGGGGATCGCTTTTCTTCTTCAATTATCTCCGGGTTTGTTTTATGTTTTCTTTCTTTTCTTTTTGGCTTTCTTTCATGACTATGTGTGAGTAGAACCCTATCTTTCTAGGATTAGGCATAGCCCTATGATTGTCTTAATGAATTGATTTCTCTTTGTCTATATGTGATCTTGTTTCCCTTTTGATTTCTCTTCTATTACTTTATCAATGCGAAATGAATTGGCCTGCATTTTTCATAACTTTAGGGATTTGTGGAGGTACTGAAAGGTGAACCCAAACATTGGATCCATACGAAAGGAACTTAGGTCTATATCACAAAAGTAGGTTAAAGCCTTCGAGGAATAATTGAATTAACGGAGAACTTAATGGGTCTAATTGAACACAGTCATCACGACAGTAGGTGATAAATTCGGTTAGATGCCCTTCGTATATTGAAAGAGAAGAAAGAGTATCTTAGGTTAATTCACCTTCAATGAGAACAAGTGAAACACATAGATAGCAAAATTAAGACATTAAGCGTCATAGTGTGAAACCCCAATCTGGAAGTCTTCCTTATTAAATTACATCTAATTTTAATTACAACTTTATTTAATTTCTAAACTGCATTTTCTCTCAATTACTTTATCCTAAATTTTCCCAATTAAAATTTCTTTTGTTTAATTTTTATTTATTTAGCGATAATCATTGAACACGCAGTCCCTGTGGAGACGATCTTTTAATTATTACTTGACGACAACCATGCACTTGCAGTTTTTGCACATCAAGTTTTTGGCATTGTTGTCGAGGACTGCGTTTTTTGGCTCGATGATTTTTTCTTTGTAAAGAAAAAAAATTAAACAAAACTTTCTCCCTTAAATTCTTGTTTTTATTTTTCTTTTATTTATTTTCTTTTTCTTTTTCAAACTTCACAAGTTCTTTTCTTTTGTAGGCATATTTTTTTGTGTATGCCAAGATCTCTCCATCTCGGAGAACCCATTGAAGCAAACCTCGAGATCGAGAGAACCTTCCGTAAATGGCTGAGACAACAAAGACAGAAGCACAAAGTGAGTACTGTTCAAGTAGACACAAAAACCATGGCAGAAGAACAAGCGGCTAGACCATTGAAGGACTTTGCCGCCCCAACAATCCGTGGGTTGCCAACTGGATAGCCCGTCCAACTGTAGGGGCAAATGCTAATTTTGTTATACCTCCTGCTCTGCTAAGCATGCTGAAACAAAATCAATTTAGCGGGTTGCCCTCAGAAGACCCCACAAATCATTTAGAAGGTTTCTTGGAAATATGCGAGACTCAACACTTTCAAGGAATCTCAGCCGATGCGCTTCGTCTATGCTTGTTTCCCATAACTTTAATAGGCAAGGAGAGAACTTGGATGAGGATTCTTCCTAGGAATGTTGTCGCCACTTGGGATTTATTTGAGAAGGCTTTCCTTGACAAGTACTATCTGTTGTCTAGGGCGGGTGAAATGAGGAAGCAAATCGCCAACTTTCACTAAGGCAATAGTGAATCATTTCTTGAAGCATGGGAGAGGTTCTTTGGATATTTGCTCACATGCCCTCATCATGGTTTTGAGAAAGAGCTCACAATCCATTTCTTTCACAATGGATTGAACTACCCTAGTATAATGGTGTTTGCGGCAGGTGGAGGCTTTATGGACAAGCCATTCGATGAAGGACTAGAGATCATTAAGTCAATGGCAGCCAATCAACACCATTGGGTAGGTGAGCAAGGCAACACCTCACGGAGAGTTGCCCTAGGTAAGTATGAGGTAAATAACATCGATCTTCTTATAGCTAAAGTTGATGCCTTGAACCTAAAGTTTGATAAATTAGAAAAAGGCAATGTCAATTCGGTCAGTGCTACTAACCTTTTTTGTGAGATTTGTGGTGTGTAGGGACATACAACAATTGATTGCCAAGCGGGAATGCCTAAGGGGCTAGAAGAACAAATGGAAAATGTTGCTGCCACACATAATTTCTATGACTACCCAAAAAAGGAAAAATTTGACCCATACTGGAATACCTACAATACGAGATGGAGAGCTCATACGAATTTCTCCTACCAGAATAATTAAGGTCAAGAGGGTAGTCGCCAATAAAATTTCCAACAACCCTCCACTTTCAATGAAGGACCTGGTGGGCAAAGTTACTCGCAACCACAAGATCCAACTCAACAATCACTATCGAGGCTTGTGAATTTGATGGCTAATTTTATATCAAACCAAAAGCAAACTAATGAGACTGTGAGTAACTCTATCAAAGAGCTAACTGCTTGGATGGATGGCATGGCACTGCACAACAAAATGCTGGAAGGTCAAATTTCTCAAATGGCCCAATTTCTCCCTACCACTAGTTGGGCTCTAGGTAAGTTCCCTAGTAAGATTGAGATTAATCCTGTTGAACATGGTAATGCTCTTACATTAATGAGTGTTAGAAGTTTAGACAGTCTTGCATCTAACCCAGAAAAAGAAAGTGAAGGAGAAGTGGAAGTAAAAATAGAGGTAGAGACTCCACCCTTGGTTGAAAAAGAAGAAAAAGGGGGGGGGGGGGGGTACTGTAGAGAAAGAAAAAGTGTCTAAAAAGGTGCCCCCAATGCCTTACCAACCACCCATTCCCTTCCCTCAAAGATTTGCTAGGTCTAAGTTAGACAAACAGTTGGTAAGTTTTTAGATATGGTAAAACAACTGTATATCAACATTCCCTTTGTAGATGCTTTGAAACAAATGCCTATTTATGTGAAGTTTCTCAAGGATATCCTAGCTAATAAAAGAAAGGTTGATGAACATGAAACTGTGACCCTTGTTCAGACCAAGTTACCCCTAAGCTTAGGGATCCAAGTAGTTTTCCCATACCATTTCTAATATGTGGCATGAGGTTTGAAAAAGCCTTGTTTGATTTGGGGGCTAGTGTTAGTTTGATGCCCCTATCTGTTTATAAGAAGCTTGGTGAAGGGGAACTGCAACCCATGAATATATCATTGCAATTGGCGGATTGATCCGTCAAACCCAGTGGGGATTGTAGAGGATATTCCTGTTAAGGTAGGGGATTTATTGATCCCATGCTATTTTGTGGTGTTAGAAATAAAAAAGGATGCCAACATCCCTATTATCCTAGGTAGACCCTTCTTGGCTACAGCTGATGTTAATATAAGTATAAAGAAGGGTAAGCTTTCCTTAATTGTGGGTGAGAATACCATTGAATTCAATTTGTTTAAGGCTAACAATCTTCCCGTAATTCAGAATTTTGTGTGCAGGATTGACTCATTAGATCAAGTGGTGAAACAAGAGGTAATCAGGCACTCAATTAGAGATCCACAAGATCCATGGTCAATTGGAGAGCCACATGCTAAGCACCTTACAAAGAATAGTCCCAAGGAAGTGCGCATGTAACGACCCTCTGTCGCCACAGTACTACAAACAACCTTGCTAAAAATACACCTTATCCACATATATGGTGAATAAAATCAGATCATAACATATATGTATATAAGTCATACACATTAACTGAGAGATCCATCTATCTCTCATAGTGCCATACATGCATATCAGTTCAACTTAAATCATCATACATACATAACAAATGGGATAACACTAGCCTATATTAACAATATCAAAATATACATCACCAGGGAAGAGGGATACAAAAACTCACTCCCTATAGCTAATCACTCTATACAATCCCATTAAAAGAATATAATACAAAATAGCACATCCAAGAAGAAACAAAAAGAGCTTCTAGAAAGCTTCACCCAAAAAGGGCCTCCAAAAGTCTCCATCTGAGACCTCCTCCATCAGCTCTGAGACGCTGGATCTGTAGACGTCTCTCCCTTTGCTCCCATGCCAAAATGACGTGATCATCACAGTCACAGCAACACAACAACAGCAACAAGACATCCAACCAACAACAATACAAGGCAAGGGTAAGCTTACGAAACAAAGATCAACATATAATATTTATTCCAATATAATCAAAATCATTATTCACATCAATATGGAAACCAAATCATCAAATAAATGGGTCTACATACATTACAGTATATCACGCACAACATCACATACTATGCTGTCAACCCTATATGTCAATGTATGAATGATACGACTCTCGAGAGATTTCTACATTTCGGACGATCAGTCAGGTCTTATCCCCCACCATGGCCATACACCATTCAGGGATTGCCAAAACTCTGATAAGTTGGATAAGCTTATGGTTGTCAGGATAAGTGAATGTGGGTGGTGGTATACCGCGATATAAGGCCTGCACTGCCTTGGCCCCATTGCGGGATTACCCATCCACTCATCCCTTAGGCCCATCTTTCAGACCCCACTTCTCATCTAGGCACTAGGTTGGATGCTTGTCTGAGCCATAGCTCCGTTCACCCCCAACTTCCATGCCTACCCGCATACGGCATGAGGCCCATACTACCTCAGCCAACAACATATGCATGCCAATGCATGTATCACCACAACAATCAACTCTACCAAACAATCATCATATCATATATGTGTATCAACATAACACCACGTGATCTACTCAGCACCACCTGTGGTCCAACAACTATTATTAACACCACGCAGGCCTATTCTAGCCTCAAACATAGTCAACAGGTCAGGCCCTATCCAAGCAGCCTACCTCATGAAAAACCTCATACAATAATGTCATACACCACAAGTGGAGGTCCTATCTAAGCAACCTTTCACTTCACAACCAAGTCCAAAAATCAACTGTAATTTGAAAACCAAACCTTCTTTGAAAACCATTTGGAAGATTAGCAAATCTTGAAATTCATAAAATTTCACATTTTGAAATGAAAACTTTAAAAACTGAAATAATACATTCAGTTCTGGAATAACAGATTATGTACTGTAGTAATAGATTATATCCGTTTAATAAAATACACCAGATTTTGTTTTTCAGTAAAGATAATCAATTATGGGTTGCCATAATATGGTGCATAATTATTTCCGAAGCAAAACCAGAAATATTTTTTTTTGAATAGTAGATAATCGATTGTCCAACTGCATAATCGATTATTTCCGAAACCAAATCACGAAAACAGTTTTCTGAAATAGTAGATAATCGATTATCAGATGCCCGTAATCGATTATTTCCGAAACCAATCACAAAAACAGTTTTCTGAAACTCCAGATAATCGATTATCAGATGCCCATAATCGATTATCTACGAGGATTTTCGAAAAAACACGATTCTCTACGAAGAAAACTCAAAATTTTCAATCAAATAACATAAATTTTCAAATCAATGATGTTCCAACACCCTTAATCCACCTCAACCAAGTTCATACACATCAAATCATACCATCAATCCAACATTTCATCACATATTCATCGATTTCTCATCTAAATCTCAAAATTTCTCCCCCAAAACCCATTTTCATGCAAAACCAACAAAATAACAACATCCACAAAGATTCAACGATCATAAGGCAAGAAATTAGCATACCAATAGTTATTAACACAAAACAGCTGATTTGTAAGCTTCCCTTAACTCTAAAAGTTCCTGAATCCGAATTTAGGTTCCTTGAGAATCCGATGTTCTTGAGCCAAAACTAGCTAGGATCATTCCTTCTCTCACCATAATCGCTAAGTCGGGCTTGGAATTCCTCTAACACACTTATCAACTTCAAATTTCTAGAGAGAGATTGAGAGAGAATTGAAGAGAGAGAAGTATAGAGAGAAGAGAATGGGAAAATGAGGGAATTCCTCCCTCCCCTTCCTTTATATACCCGACCTCCCCGGAACTCTCATATGGACTTTTGGCCGACTAAGGCCCAAACCACACCTAGCCACTTCCCTTATCTCAAAACTGGTCTAACTCAGCTATTTTTCTCTCAAAACCCAACATCACACTCACAGCATACCCACATTGGCTTAAGCAAATATCTTAAGTTTCCTAAATTCAAATTAGAATTTCAAACCAACAACATCAAACCATCACTACATACAACATACTGTACATATCAACAATTCATTTATTTCTTTTAATCACCTAGATTATATATCAAATTTCTACTTTTTAGTTATTAAAACACTTAATCACGCATTAAGAAAAAAAACAAGATGTTACAACGCACACCAAAGAGGGAACCGTACATCCCTCCTCATAGGCGTAAATTGACTTTGAGTAAAGAAGGGAAACCGATTGAAAAAGGGATGACAATCTCCTTTCTTCACCAAGTTGTGGGAGATTAATTTTATTAGGCGTCAAGCTTGTGACGTTAAACAAGCGCTTCTTGGGAGGCAACCCAAGCATTCTCTTCTTAAAATTCTAGGACTTTAATTATATAAAAAAAAAAGAAAAAAATATTTCTTAGTTTGCTTTCTTAGTTTATTTTTATTTTTACTCTAAGTTTTAAATTTTTTGTTTATGGTTTTAGTGTTAATTTCAGGAGCACCGAGCTAAATTTAAAGCCAACCGAGCTGACTTTAAAGACTTCTAGGCTCAAGTTCAGGCCAATTAGGGCCTCCACCCCCCTTCGGGCCCTTTTCCTCCACATCCACCCCAGTGAGTTTCTCTTTCCCCTCTCCCTTAACTTTTTATTTTACATTGGGGACAATGTAATTCTTAAGTTTGGGGTTATTTGGGGTATCTGTGGGTTTATGTTCATGTCTTGCATTGCATTTTAGGACTTTTATCTTGCTTAATTCTTGTCTTACATATCATTTAGGACTGTAAATTTGCTTGCATTAAACTCCCTTGTACTTCATTTTATCTCTGTGTGCATGATAATTTTTGAATCCTTTGAGTTGGGTGCCCAATATGCTAATTTTTGCATAGGCAATATTGCATTAGATGATTTTTAGGCAAGTTGAGAATTAGCATAAACTCTCTTGTTTGAATGCTCACACTGATTTAAGCCATAAATGTGAGATTTGAGCCTAAATAGGGGTAGCAACTAATTGCATAATTTACCCCCAATTCATTCTTTGAGTGTGACCTTCTCATTATTGTTATCCTCTATTACTTGCTTTAGAACCTTTTTGAAGTGACACAATTCTGTTTGCATGAATGAGCATGATCAAGGCATTTAGGAATTTATTCTTCAAACCCTAGAGTTAGAATTGAACATGATCACTAGTTGCCCCCTTGAGCCATACATTGAATGATGTTCTTTTGTACCTTATTGTTTGAAAGTTTTATGCTTATTGGTACCCTATGAAGTGTATTGTGGCAACTTTGTATTAAGTTTGGGGTTCTCTTGTAATGTCTTGTAAATTTGACTCTTGCTTGGGAACGTTGAGATTTGAATTGAGAAAAATGTAGAAAAATTAAAAAAAATGTATGGAAGGTAAAAAGAATAAATAAATAAATAAATAAGGATATGTTTGAATAAATGAAAATGAAGGTTGCAAAGGGAAGCAAGAGGAATATTAAGTTTGAAATGTACCCAATTTGTCAAAAACTTTAATGCTTAATATACTTTATAGGGTATTGGACTTGCTTGTAAATGACAAGCCCTTTGAGTTCCTTTTTCCTTCAGTTCCTCACTTGAATGTTTTACCCTTGGCCCTATTACAACTAGACAAAAGACCTTGTGACTCATTTCTATACTCAGGATATTCTAGTGGAAGTAAGGTTCTTTATTAAGCCTATGGCAGGATACTTTGATTGAGAATGGTTGAGTGAAATTGCCATGTCCTTAAATACTTTGAGTTTGGAAAGGTGAGTGATCTAGTCATTGTAGGCATTGATTTTGGAAACCTAAGCTCTAATTGGATTTATCTATTATCATTTGTATGTTTGACTTGCTTGCTGCATGTACTTTTAATTTCTTGTGCCCTACTTATTAGATTCATTGATGTTGGTAATGCCACAGTGATTGCTTGAGGACAAGCAAATTCTTAAGTTTGGGGTTGTTTGATGCCCACATTTTATAACTCATTTAGTATAGTTATTTTTACTAGATTGCATGCATCTTATTACAGTTTAGGATTAGTTAGGTGTCTAATTGCATGATTTTTCCCTATTGTATCACGTTACGCCTTTTTCTTTGTTTATCTTTGGTTATAGGAAAATTTTGTAGGTTGCTTAGGCTTGGAAAGCAAAAGATTTACAATTGGAAGTCCTCAAGATGATTTGAAGACCTTTGAGCACTTAGAAGTCCATTTGGAAAGCAATGGAGTCATCCTAAAGCATTTGGAAAGCAAAATCTTGAAGAAAAAGCTTTGGAGACCTCGCCACCACTTGGTGGCACCTCCCCTGATGACCAAAACCACAAGCACCAGTCTGCCACCATGTGGTGGCGCCCACCACCACCTGGAGCATATTTTCACACTTGCGCGTCTACCACTGGCTGGTGGTGCTTATCACCGCATGGTAGGCGGAGCTACCTGAAGGATTTCACAAGTTTTTAATTTTCTTTTGAGGATTAGCTTAGGACTAGTTGTAATTTAGTTATAAATAGACATTCTTAGGGATTTTATTGAAAATCTTTTGAACTATATTGGAAGCACGAAGAATTGGGGATTGCTCTTCTTCTTCAATTATTTTCAGGTTTGTTTTATGTTTTCTTTCTTTTCTTTTTGGTGTTCTCTCATGATTATGTGTGAGTAGAACCCTATCTTTCTAGGATTGGGCATAGCCTTATGATTGTCTTAATGAATTGATTTCTGTTTATCTATATGTGATCTTGTTTCTCTTTTGATTTCTCTTCTATTGCTTTATCTATGCGAAACGAATTGGCCTGCGTTTTTCACAACTTTAGGGATTTGGGGAGGTACTGAAAGATGAACCCAAACACCAAACCCATAGTAAAGGAACTTAGGTTTAAACCATGAAAGTAGGTTAAAGCCTTCGAAGAATAATTGAATTAACAAAGAACTTAATGGATCTAATTGAACACAGCCATCACGACAATAGGTGGTAAATTCGGTTAGATTCCCCTTTGTATCTTGAAAGAGAACAAAGGGTATCTTAGGTTAATTCACCTTCAATGAGAACAAACGAAACACATAGGTAGCAAAATTAAGACATTAAGCGTCATAATGTAAAACCCCAATCCTAGAAGTCTTCCTTATTGAATTACATCCAATTTTAATTATAGCTTTCTTTATTTTCTAAATTTCATTTTCTCTCAATTGCTTTACCCTAAATTTTTCCAATTAAAATGTCTTTTGTTTCATTTTTATTTATTTAGTGATAATCACTAAACACGTAGTCCCTGTGGAGACGATCTTTTAATTATTACTTGACAACAACCGTGCAGTTGCGATTTTTGCACATCATTATGAATTTTCAAAAAGTTTTATTTGGGAATGATGGAAAGATGTCCAGTTTAAATATGATTTCCTTTAACTAAGGAATTGAATTATTCCTAAGGGTTTTATGAATCTCAAGATTTACCTATTTTCTAAATGATTATAGATCTACGAATTTTGATCCTTAAAGATGTCCAACATATAATTCAAGATAAGTTGGGTGTTTCAAATGCTTTTTGGTTTTGATTTCAAATTGTTGTTGATTGTTGGATATGTTGTTGAAGTGGAAGTTGCTTAGATAGAACCTCCACTTATTGCTGAGAGGATTCGTTGGTGAAATCCTAAAGAGGTATAGGCTACTCAGGTAGGGCCTAACCTATTCGCCATGTTAGGTGTTGAATTGAGCCTACACAAGATTATTGGTGGTTGTTGACCATGTGGGGTGCTGAATTGAGCCCACATGGTGTTGTTGTTAAACTTTGTTAATTTGTTACTGTTATTTTTTATTTTATTAAATTGTTTTTGTTGGTTTGGTAGTGGATGGTTTGATACATGCATTCATGCATAAGTCTGTAGTGGTGACTACGTTATGTGCAAGCACGTAAGTTGGTTGATTGACATGAGCTGAGGCTTAGACAGGCCTCCAACCTAGTGTTGGAAAGGTTAGTGGGGATCATTGCACTTAGGACTTGGGGGATAGGTAGACGGGCAATTCCACAAGGGGCCAAGGTCGTTGCAAGCCTTGTGTTGTGGTGAGCCACTATCCATGTATATCTATCCTAATCAACCACTTGATTCTATCCATAGATCAGAGCTACGGTGTTCCCTAATAGCTATGGATAATACTATGTTAAGGAACATGTTTGTGTTGGTCGCTCAAAATGTTGTAAATCTCTCGAGAGTAGTGTTCTCATGTATTGACATGGTGATTGATATTTTTGATTTATGATGTAGCCACGTATTATGGGATTGTATGTGAATCCTATGTATATATTTAAATGAAGGTGTTGATTCATGATAGTAGATGTGTATGTTACCTAGGAAATGTATAAGTAGGAGAATTCATATTACTTTCCTTATGTTGTTTCAAGTAAGCTTACCTTTACACTGTTTTGCACGTGTGGTTCGTGCCTATGAAGATCGCATCATTGAAGTGGGAGTAGATGGTGAGGCTTTTGTTGATCCAGCTGCTCAGAGTTGATGGCGAAGCTTCCGGCTTAGAGACGAGGAGATGTGATGAGTCACATTCTCGCTTTTGTTGTTCTTTTTGATAGTTGTTTTACTTTTTATATTTGATGTATAACTTGATCAACCTTAGGGAGTGTGTTTTGTATTCCTTCTCCCTTACTAATGTATATCTAGGTTATGGCATTAGCACGCATGTGTTATAAATATTTGGTTCGTATATATTGCATAGTTGATCTTGGTTGAGACAAATGGTCTCTTATGTATGTGTACATGTTGACGATATATTAGTTGTATGTTGATTAAGGTAGTTTTCATTAAATCCTATATAATAATAATAAAGAAGAATGATAGCATTGTCTAGTAGCGATAGTGGATCGTTACAAAACTCGCTTCTCGCATGACCCTACTCACGCTAGGGTCGTCGAGAAGGGATATAAGTAACTGTTCGAGCTCGACTTTGACCGCCAGAAGAGGTTGTTGCTACTTCAGGTACCCCCAACGCTGGTGGGCGTGCTGGTGGTTGATGGAGGAATGTTGCCAGTGAGGACGGTAGCTCTAGCGGCTGGTGTAAAGGGAAGGACTATGGAAGGAGTTGGGGAGGGATTCGGTGTGAAAAGTTCACCATATAACTGTGAGGATTAGATTAATCTAACAATAAATAAAAGTGGTCTACCGTAGACCACATGTGAAGATGGTCTACTTTAGCCTTTGTCTTTTTTTTTTTTTTTTATCTATCTCATTTTCTAATCTTTTCTCTTCCTTTCTCATTATGTCACTCATCACATTTATTATTTTCTCTCTTTTTTTTTTATTTTTTTACCTTCTACCCAATTGACCCACCCAATCTACCCAAATTGGACTCCACGTTTGCATTTATCCATATTTGTTATCAACATATTCTACTTGGTTTTAACGTTCTCTGTTTCTAGTTTTGCGTATTAGTCGAAATCATTAGAAGAATGTACTTTGCAAGCATCAAATCAGCCAGATATTACATGTTAGCTCATTCGGGAAAAAGACAACAAATTGTGACAAAGTGTCGGCATCCACTATGCCGGGGGCTCACAATAGTCCTTGTCTGGCTTTCTTACGTTACATTATCATATAGAAATGATAAAATTAGGGAGTACGTAGGTAAAGCACGTTGCATTATAACAGTATAACATAAAGTTAGAGAGTCCTTCTTGTAAGGCCCAAGGGTTATAATTTACAACGGTATAAATGTGGAATAATATATATGTAAGCACATGTAATCAAAAAGTGTTATTTATCAAAATAATCAATGTTCCCCCTCGTGTTATATTTAGAAAGAATATTACTTGCATGCAGATACGAGACACATTATTTTATGTTTGAGGCCATGTACAAAATCATAAAGAATATGCCTATATTGTGCTTTGTTCTTTACATAATCAATCCTAAGTCAAGATAAAAAAGGGTAAAGTATAAGGTAGTCAACAATTAAAGTAAAACTTTATCAAATCTTTATGAGTTATGACATAGATCAATAAAGTGAAAGTGTTAATATTAAGTCACTGTGTAGAAACAATTTATTGAATGACTCGAGTAAAATATTACTAAATGAATAAGGGTCATAATTAATGTCGATCGTGGCTTATATGTACTTAAAAATAAGGAAGAGTTTCCACATTTTCATGCATAGGTGTAAGTAAAGAAGTCAGTTTGCAAGAGGAAGATTTGTTTTGGAAGTTTATCGCATAAGGGTGGATATTCAGTAATGTTGTAAATGTAAAAAGTTCGGGAGATAGGATAATACCTTTAATAAGGGTGGACTTTTAATATAATTAGCAACTTATGCACATTTAAGTAAAGCTAGAAGAGCATCACTGTAACATTTGGTTTTTTTTCTAATGCATGATTAAGTGTTTTAATAACTAAAAAGTGAAAATTTGATATATAATCTTGGTGATTAAAAGAAATAAATGAATTGTTATTATGTATGGTATGTAGTATTAGGTGATAGTTGTGTGTTGCTGCCGAGTAGAGCCACTGATACCATTCCCATTGAGGCGTTCCTTCACGGACCTCCGCGCTCCACCCTCCACGCGATCAGCGTACATCTTCCACGATTCACTCGGTTCGAACTCGGAAGAAGAATTAGCCCTAAAGCAATGAACCCTAATTTCATAGCGGGGAGAGAGCAGAAAACGGAAGGGGAATGAGTGAGAGGCGCACGATTTGTAGATGAAGGTGCAGGGTACCGCAATGCGAGAAGCGTCGCAGAGAATCAAAACCCTAGCACCCCCTTTTTCTTCTTCGTCGCCAAAGGGTGTTGAATATTGAAAGGAAAACAATGGCAAGTGGCAACGGTTTTTCTAAGGGAATTGGAGTTCCAAAGAAAAGGAAAAGAAAAAAGGTTAAGCCAATTGAAATTCTGGTTTGAATTTAGGAGGTTTAAGATATGGGATTGAGCCAATTTGAGTGTGTTTTGGGAGTGATTTGGGTTCTTGAGAGAAAACAGTTAAGTTAAACCAGTTTTGAGATAACAGGAGTGCCTTGGTGAGATTTGAGTCTCAGTTAGCCAAAAGTCCATGTGAGACCTCCGAGAGGTCGAGTATATAAAGGAAGGGGAGGGAGGAATTTCCCTCATTCTCCTATTCTCTTTCTCCCTTTACTTTCTCTCTCTTCATTTCTCTCTCAATTTCTTTCTAAAAATTTGAAGTTGATAAGTGTGTTAGAGGATCCAAGCCAATTTAGTGATTGTGGTGAGAGAAGGAATCAATCTGTGAAAGGTTTTGGTTCAAAACACCGGATTCTCAAGGAACCTAAATTCAGATTCAGGAACTTTTAGAGGTAAGGGAAGCCTACAAATCGGTTGTTTTGTGTTAGTAATTGTTGATATGCTGATTTCTTGCTTTGAAAATGGTTAAATCTCTGTGGATGTTGCCATTTTCATTAGGGGTGGCAATGCGGGCCAACCCACCCCGCCCCGTCATCGACTCACCAAAAGCGAGGTGGGGCGGGTTGACCCACTAGCAAGAAGTGGGTTGAAAAGTTGAACCCACCCCGCTTAGTAATGGGTTGGCAGGTTGGCCCGCCAAAAAATAATGAGTGGGTTGGTGGATTGTATAAAAGGCGGGTCGACCCCCTAAAAATGGGTTGGCCAATTAAAAAATGTGGTTGGCAAGTTGACCCACCCCACTTTTTTTTATAAAAAAAACTTAGTTAAATTTAATTTTTTTTTGTTATCATCTAATTGAATTGGATTAAATAATTTTTATTTTAATACACGTTATATTATATCACTTTGAATCTTTGATTGTTTGACTTGGATATAGAGTTTGAAGGCCCTTGTGGGTGGATCTTTTGAAGAGATCCTTTTTGGTTTTCCTTTTTGTTATGTATTGTATAGTTGACCAGCTGTAGGGAATTTTGTTTTTGTACCTCCTGTGGTTTTGTATTTTTGGACCTGTATATCATATTATTCTATATCTTATATGTATATTTTATATATATAGCATGTTGATTACGCATTATTGAATATCTTAATAATGTATAGGATTGTAAGGAATACTGTAGCAATAGAGGGTCGTTACACTTTTTGGTATCAGACCTGGTCGTGTCGTTTGGTTGGCCTATGGGGAATAGGTCTGGTATGCTTTGTTGTGTGTCTCTGATGTGATGATTTGTGTGGATTTTTGTTGTTGTTTTGCTATGGTGTAGATCTTTCCATGAATGAAGTTATCATGTTTGACTAGTTGATAAGCTGTTGTTGTGGTTGGTTTTGTAGAATTCTGATGAAGAGGTCTAACCAGCCACCACCACCACCTCCAGTTGATTTCTCCCAGATAGCTAGAGCTATGGAAGCGATGGTTGCTGCTATGGCCTAACTGTAGAATACTGTGGGTTAGCAACAGACTGCCATGGCTCAGCAGCATTAAGCTGCTATGGCTCAACTAGATATGTCTCGAGCCACTGCAGAAGCTGCTTGTGTTGCTGTACCTCCCGAGTTTCAAGGGTTGGCTAAGTTTAGGAAGAGTGACCCACCCCAGTTTAAGGGTGAGTCCGATCCTGATGCAGCTGACCTATGGATGTTGGAGATGGAGAAGATTTTTAGGGTGATGGCTTGCCCTGATGAAAGAAAGGTCGTTTATGCCACTTATATGCTTGTTGGCGAGGCAAAATATTGGTGGTACGAAACTCAACAGCTAATGGGGGATCGGGGTGAGGCTGTCACCTGGGCTAGCTTCCGAGAGCATTTCTTGTAGAAATATTTTCCAGCAAGCATTAGACATGCCAAGGAGATGGAGTTCCTGGGATTATATCAAGGGAACATGACGGTGAGCGAGTACGCCGGTAAGTTTGAGTACCTAGGCCCGGTTTTACTTACAGGCGACTACTGAGGAGTGGAGGTGTCGCAAGTTTGAAGAAGGATTGAGACACGAGCTGAAGAGGATGATTATCCTTATGACTATTAGAGAATTTCCTACTCTAGTAGAGAAGGCAAAGACAATGGAGAGACTGGAGTCTGACACTCGAGTGGTAAGGACTCCGAGTAGTGGATCATCTGGATCTAGGAGATGAGGGCAGCAAAAGAAGCCCTATAGCAGACCCAAAGTCAGTGGCAAATCTCTAGATCTCAACAATCTGGGACTTTTAGTTCTCAAAGTCGTTCTTCTGTTACACCCTAGACCAGACAGCAAGAGGTTAGATGTTACCAGTGTGGAGGACCACATTACATGAGTTAGTGCCCTCTGAAGGGTCATGTATGTTACAGATGTCAGCAGCCTGGACATATAGCCAGAGATTGCACAACTTTAGTGAAGGCGAAGTCCACCGTGAATGCTATAAGGGTAGTGAGACCTACAACAACTAGACGTGTGTTTGGCATGAGCAGAGCAGAAGCCGCTCATTCCGATGATCTTATTCGGGGCAAATGTGAGATAGCTGGTAATTTCCTGTCTGTGTTGTTTGATTCTGGAGCCACACATTCTTTCATTTCTTATGAGTGTGTGGAGAGGTTGCAGTTGTCTACCTGTCCTCTGTTGTTTGATTTACTTGTTTCTACGCCGACTGCTATCCTTGTGGTGACATTGGTGGTTTGTGCTAATTGTCCGATCGTTGTTAGTGGGCAAAGGTATAAAATGAACTTGATCTGTCTTCCTTTGACGGAGTTGGATGTGAATTTGGGGATGGATTGATTGTCTTCCAACCATATCCTGTTGGATTGTGCTAGAATGGCCTTGATCTTTCCTAGTATGAAGAGTTCTGAATTCATTTCTGCTACCCAGGTTTAGACATCTTTGCAAGAAGGAGCTCAGGGGTATATGATTCTATCTTTTTTGGAAGCTAAAAGTGACCTGAATTGGATTCAGTAGGAGTGGTTAAAGAATTTCTTGAAGTCTTTCCTAATGATGTGCCTTGTGTACCTCCGTGGAGAGAAGTAGAGTTTACTATAGACTTGGTTCCAGGAGCAAGACCGGTGTCAATGGCTCCTTATAGGATGGCACCAGCGGAGTTGACTAAGTTAAAGAAACAAGTCAAGGAGTTGTTAGAAAAGAAGATGATACGGCCTAGTGTTTCACCTAATGGAGCACCAGTATTGCTAATAAAGAAGAAAGATGGTAGTTCAAGCTTATGTGTGGATTACAAACAGTTAAATAAGATTACGATCAAGAACAAGTATCTGTTGCCAAGGATAGATGATTTAATGGACCAGTTGAGGGAAGCACAGGTATTTTCAAAGATAGATTTGAGATCTGGTTACCATCAGATACAGGTAAAGGATGAAGATGTACCGAAAACTGTTTTGAGGACTCGGTATAGGCATTATGAGTATGTAGTGATGCCATTTGGAGTGACGAATGCTCCTGCCATATTTATGGACTATATGAACAGGATTTTTTGCCCTTTCTTGGATAAGTTTTTCGTTGTGTTCATTGACGATATTCTTGTCTATTCCCGGTCGTATAAGGAGCATGGAGAGCATTTGAGGATAGTGTTGGAAATCTTAAGGGAGAACCAGTTGTATGCCAAACTGTCTAAGTGTGAGTTTTGGTTGGATGAGGTGAAGTTTTTAGGCCATGTGATATCAACTGACAGGATTGCAGTTGATCTTGACAAAATTGATACCGTGTTGAGATGGGAACACCCAAAGACAGCCACAGAGATCAGGAGTTTTGTTGGGTTAGTTGGCTACTACCGAAGGTTCATAAAAGGTTTCTCAAGAATAGTTGCACCGTTGACCCAACTTACCCGTAAGAATCAACCTTTTGCATGGATAGAAGCTTGTGAGGATAATTTTTAAGAGTTGAAAAAAAGGTTGACTACTTCTCCTGTCTTAGTGTTGTCTAATCCTAATGAGCCTTTTGAGGTTTACTGTGATGCATCTCATCAAGGTTTAGGTTGTGTGTTGATGCAACATAGAAAGGTCGTGGCTTTTGCATCAAGGTAGCTGAAGACTCATAAGAGGAACTATCCTACTCATGACTTGGAGTTGGCAGCGATGGTGTTTGCTTTAAAGATATAGAGGCACTATCTGTATGGTGCGAAGTTTGATGTGTTTAGTGATCACAAAAGCTTAAAGTACTTGTTTGATCAGAAGGAGCTAAACATGAGGTAGAGAAGATGGATGAAATGTTTGAAAGATTTCGATTTCCAGTTGATGTACCATCTTGGCAAGGTAAATGTGGTACTTGATGCCTTGAGTAGAAAGACTGTACACATGTCAGCCTTGATGGTGAAAGAGCTGGAGTTAGTAGATAAATTCAGAGATCTGAACTTATACGTGGAGTTGTCATTTGATCACATCAGTTATGGTAGGATTACGGTAGTTAGTGAATTTCTGGAGATGATCAAAGAAAAGCAGTTAGTAGATCCTAGTCTTTGCAGAACTAAAGAGTTGTTGGGCACAGATAAGGCGATAGATTTCAGCCTAGATGTAGACGATGTTTTGAGATTCAAAGGCAGAGTATGTGTGCCACAAGATCTTGAGTTGAAGAAGCTTATCTTGGAAGAAGGTCACAAGAGTAAGCTAAGTTTGCATCCCGGTACTACCAAGATGTATTAAGACTTGAAGAAGATGTTTTGGTGGTCGGGTATGAAAAAAGATGTCGCGAAGTATGTTGCAACTTGCCTGACATGTCAGAAGGCCAAGATAGAACACCAGAGACTTGGTGGGATGTTGCAAACCATGGAGATACCTGAGTGGAAGTGGGATAGCATCACTATGGATTTTGTGGTGAGTTTGCCTAGAACGGTAAGAGGCGTTGATGCTATTTGGGTCATTGTTGATAGGTTGACGAAGTGTACTCACTTCTTGCCTATTAACATCAAGTATTCCTTTGAAAGATTGACGTAGCTATACATTAAGGAGATTGTACGTTAACATGGAGTGCCTTCCAGCATTACATATGATAGAGATATGAGATTTACTTCAAGGTTCTGCCAGAGTTTATATCAAGCTTTAGGTACAAAGTTGAAGCTCAGTTCTGCATATCATCCCCAAACAGATGGCCAGTCGGAGAGGACAATTCAGTCCTTGGAGAATCTTTTGAGAGCGTGCGTGCTAGATCATCTCAGAAGTTGGGATGAGATGTTGCCTTTGGTGGAATTCACCTACAACAATAGTTTTCATGCAAGTATTGGAATGGCACCATTTGAAGCCTTGTATGGTTGGAGATGCAGAACACCATTGTGTTGGTATCAAGGTGGAGAAAGCATGCTTGTGGGGCCAGAATTGATATAGCAGACGACGGAGAAGGTGAAGAAGATTTAGGAGAACATGAGAATTGCTTAGAGTCGCCCGAAGTCGTATGTTGATAAGCATAAAAGGCTTCTTGAATTTGAGGAGGACGACCATGTTTTCTTGAGGGTCACCCCGGTGACTGGAGTTGGTAGGGTGATTAAGTCTAAGAAGCTTACTCCTAAGTTTCTTGGTCCTTACCAAATCCTTCGTAGAGTTGGACCTGTTGCATACCAGATGGCGTTACCACCTTTCTTGTCCAATATCCACGATGTCTTCCATGTATCTCAGTTGAGGAAGTATGTGTATGATCCTACTCACATCATAGAACCAGACTTGGTGCAAGTTCAAGAAGATTCGACCTATGAGGTGTTACTAGTAAGGGTCATAGATAAAATGACAAAGCAGTTAAGAGGAAAGGATATCCAGTTAGTGAGAGTGGTATGGAATGATGTGACTATAGAGTCTACGTGGGAATTGGAGGAGAAGATGAATAAGCAATATCCGAATCTTTTCCCAGGTAAAAGAATTTTCGAGGACGAAAATTTTTCTTGTTAAAGAGAATTGTAACATCTAGTTTTTTTTTCTTCTAATGCATGATTAAGTGTTTTAATAACTAAAAAGTGAAAATTTGATATATAATCTTGGTGATTAAAAGAAATAAATGAATTGTTGTTATGTATGGTATGTAGTATTAGGTGATAGTTGTGTGTTGTTTGTTTGAAATTCTGGTTTGAATTTAAGAAGTTTGAGATATGGGATTGAGCCAATTTGAGTGTGTTTTGGGAGTGATTTTGGGTTCTTGAGAGAAAATAGTTAAGTTAAACCAATTTTGAGATAAAGGGAGTGCCTTGGTGAGATTTGAGCTTCAGTTGGCCAAAAGTTCGTGTGAGAGCTACGGGAGGTCGACTGTATAAAGGAAGGGGAGGGAGGAATTTCCCACATTCTCCTATTTTCTTTCTCCCTCTACTTTCTCTCTTCATTCTCTCTCAATTTCTTTCTAAAAATATGAAGTTGATAAGTGTGTTAAAGGATTTCCAAGCCAATTTAGTGATTGTGGTGAGAGAAGGAATCAATTTGTGAAAGGTTTTGGCTCAAAACACCAAATTCTCAAGGAACCTAAATTCAAATTCAGGAACTTTTACATGTAAGGAAGCTTACAAATCGGTTGTTTTGTGTTAGTAATTGTTGATATGCTAATTTCTTGCTTTGAAAATGGTTAAATCTCTATGGATGTTGCAATTTTCGTTAGTTTTGGATGAAAATGGGTTTTGGGGAAAAAAAATTGAGATTTGGATGAGAAATCGATGATTATGTGATGAAATGTTGAATTTGTTGTATAATCTGATGTATATGAGCTTGGTTGAGGTGGATTGATGATGTTGGAACTCCTATTGATTTGAAATCTGAGTTTATGTGGTTGAGGAGTTGAATTCTCTACAAAAAATTACGTTTTTTCAAAATTTCGTCGCAGATAATCGATTATAGGGATCACATAATCAATTATCTGAAGTTCCAAAAGCTATTTTTGTGATTTTGGTTCAAAAATAATTGATTATCTGGGCTTCAAATTTTTTTTTCCTAATATTGGTTCATAAACAATCGATTATGGAAGCCTATAATCAATTATCTCTGCCTGAAAATGAATTATGGTACATTTTTACTAAACTAATATAATCTATTATACAGTAGATAATCTGTTAGTACAATACTTAATCTGTTATTTCAGAATTTAATGTATTATTACAAATTTTAAAGTTTCCATTTCAAAATATGAATTTTGGTCCTTAAAGATGTTAAAAGTATATTTTAAGATAATTGGATGTTCAAATGGTTTTTCCTTATTGTTGTTGTGGATTTGTTTGATAAATTGTAAGAAAGTGGTAATTGGGTGAAAGGTTGCCTAATTAAAAACCTCCACTAGTTGTAGAGTGTTATGATAATGAGATATCTTATCTGTTGACCATGCAAGAGGCTGGATTGGGCCTGCATGAGGTTGATGGTGATTGTTAGACCACAGGTGGTGCTGAGTAGGCCACACACACACACATATATATATTGATGAATGATTGTGGTTGAGTTGATTGTTGTGGTGATACATGCATTTGCATGCATATGTTGTTGGCTAAGGTTGTATGAGCCTCATTCCGTATGCGGGTAGGCATGGAAGTTGGGGGTGAATCGAGCTGCGACTCAGATGGGCCTCTAACCTAGTGCCTGGATGAGAAGTGGGTTAGGCCTAGGGGATGAGTGGATGGGTAAATCCCGTATGGGGCCAAGGCAGTGCAAGCCTTGTGTCGCGGTATACCACTGTCCACATTCACTTATCCTGACAACCATAAGCTTATCCATTTGATCAGAGTTTTGGCAATTCCTGAATGGTGCTTAGAAGGCCATGGTAGGGGGTAAGACCTAGCTGATCACCCTGAAATGTAGAAAATCTCTCGAGAGTCGTATCATTCATGCATTGACATGTGGTAGTGAAAGCATGAGTGTTGGATCGTGGTGTATGTAACCCATTCTTGATGAATTGGATTTCAATTTGGTAAATGATGGTTTGATGATATAAATTATATATATGTTATGGTTGTTGTTGTTTCGTAAGCTTACCCTTGCTTTACTGTTCTGTTTTGTGTTGTCATGGTTGCTGCTGTTGTTGGTGTGGTTATGTGTGTTGCTATGACTGTGATCATCACGTCATTTTGATGTGGGAGAAAAAGGAGAGGCTCCGATGGATCTGGCTTCCCACAGTTGATGGTGGAGGATTCCAGTTAGAGTTTGAAGGCCCTTGTGGGTGGATATTTTGAAGAGATTCGTTTTGGTTTTCCTTTTTGTTATGTATTGTATAATTGACCAGCTATAGGGAATTTTGTTTTTGTACCTCCTGTGGTTTTGTATTTTTGGGCCTGTATATCATATTATTCTATATCTTATACGTATATTTTATATATATAGCATGTTGATTACGCATTATTGAATATCTTAATAATGTATGGGATTGTTTGGAACACTGTAGCGAAAGAGGGTCGTTACAATCACAAGATGAAATTTTGAGAGGATTTAATTTAGAAGCTTTAGTCTAAGGGATATGATAGGAGAAAATTTGAATTGTCATATAAGGAATACATCTAAAGTATACAAGAGTTCACATATATAAGATTTATGCACTATGAGAAGCAAATGCAACCTAGAGTTTTCATTTTATAATAGTGAACAATTATTTTGGAAAAGGGAGGGCCATCTTATTTCTAGCAAAAGTTGGGTGCTATGTTCTCAAATTGATTTCTTTCTCATAAGAAAATCAAGATGGAATATTTTGTATGTATGCAAAGTCATGTATGAGAAGTGTTTAATTACCTAATAAAAAATCTTGGTCGACGTAATTAAGAGTTAAGAGAGAATAAAAAGGAAAAGTAAAGACATGATTTTAAGTTTCAAGTGTTATGAAGGGTGTTGGGTGGTGCATAGATGATGCGTGTATATAAGATCAATGAAATTCACAGGGCCAGTCCAATGTATACACAAACCTAAAGCGAATATTAAAATAAGACCTTTTAATAGTTAAAACTGCAGTTACCTGGTATATAATACATGGTTATGTGGTTCATGTAGGTACACTATGTAGTACATAGTATGTGGTGTAGTGAATTTGGTATATGGTACAAAGGATTATTGAGAGAATTTTGTAATTATAGTTAAAACCAAGCTTTAAATTGTGGTTGTAGTCACAATTTAGTCACGATTCTTGACATTATGGAAGATTGCAGACAGATATGATTGATACGGCCACAATTGCAATCGCAGAGTGCCCCACAACCTTGACGCTGCGGCCGAAATCACAGTCCCCACATTAATAAATTTTACTTATAAGGCAATCTATGTTTACATGGTGACAAATCTTAATTTTCTATGGTTCAAAATGATGAGTTTTGTAAGATGTATTTAGGGTTTGTTTGAAAAAATAGTTTAATTAAGATCTTTGTCAATAAGTTCTTATTATATAAGAGCTTATATTATAAGTGCTTAAAATTCAATAAGTTATTTGCGTTTGGATGCATTACTACATAACATTTATAAGATGTTGTCTCATTTTTAAAATATTAAAAAATAAATCAAGATTAAAAATAAATTAAAAATTTAAAAACTAAATAATTAATATACTAACATATTATATATCAAAAAAAATATCAAAAATAAAAAATAGTCACCATTTACCTATTTTTAGTTTTAAAAAAATAATAATTTAAGTATCATAAGTTTAAAAAATTATGTTACACAAAAAAAAAAAAAATTCACCATACACATCAATAATTTTTAAAATTAAAATATTTAATAATCAAAACATGATTAGAATATAAATTAAGGAGTTAAAATTAAAAATCACACACACACACACACACACACACACACACACACACACACACACATATATATATATATATATCATAAAATCATGATATAAGCTTAAAAATTTTGCAATTCACATATATAAATAAATATAAGTATATAAAAACAATAAATCATTATAAAAATTCAACCACTACAGACCACTATATAAGGAAACATATAAAAAAATTTACTAGCAACATATAAAAATATAAATTTATTTAATTAAATTATATTTTTTAGTGAAAAAGAAGGAAACATATAAACAAAATAAAGGACAAATTTACTAGCAACGAATAATTATAATTTGTTATGTGTAAAATTTAATATTTATATTAATTTGAGTGAAGAAACGAAAAAAAAAATGTTCAATTTGGAAAATGAAATGAAAAAAATAAAATAAAATAATGCAATCCCTATATGTTTGGTCTTGACAGGATTCGAAGGTAGGTCTTTTTATAAGTTTCGCGTAAGCTATTCCTATAAGCTATATTGGAGAGCTTATAAAAGTAAGCTAAAAAAAATCTTATGGACTAGTCATAAAATATTTTTATATGCACTCTCAAACATTCTTACAAGCATTTATAAATAAGATAATTCCAAATAAGTTGTTTATAAGCTCTTCTAAATGGGACCTTAGTCCAATTAACATATATTTTGTTACAGTAGCATTTTGTGTGTTTATTTACTCCTTTAACCTTCCATTCTCACTTCCTAAAGCACTTTCAACCGCAAAGTGATATGATAGAATTAGCAATTTTAGCCGCAGAAAAGTGTATACATTTGCAATTTTGAGATGTGTACTTATGTAGGGCATACCCCCTATTTGCCAGTTTTTCGTATCTAACATAACAATTGGGTTATACATTAAAAAGTGATTGGACTAGTTGGGACCACAATCTTGAAAGCTCTTGGGCCTAAGCTTGTGACTGATCCAAAACATTAGCAAATTTAATTATTTTTTTTTATAATGCTTATGTCAACAAAACTATGTTATGAAAAGTTGTACAATGGGTTATTATTAAATTCATATTCTTGGTCTACGTGTAATTGCCCTTTCAAAGTAAAAGAATTTATTTTAGTAAAAGAAATAATTTTATTGTGAGATGTTCCTCATTAAAAAAGGAAAAATTTTATCATTACAGTTTAAAATGCATTGAAGTATTTTGTGGTCAGGAATATGATTAAGTCAAATAAATTTATATGAATAAATATTACTTGTACTAATTTAAAATCACGAGAAGTACTTTGGGATTAAGGTCAAATCCTCCTTCAACAAGTGATAGATAAAGTGAGAAAGGGAGAAGAGGGAGAAGAAAATGGATTTCTCTCATAGGCACAAATCTTCTTTCAAACCTTCACTCTTTTTTTATGCTGTGACTCCTAATTGGCTATACCCCCAAGAACCATTTTTTTTCCCTCTGTCTAGGTGTCTAAGAGTGTGTATAATATGTTGTCGTAGGTGTAAACTTAATTCTTATTTGAAGAGGATTATGAATCTAATGGATTGATTTCTTGGGTTTAGTATTCTCATGCCATAACATGCAAGAATGCATGAACATGGACTTAAAATTTAAAGAAACACGACGTGTTGGACAACGACATTGGCAACAATATTACTGTTGACAGTGAAGTTTTGTGCTCTTTTTTTTGTTAACAAATATAATCTCATTCTAGATTTTGAAGAAGGAGACATTTACTCTCTTTGGAGGCCTTTTAACCTCCTTTGTAGGTCCTTTACCCTGGATTTGTAGTTAAATTTTTACTAATTTCAATGATTGATCATGATAATAAATTGTAAACAAAAAGAAAAAAGAATTGAGAGGAAAGGTGAAAAGAATTGAAATTTAAGGCAAGAGAAAGAGATAGAAGAAGAGTGTAGAAAATATAAAGAGATTAAAGTTTAGAGAAGAAATAGAGGAGAAGTAGAAGAAATTGAGGAAGAAGTAGATTTGAGTAAATGTAAATTGCTAGAATTGAAATGGTGATTGAAAACATTGTAGTAACTCATCAATTAGTAAACGTCGAAGACTTAAGATATGTAGGGTGTTTACAATGTCCAACCCTTATTACATAGTACAATATGATATTTATAGACTATAAATTCTAACTACCTGTAACCTCTACAAACTTCCAAATTTTTTTACCATTGATAGCTTGTATTTTCAATCTCTACCGTTGATGACTTATACAATCTTGATTCTTCAAATTTTCAAATTTTCCATCATAGCCTTATCAATATGAGATTAGTTGAAAGGTTATATTTTGATACTTAGTCAAAATAATATGTTGAAATACTAATTTCTAGCACTTAGTCGAAATGGTTTTGATAGACCATTTTTTTCAATTTTCTTGAAAGACCATTCTTTTCGATGTTCTCAAAATGTCATTGAAAGACCATTTTTCTATTTTCTCAAAAAAATGGTGATATTAACAATTACATGTCACGAATTGGCTAATTTTCAACAGAAGTTATCTGCTCACCTTCGTTACTTGGCAGGAAGAATTACATGCCAAGTCATGGATTTGATTTTGGGCTTTCTTACTTTCTTCCAGCCTTTCTTGAAATCTTTTGGGCTTTATGGGATTTTAATATTCTTGTTGCCTCTTATATCCATTCTTCAACCTTCTAAGATATAATTACAAGTAATTGCAAAATGACTGTCAAATTTGATAGATTTTCTCTAGACATTCTTCACTTTAATCATGATTATTTTGGCAATAAATTTCTCTCTATATTTTTGAAAAATCTTCAACTCATTAAACTTTCCCAAACTTTTCTCACTTAATTATCGAAAGTACAAAACTTATAGTACCATAAGTACTAGTGGTAGTATTCGCTAATCTAAATATAACATTGGTAATCGACACATCCATTTTATTTACAAAAATGAAATTAATAGCCACATTGAAGGTCAACAGTAGTTATTGAGTTGAAATAGTAATACTACCTAATTTTGTTTAGAGAACAATATCGGTAATATCTATATTATTATATGGAAATTGCTGTTTGTTACAAAACACATGGCACAAAAAATATGTATGAAGCTTTACATGTGATTTCTGTCAAATTACTGACATTATTTTCCTTTTTTTTTAATTCACAAATAACCAATAAAATAATTATATGTGTATTCGTGCAAATTCGTATCATTCTTATTCGTACCAAATAGCAATACTCTTATTATATCTAAGTTTTGTCAATAAGAAAGTTATAAGCAAGAATTAATGAGGAACTAATCTTTTAGTAATTAAGTAATAGATAGTACACCCACATAGAATATCAAAAGTTATGAGCAAATTGACTTTACAACCAAAATATGTCTATTAGTCAAATGAAGATCTTCTTTGATGGCAATTGTGCAACCCACCCTTCTTTATCAATAAAAGAGATGTTTAGGAATTGATCAAGTGCGGGTCCACTTAAGTGCTTCATCCATTTCACACATTTGGATTTATTTGCCCCTGGTCCTCTGTTTCCCTCCTCTACAAATGTGATGGTTGCTCTGTAGTTAAGTTTGTTTTACACATGAATGTATAAGATAATGTTAAGATATCATTGAGTTATCTTAGCTAAAACAGTTTTAGAAAAAAAAATTAATTTCTTATTTAGACTCTTCTAAAGTGAGGGGAGTATAGTTATAGTAATTGTTGAGATTGTTAGTTTATTATACATGTGCATGTATTTTATTACAATTTCAACCGTTTTTTTTTTCAATTAATGACTATAACTACACTTTATCTTCTAAAATACACCATTTTTCAGGAGCCAAATCCAAACTAAAAAAAATAATCCAAGTTTAATATAATATTTAAATATCTTACTCATGGCCAATAAAGGTATGAGCATTCCAACCCCTAGGTATAACCACATCTGATAGGAATGAATTGGCTATGATGACTCTGGAATAAGCCTTCAAAGATCTCCCTAGTATAGCTTTTCCTCCTGTCCCAGTTATGGTACAATTTTTAAAGATAAACCCACTAGGCTTGTATTATTGCTTGTAATTATATGAAAATGTATATATAATTCATAAGTATGGTCAGATCATATTTTACATAAATATTTAAACACTATTTTTGAATGTCATATGTAAAAACAATAAAACCATGTTAAATAATTATTACGCTTTAAATATATTAAAAATTAAATTCATTTATTATTTTACTTAAATTTTACTTCAACTTATACAGGATACTTATTACGAAAGAGAATAGTTTAAAGCACAAGACTTTTTTGATTTTTTTGGGTACAGCAAAATTTACAAATAAATATTTAAACCCTATTACTGAATGTCATAGGTAAAAACAATAAACCATGTTAAATAATTAATTGGCTTTAAATATATTAAAAATTAAATTCACTTATTATTTTACTTAAATTTTATTTAAACTCGTGCAGGATACTTATAAGGAAAGAGAATATTTTAAAACACAAGACTTTTTTCAATTTTTTTTTTGGTACAACAATATTTTTTTAGGGTTAAATATGTTTTTAGTTCTTCAACTTTGGAGTAAGTTTATTTTGGTCTCCCAAATTTAAAATTAATATTTTTAGTCTTGTAATTTGAAAAAAAAAATAAGTATGTTTTAGTCTCTTTGTCAGTCTTCCTAAATGTCATTAGTAAATCTGTCACACAAAACCCACATGCTAGTGTTCCTGTTAGTAAAAATATCATACCAAATTCAGTTAATGTTGCAAGTGGTCCTAAAGGATCAAAATAGGCTTTTTTTTCAAATTACAAGGACTAAAACGATTAATTTTTAATTTGAGGAACCAAAAACAAACTTATTCCTAAATTGAAGAACAAAAAACATATTTAAACATTTTGTTTAATTTACAAATAAACTCCTTTATTATCTAGAAAGTTATAATTGAAAATGGATATGTTTTAGAAAAATTTAATTATTTCAGTTTGTACTTGAAAGTTCATTTGTTTTTTGTTGAATTTGAATGTATTTCATTTATTTAATTTTATCATCTAAATCTCTACTTATTAGTCTAGGAATTTTATCTTTCTAGGTAAATGTAATAAATAAATTATTAAATAATATTTTCTCAATTTATTTTAGTAAAATGCAAGTCAAGAAATTATTTTTCAAATTAAAACAATTTAATTTAATTAAGGTTGAATCTTATCAAGTAATTTAAAATTTTCAATAATTTAAATAACAATGTAAGCAACATTAAGTAATTATACGAGAATATTATACTAACTTCCTTTGAAGTTTGTTGAAATTACATACAACCTTCTATTTTTTTAATATTTACAGCAACGCCTCTTAAAGGAGTACATAATGTAATTTTTTAAAACAATTAAGAGGGTTAATGTAATGTATAAGAGGTGTCAGTGTAATGTTTTTCAAACAATTAAGAGAGATTAATGTAAGAATAAAAAAAGAAGGGATATCGAAGAAATTTTCCCAAAAACTTATAGAGAATTAGTGTAATTTACTCAAAAATCTAAGAAAATATTATAATAATATCATATATACAATTTTGCTTCTAGCACAAATTTTACGGTAACTAGGGGTGTTCAGCGAATTGAATTTATCTAATGAATCCAACAATTCAAACAAAACCAATTAAGTTGGTTCAGTTATCAGTTCTTTTCACTTCAAATCTAAACCAAACCAATTATAATTGCTTCAGTCATTAGATTTACTTTTTTCAACCCGAACCAATCCAAACCAATTCAATCAATTATGTTTTAACTTTTAGATTAATATATTTTAAACTTAGAGCTTAAATTTTGCTTCAATTTTTGTATCTTTTTTCTTTTTCATTTATTTTAATTTTTTTATGATCTTATTCTTATCTAATGTTATCAAATGTTTTAATTTAGTCATATTTATTATGTAAATACTTTATTATATTTTAGGTAAATAAATTAATGATATATGTAAAGTGATAACTATATAAAAATTAAATATTTTAGATAAAATAAATAATTAAACACGAAATATTTTTACCTTACCTTAATATAAAATTAAATTCTAATATTAAGTAGACAATAAGTGAAAATAAATGCTTGAAAAATATAATGTTTTTTTTTAGCATAACCCAGTGACTCAAACCAAACCAATCCAATTTTAATTGGTTCAATTTGGTTCGGATTGGTCCAAAAAAATTTTAAAACCAAACCAAACCATTCCAATCAAATATAATTGGTTTGGATTTAATTTTACCCTAAATCTAAACCAATCTAACCCCTGAACACCCTAATGATAACAAATTTAACATAATATTAGATTCTTTTTATTTTTATCTTATTTGACAAGTTGGAATTTTTTTATTTTATTAATTGTAAATTCTTTTTTGGTTGTGTGTAAGGATGAGATGTTGGGGTTGTGCTCATGCAAGAACTTCTCTTGTTAATTTTTTTAAGGATAGTCATTAAAAATTTAAAGTAAAACATTTTTAAAGTAAAATATTTAAAGTACAACATATTTAAAGTAAATCACTGAGCGCATGAATCAATTGATGTGGGGTTGTTTCAATTTAATTAGTGATCTCTAGTTAGAGTTTTGGATATGCAATTGCGATCTCAAACAAAAAAAATATTTAATGTTACAAAGACTATGATTAATACAATCATATGTAAAAAGAAAAAAGATTTAAACATCTAGTCTTTTGTCACGTGAAATTTTACATTAATTAATTTTCTTCCAAAATTAGATTCTACATAACATAAGCTTGTTATTTATTTATTTGTAAAGACTACGGAAATTTTTCACAGGAGTCAATTATACTCAAGTCGGCTAGAACTACTATAAGACATGGCAAAACTCTCATTCTAAATGCAGCAGTGTTATCCATTTATTACTTATTATCTATTCTTTACAATGAATTTAATTAACATAATCAATAAAAGTATCAAGAAATTAATATTATTGTACATAATTATCAACTAATTAAGTGAATGTTTCCCTTTTTGTTACAATCAATTTAATGATGTAATTTGACACAATCAATATGAATTGGTTCAAGTGATATAAACCTGATTTACTTCAAGGAAAGTACCTAGTCTAAACTAGGCTAGGTTATTTTTGTAACCTCATAACTTAACTAATTAAATATAAAAAACATAACACTTTTTATTTGTCAAGAAAAGAAAATAGGGCACAATTAGCCCGTCATCAAACTTTTAAGGATTTAATATATTTTGTCCTTGTAAAATAAGTAAATTTTGGCTTTAGTTTTTGTCAAAAAAAAAATTAGTTTTCGTTCTTAAAAAAATTGAAATCATTGTTTTTAATCCTAACTGTCATGTAACATTCGTTAACTGTTTATATATTTAAGAGAAAGTAAAGTGACCATCCCAGATGACACTCAAGTAGTATCATATCAGTATGTGACACTTCTACAAAATTTTCTAGATCCCTAAAATGGATGTTATGTATCTATGTAACACCCTAGGAGGTATATTACCTTGGCTATATCTAGATTGCTAGGATATGGAAACTTTGAATATAAAACATCAGAGATACAAGCAAAAACTAAAACATAAATCTAATATAAAACTTATTACAAACTTGGGGCATACGGTGCTTGACATCAGATACAAGGAGGTATATCAAACTTAAAACAAGCTTCCATACATTGGAAGGTAAGGTGATGAACTCAAACATCTTCTCCTTTACAAGTGGCTCCAAGCTTTTCCATAAGGACGTCCACCTACTTAACCTGAAAAACATTTAAACATAAAAGAATAAGACATAATGTCTTAGTGAGTGCTATAGGGACTCTAGGGGTAGGTTGACTCTTCTATCCTAGAATCCTCTCTTTTCTCATATGGTTTTACCTCTTGCTGAAACCCCAACTCTTTACCTTTTAGTACCTATTTTCATAACTATACCTAACTTAAGGCTTACTACTCTTTAATGGGCTTAAGCCCCAGGTCTTTTGACCCATACTAGTCTTTCACGCTGGACAACTCTCTTTCTATCACTTGGACGAGAACTTTGTTGGAACCAAAGACATATGAAGCGTCTAGTCCCTCAATTTTGAAGATGACAAACTTATTAAGTTTTAAAGTTTGTTGTAAAAATGTTTTACAACGTCCAAAACCGTGGCGTCCAACACATCAGTATTAAACGAGCGTCCAATTGACTCATAGATATCGACTGTCAAGAGGTAAGTCTCTTTCTAATGACTAAAGTGCTTAAAGGTTAGACTCATGTACAAGGCTCGTCCAAGCATAAGCTTCTTGTATATGTCTAAGTTAAAAACTTGTTCAGTCTATGCGTCTTTCATATATATCTCAAGACTAATGCCTTACCTTACCTTTTTAAGAGATCTAACGTTCATATATCTAAGCATTTAATGAAAGACAGATGCATTTTAATGCATAAGCGCAGCAATGCAGGAAAAGAAAGTCAACGTCTCAAGCTACCAATCCAAAAGAAGAATGATTAGAAAAGCAACACTTCAACACAGTCCTGCACTTTCCATTTTGATACAAGATCAGAAGTTACCTTTTCTGACTTCTCTGAAAGCTTGATACATGTGCCCCTTCTTGAAGACTGAAGCTATATCCCTTTAACAGCTCTTTTCTTCTGAAGACTATATATATCAAGAAAGAAGAACGAAGAAAAAGGATTGAGAGGCTCACGAATAACAACAACGATCAATTGCCTTCTTACGTCTACAAGACGATCTTTGAATATTTTTTGAAGTAATTCTGTATTGTGCTTAAACCTTTATATCCTCACATTGTGAGTCGAATTCTTTGTAAACAACTATTTTGTGTTGTGAAATCCTGAAGAGGCTTAGTGAGAAAGAATACTTGAGTGGTTAAGCAATTTAGGTGGATTGCTCTGTGAAGAGGCTGTGAAAAATACTTGGTGTATAACCTAAGGTTGGTTAGTGAATACCTTCTGGGTGAAGGGACTGGACATAGCTCAAGTTGAGTGAACCAGTATAAAATCTCTGAGTACTTGTTCTTCCATTTATCCTTTCATTTAAACTGTTTTTGAACTCCTTTAAGTTTAAGATTGAAAGTTTTTCAAAGCGCACAATTCAACTCCCCTTCTTGCGTGATTTTTGCTCTTTCAATTGGTATCAGAGCTCGGCCTCTTGGGGTTGAGCATCTAACAGTGCAGAGGTAACAAGATCCTGAGCATACATAGATAACGAAGGACAAGCTGTAAACAGACCACCGTTCTTCAAAGGTCAAAACTATGACTACTGGAAACAAAGAATGATAGCATTCTTTGATGCATGCCACATTGACATATGGGATGTGGTGGAAACTGGTGATTATCTGCCCCTGGACCAAAATGGAATTGAGTTACCTAGAGATCAGTGGACAGAAACACACAAACAAAGGTACTTACTTAACTCTAAAGCTCGAAATGCTATTATGTGCGCACTTTCTGAATCAGAATATGAAAAAGTGCACAACTTAAGAAGTGCTAAAAAGATGTGGGATACTCTTGCACTTACTTATGAGGGTACCTCACAAGTAAAGAGATCTAAACTAAGTTCACTTGTAAGACAATATGAATTGTTTATTATGGATGATAATGAAACTATTGAACTTATATTTGGTAGATTTCAAAATATCATAAATAACCTGAGATCCCTAGGTAAAACTTATGATAACTATGATCATGTTGACAAAATCTTAAGAAGTTTGCCTAGACAGTGGAGGCCACAGGTTATAGCATTGAGAGCGTCCAAGGACTTAAAAGCAGTCTCCATGGAAGAGCTACTTGGAACTCTCAAAGTTCATAAGTTGGAGCTAAAACAGGATGAAGGACAGAAAAGAAAGTCCCTCGCCTTAAGCATCCAGCGTCCAACAAAGGGATCATCGTCTAAGGCCTTAAATGTGGAAGAATCTTCTGAGGAAGCATTTGAAGAAGATGACTCTGATGAGGATGAGATATCTTTTATATCCAGAAAGATACAAGTCATGTGGAAAAAGAAAGGAGGGTCCAGAGTTAGAAACTTCACAAAGAAGTTTAGCAAAAAGCCCAAGGAGAAAAGTCCACCAGTTTGCTTCGAATATAAGAAGCTTGAACACTTCAAAGCTGAATGTCCAAGTCTGCAAAAGGAGAAAAAGAAAACCTTCTTCAAAAAGAAAAAGAAAGGACTCATGGCTACTTGGGAAGATATAGACCTATCCTTGTCGGAAGAAGAAGGACAAAAAGAAGCAAATCTGTCTCATGGTGGAGACCAATTCAGAAAGCTCAGAGGATGAGCAAGACAAAGAGGTAAATTTCAATGACATATTTTCCCATCAAGAAGCATATAGTGAATTGCTCTCTAATTCTTCAACTCTCTTAGTAGGTTACAAATATTTGAAAAAGAAGTTTTCCAAAATGATAAACGAATTCAATTTACTTAAAGAATATTATGAAAACATTGTGAGAGAGAATGAAAAATTAAAGGCAAAGGATGTTCCAGAAGTGATACCTCCTAATGAAGCCTTAGAACTTTAGAAGGAAGTAAACCACCTAAAGGAAAGTCTATCCAGATTTGTCAATGGGACTAAAAATTTAAATAAAATTATGTCTTATAGACGAAGTCCACATGACAAGTCTGGACTTGGCTTTGTTAAAAAGGAAGTCTTTAGAATAGCTAAAGTTATTACTCATTACAAATACTGTGGAAAAATCGGTCATGAATCATCATGATGCATTCATCGTCTAGTCACGAAGGCGTCCAATGCCTTCAGAACTAATAAAAAAGGACCCAAGTCCATTTGGGTACCTAAGACCATGATTATTCCTATTGCAGATTTGCTTGACAACAGAAAAGAAACTCCAATCATGGTACCTGGACAGTGGTTGCTCACGACACATGACCATAGAAAAGTTTATGTTCCAAAGCCTTCAACCAAAGAATGGTGGATAGGTCACCTTTGGAGGAAATCAGAAGGGTAAGATTACGGGTATAGGTAAAATCGGTAAACAAGCTTTTCCTTCTATTGACAATGTTTCATATGTTGAAGGACTTAGACACAATTTGCTGAGCATAAGTCAATAATGTGACAGTGAACACAATATCTCCTTTGATAAAGATGAATGTACAGTCAGATACTTGGATGGATCTATATTATTTTCTGCTAAGAGGCAAAGCAATCTATATAAGATTGACCTAAATGACCTTACAAATCAAAATTTGTCATGTCTAGTATCCATCAACGAGAATCAATGGATTTGGCACAAGAAACTTGGACATGCAAGCTTGAGGTTAATCTCAAAGCTAAACAAGCATAACCTTGTAAAAGGACTTCCAAATCTTGTATACAAATCAAATGTTCTCTGTGATGCATGTCAAAAAGGAAAACAAGTGAAAAGCTTTTTTGACTCAAAAAATATTGTTTCCACTACTAGACCACTTGAACTTCTACATATTGATTTGTTTGGACCTACTAGAACAGCCTCTCTTAGTGGGAAATGATATGGGTTAGTTGTAGTAGATAACTATACTAGATGGACATGGGTTATGTTCCTAAAACACAAGGATGAGTCTTACAAAGTTTGTTCTATATTTTGCAAACAAATTCAAAACGAAAAAAGTGTTTGCATAGCCTCAATCAGAAGTGATCATGGAGGAGAGTTCGAAAACGAAAGTTTTCAAGGGTTTTGTGAGGAGAACGAAATTCTCCATAACTTTTCTATACCACGTACACCTTAACAAAATAGTGTGGTAGAGAGAAAGAATAGGTCATTATAGGAAATGGCTAGAACCATGCTTAATGATAACTCTACTCCTAAACACTTCTGGGCTGAAGCTGTAAATACAGCATGTTATTTGCAAAATAGAATATATATTAGACCTTTTTTGAAAAAGACTCCCTATGAATTGTGGAAAGGACGAAAACCCAACATATCATATCTTCACCCCTTTGGATGTTAATGTTTCATTATAAACACTAAGGATAATCTTGGAAAGTTTGATTCTAAGTGTGATGATGGAATATTGCTAAGCTATCCTGAAATGTCCAAGGCATATAGAGTTTATAACTCTAGAACCTTAACGGTTGAAGAAGCGATTCATGTAAAGTTTAATGACAATAAGCCTAATAGAGAACTATCAGAGCTAGACGAATCCTTTGCAGATATGAAGTTGGACGATCCAAAGGAAGAACAAAAGGAAGCATCTGGACGACAATGGCATATGAGGACTTACCACCCAGAAGATCAAATTCTTGGAAGTGTATGTGATCATGTCAGAACAAGATCAACCTTTAAGGAGCAAGCTCAAATTGTCTTGATTTCCCAGATGAAACCAAAGACACTAGACGAAGCTCTCCTGGACAAAGGCTGGATTAAAGCTATGAAGGAAGAACTAAGTCAGTTTGAATGAAATGACATATGGATGTTAGTTCCTATACCTAAACATAAATCTATTATAGGAACAAAATGGGTGTTTCGTAACAAGTTGGATGAGACAGGTAAAGTGATAAGAAACAAAGCTAGACTTGTAGCTAAAGGTTATTCTCAATAAGAAGGTATAGACTTCACTAAAACTTTTGCACCAGTAGCTAGACTAGAAGCCATTCGCATTTTACTTTCATTTGCTGCTCATAGTAATATGAAGCTTTATCAAATGGATGTAAAAAATGCATTCCTCAATGGTATAATAAATGAAGAAGTTTATGTGAAACAACCTCCTGGGTTTGAGCGTGACACTTTTCCTAAGCATGTTTTTAAACTAAAAAAGGCCTTATATGGACTTAAGTAGGCTCCTAGAGCTTGGTATGAAAAGCTAAGCTCTTTTCCTTTAGAAAATGGTTTCACAAGAGGAAAAGTAGACACTACTCTATTTTGCAAAAATGTCAATTCACATTTTATTATTGCACAAATATATGTGGACGATATCATATTTGGTGATACTAATGAAGCTTTGTGCAAGGATTTCTCTAAGCTTATGACAACAGAATTTGAGATAAGCATGATAGGAGAATTGAAATTTTTCCTGGGATTACAAGCAAAATAGACTAACTATGGCATATACATACATCAAACAAAGTATGCAAAAGAGCTACTTAAGAAGTACAAGATGTACGATGCCAAAGAAATGAGCACACCAACGCATCCATCTTCAGTACTTGGATTAGACGACACATCCAAAAAGGTAGACGAAATCACATACAGAGATATGATAGGATCTCTACTATATCTTACAGTGTCCAGACCTGATATCATGTTTAGTGTATGTCTTTGTGCTCGTTTTCAATCTGATCCTAAAGAAACTCATCTCACAGCAGTAAAATGAATATTTAGATACTTAAAAAGAACCGCTAATCTTGGTTTATGCTTTAAGTCGAATAAAGATTACAAGTTAGTTGGATTCTGTGATGCTGACTATACTGGAGATAGAATAGAATGAAAAAGCACCAGTGGAGGATGCCACCTCATTGGTGGAAATCTTGTCTCCTAGACAAGCAAAAGACAAGGGACAATTGCCCTATCCACAACAAAAACAGAATACATCTCAGCAACATCCTGTTGCTCACAAATTCTATGGATCAAGCATCAACTAAAGGACTACAGTATCTACAAGAGTAAAATTCCTATCCTATGTGATAATACTGCTGCCATAAATCTTTCTAAAAATCCTATATTGCATTCTAGAGCAAAGCATATTGAAATAAAACATCACTTTATAAGAGATTATGTTCAAAAAGGGGTTATTGATATTTAGTTTATTAACACTAAAAATCAATTAGCAGACATATTTACAAAACCACTTCCTAAAGATAAACTCATCCATATTTGAGACCGTTTTGGTATGGAATTTATAAAGGAATAAATCTATTTCATGAGCCTTGACTGTTCAATGACATGTAGCGCCCAATATTATATAGCGTCCATGTTGATTATATCATTTATCATGCATGCATCCATTAGCTTAACGGTTTGCATTCCATAACGGTTGATATTTATGTGCACAAATATCTTCATCCGTACATAATAATGTTATTCATTGATAATGATTTGAAATAAATGCTTTATTCTATGTCTGAGTCACTTATACGTCGTAAACTGCCCTCGTAAGACGTGTGCGCCTGAACCAGCATTTAATGCGCTTTATCTCTCTTCAAATTTTGAAAAATCGCCAAAATAGAAACCCATCAGTTACTTCCTATACGCTCAAACACCTACAAACCAAACACTTTTACCTGACTTTTGCCATCTTTGAAACTCTCTATCTCTCTCTTCATCTCCTCAAAGATCTTGAACCCTAACCCTCAAACTTTCAACCATGGTGATGGAGAAATCTGATGGTGCCATGAAAGCTGTGGCTCGTGTTGAAAGTCTGGACAATGTTATTATTCTAATTGAAAGCCGATTCGACATACAAGCCCTTGACGACATGGGTGTCAAGGTGAAGGACAACCTGATGCGTTGTGGAATCCTAAACTACTTCCACCTGAACGAGATCATCTATCCAAAACTCATTAGACACTTCTAAAAATCTACAGAGTTCTCCAAAACAAACATAGTTGGTACTGTTCTGGAATAAAGGTCACTTTGGGCCTGATGAGTGTCGCGCAAGCCATTGGATGTGAGCGTGCTAGCTTCTGCATCAAGAACGACTGGGAAGATAGCTTCAGAGGACATGAAACGGTGGACGCCGCCTTGATGGGACTAGAGGCTGAAAGAGATGTTGAATACAGCAAGCTGACCAAGGAAGGGAAGGTGTACTAACAGTTCCTGAACAAGGGCATACTGCACAAAGCTGGGTCCAAGGACAGTGTAACCTTCCTACACCGGTTCACTTTGTTCCATGTGATCATAGGACAATAGTTTAACCTTCCTCACCTCATCCTTAGCAACATTTTTAGTATGATGAAAGGACGAGGAGAGTTTGACCAGATCACCTATGCTACTCTATTAAATAGGGTGTTCTGAATGCAGCAGGTTTACCATGCCTTCTTTGCTCCATCTGTTGGTGAGCAAACTGAAATCAGGATACAGGGTGGTGGCCACAGATTCACCCAAATGCCTTTTGGTCGTAACAACATCACCCAGATGAGAGCTCGGTTTGTGCTGACGCCTTTGGAGAAGTCTGACAAGACAGTGGACGTCAACGAAGAACCAATTAGGGAAGCACCTCAACTTGTTGAACAACAAGCTACTCAACAAGCTGTCCAACCAGCTAAGCCGATGGATGACAAAGCTTTATTCATCCATCCTATCGCAGCTACCAAACCATCCATTAGGAGGCAACCATCCAGGGCGAGGTCATCCAGAACAACAAGGTCTAAGACGCAACAACTCTTGTTCTGCCTACTCCTCCAGTTGCTGCTCCTCCACCTATTGTAACTGCAACTGCACCCGCTCCTACCAAAAGAAGACTCCAGCTGATGGTGGAATCTGATGATGAGGACAATAAGCCCATCAGAGTTTTTATGAAGAAATAGAAGACTGCCATAGTCGCAATTCCTCCCCAACCTAAAGCCTTAGTCGTCCAACCCACTCCTTCTCTCAAACGTCCAGGTGAAACTCACCAGATACATACAACAACACAAAAAAGTAAGGTATCTGCCCCTATTGTTGGTACCGTTTCTGAATATGATTTTGTTGAATCTATAATCATTAAGCCAACTAAACAACCCATCTTGTCACAAACACAAATCCCCCTTTACCAAACACAAGCCTAACCACAATCACAAACAGTAACCTCACCTGAACCAGACATGTTACTGCCTGGTGATGATGATTATACTTGCGCCATTCCCACTCCCGGCATCACCAAATTATACCTTTCTATCAAGCCTCCCATGCAATCCTTATCCTCTTCTCTCATTACACTAGACACATCATCCGCCCAACCAAAAGACTTGGAGAAAACCAAGAAGCAATGGCCCTTGCTATTTGTTAAAAGAAATAAACAGAACTTGGTGGACGACAATGCAATCATCCTGTGTCTAGAGCCACTTTCTAAACCTGATTTTGGTTTTGACTACTCGTCAGTTTCCTTTGAGCGATACATGGAAGAGTACATTTATCAACCATCTAAAGCATACTTGGCTCTGCCTTCGAGAGCTATTGAACACTTGCCACTCAAGTGGTTCATCAGAAGGAGGTATCCCAAACTTGTGCAAGCTTGGTGCCTGAATGCACACCCTCCTGAGTACTTCAACATAAAGTACCTTCAATTGAGGAGATTGAACAAGCTCTGCAAAAACGACGTGGTCAAGTGCTAGAAAGGACTGTCCACATTAGGCCAGCAAATTTGAAGTTCAGGCCATTGGACCTCGAAGAAGCCAGATTCTTCCCCTCACCTTATGATCACATGTTTTGCAACTCTGTGAAGAGCTTTGCAACTTTGAAGTATCAAGTTGTTCATCCCTTTCAACATGTTTCCCCATCAATAACCATCCGCATCCAACCAGATCGTATCTATCCAAGGCTTCCAACTTTGGACATCAATAGCAAAAAGACAAAGTTGTTGACCAAGCCATCTTTATTACCTCTATCGTCCAAAGCGGAAATTCAACAGCATCCAACCATCACTCTGAAATGGTATTTACTCATCGTCTAACGTAGGAGATGGACAAGGACGATGCTGAACATTTCTAGCACTAACACATGTTCACTTGTGAATAAGAAGCGTCCGGTAGTGGACTCTCTGTGGACGACAAGGCTAACATTCCAACTGTGCAGACTTGTATGTACACGCTCAGCTCGTGTCTTCCATTTCTCTAATACATCTGCCATTTTTTCTATCCAGCAGATAAACGTCCTATCATTGGAACTGAAACCTCCATCCTATACACAATCATTGCTGCCCTCACTCATCCAAACACCTTCAAGCCGCCATACCCATGGAAAACACCACATCCCCACCAACTTAGCATTCCCACTTTGAAGTTTTTGGAAGCACCCCCTCCACCCACTAAAGTTCAACCACCAACTCCTTCTTAACCACCCTCACCAACACCTCTGCCCCTCCAACTCCCGGCTCCCAAACCTCTACAAGCCTTCCCATCTCCACTACTACCCTCCACCCGTTTCAACTGTTGACTCCGCCGTCCAACAATACGCCACCAATTAACTTCAACCAATTATGACACTTCTCCAACAAATTCTCCGAATCAATAAGAACTTCTCAGAACTCCGCAACCATCTCCATCTCGACCTCCACCTCACTCGGTACCAAAGTGATGATGATGTTGTTTGTTTGTTTGTTTTTTCTTTCTTTGTCCTTTTTTATATAATGACAAAGGGGAAGAAATAAAGTATAAAGCTTAAGTATGCTCTTAAAGTTTTTTTGTGTTATTGCTCTGATGCTTAAAACTTGCTTTGATGCTAACTTTTATGCATTACATGCATTCATGCATTTTTTTATATAAGCCGTATTCTGCCTAGATGTTTATTAGAACTAATTTTCTATATGTTTCAAAAGTATAGACTCAGGGGGAGTATAATAGACGTATCGTATAATCCTTTTGATATATATATGATTACAAAACTTAAAAATTAATAAGGTTTGTCATCATCAAAAAGGGAGAGATTGTTAGAAACAAAGATGTATGAAGCGTCTAGTCCCTCAATTTTAAAGATGACAAACTTATTAAGTTTTAAAGTCTGTTGTAAAAATGTTTTACAGCATCCAAAATCGTGGCAGTCCAATGCGCCAGTATTAAACGAGCGTCCAATTGACTTGTAGATAACGACCGTCCAGAAGTAAGTCTTTTTCCAATGACTAAAATGCTTAAAGGTTAGACTTATGTACAAGGCTCGTCCAAGCATAAGCTTCTTGTATATGTCTAAGTTAAAAACTTGTTCAGTCTATACGTCTTTCATAAATATCTCAAGACTAATGCCTTACCTTACCTTTTTAAGATATCTAACGTTCATATATCTAAGCATTTAATGAAAGACAGATGTATTTTAATGCATAAGCGCAGCAATGCAGGAAAAGAAAGTCAACGTCTCAAGCTGCCAATCCAAAAGAAGAATGATCAAAAAAGCAGCACTCCAACACAGTCCTGCACTTTCCGTTTTGGTACAAGATCAAAAGTTACCTTTTTTAACTTCTCTAAAAGCTCGATACATGTGCCCCTTCTTGAAGACTAAAGCTATATCCCTTTAACGTCTCTTTTCTTCTAAAGACTATATATATCAAGAAAGAAGAACGAAGAAAAAGGATTGAGAGACTCATGAATAACAACAACGATCAATTGCCTTCTTACGTCTACTGGACGATCTTTGAATATTTTTTAAAGTAATTCTATATTGTGCTTAAACCTTTATATCCTCACATTGTGAGTTGAATTCTTTGTAAACAATTGTTTTGTGTTGTGAAATCCTGGAAAGGCTTAGTGGGAAAGAATACTTGGGTGGTTAAGCAATCTAGGTGGTTTGCTTTGTAAAGCCTGAAAAGGCCGTGAAAATACTTGGTGTATAACCTAAGGCTTGGTTAGTGAATACCCTCTAGGTGAAGGGACTGGACGTAGTTCAAGTTGAGTGAACCAGTATAAAATCTCTAAGTACTTGTTCTTCCCCCTATACTTTCGTTTAAACTGTTTTTGAACTTCTCTAAGTTTAAGATTGAAAGTTTTTCAAAATGCATAATTCAGCCCCCCCCCTTCTTATGCTATTTTTGTTCTTTCAAACTTCAACCTTTTCTATTACATTCTCTAAACTTATTATTCTCTTATGACACTAAGTGAGGACTTACCTTTCCTTTTCTTACTCTTATATTTACTAGCTCTTTCGAAACTTGCATAACTTTCATCAGGTGTAGCCCTTGCATACCTATAGAGCAGCAAGAAACCTTTACTATATCGTCATCTAATGTATAGGCTTACTCAACTCAACTTACCTATCAACTATCACACACATCATCATCTACCTCACAGGGTAACACTCATGCCTCACATAGGCATTCACATCATACATCTCAGGGTGTCGTTTCCATTTCTGTGTAGTTTTAGTTAGCTTTATTATTATCTTTCATTTGTCATTTTTGTCCTTTACTTGGCTAAGCTTTAGCCATCAAGAGGCATCCTTCTTGCTCGACCTCTTACTACCACCTGTCCAAGTGGTTGAATCAACATCCATTATCGAAGTGGTTTCCTTTGACACTCTTTTTTTCTGCAAAATATTACCTTTACCATTTGGTCGAGAGGTAATGGTCTCTTCCCATTTGGCCAAGAGGGCCTCCTAGCCTTTTACTTTTAATTTCTCTTGAGTTGCTTAGACTTTCAATCATAAAACTTTCTATACCTTAGTAATTATAAGAGATCCTCTCTGTAGGGTGTACACCATAACTTAGCTGTGGATGTACAGTCTAGGCTTTCTCATGACTAGGGAGGATCTACCCTATAATTACTAAGAAGGAACATCATTTTCTAAAACATTCCGCTTTCATTTGAAAACACATTCTTTCCTTTCAAAGCATATCCTTTTCCATTCATAAAACATATCCTTTTCTTTACCTTCAAGGAATATCCCTACTTTTGTTAAGGAGGCATCCTCTAATATCTTTTAGAGTGTTAAGTGTTTACTTACATGGGATTCATCATTCTCATACATAATCATAGGCAAATACAATAGCTATAGAATAGTCTACAACTATAAAAGCCTACAGTCAACAGTAAAAACATAGCAAAATGCCAACCAATAACAATCATATAGAGAATCAATCATAAAAAGCAAACATATAAATATACACAACCTTTCGTAGAGCTAGAACATTACTTGCTGTTCCAGGGTTCTTTCGCTTAACGAAGGCTTGGCCTCGCTTAATGAGTGACACTATGTTGCTTAGCGCACTAAATAGGCGTTTAGTGACTATGTGTAGGGGTTCCAAACCTATTCTCTAAACCTTTTCTTGCTTAACGAGGATGGTCTTCACTCAGCGATTTTGCTCAAGACTTATAAATTTGCTCCTTGGAAGTCCCCTCGTGTAGCTCATTATAAGCTCTCTAAGCGAGGGAAAACACCCTTTTGTATCAATTTTCGCTCAATAAGAGTTGTCTCTCACTTAGGGAGTCCAAAGGAGGCTTTCAGACTTATCTCTAGAGGTTCTCTCGCTTAGCCAGGATTTCTTTCACTTAGTGAGAATCTAACTCTCACTTAGCTAAATTGGCGATTCTATAGATTGCAATTTTCATGAAATCTGCTCACCTAAGGCCATCAATGGCCACCCAATCGATCCAAGCCACCACAAACACTTCTATTACATTTCTAACTGATCAATCTACTTAATAAACCCCCCAATCATGCATAATTATCAAAAACTTATAAAAACCCAAACCTAAGGTTTAAAGGGAAAAGACAGGGAAAGTGATGCAATCAACAATCAAAATGGTAAAGGAAGACAAGGAGGAAGCACTCACCACTAGGATGGTATACATCTGAGTTCTTAAGGGTTGGGTCATAGATCTCTGCTTCTCTCCTCCTTTTTCTTCCTTCCTTTCCTTTTTCTTTCTTTCTTCCTGATCCCTTCCCTCTCTTATTTATTGTAATGTCTAGCCACTTTCAAGATCGACGATTGTCCTCACAAAACAACACAAGACTTTCTAGAGTGCTTTGTCCTCACTCGCACGTTTCCTACAAAACTTCCCAAGAGGTCACCTATCCCAAAATTACTCAAAGTCAAGCACGCTTAACTATAGAGTTCTTAAGTGATAGGCTATTGAAAAGTAGATGCAACTTATTGATATAGGTAGTAATAATTAATTCCTTTAAGCTATCTTCAACTGTATAGTCTCATACCTGCACAGCCTTTGGATCCCTGTCATTCTAGTGTGTATTTGATTCATTCGTGTGTCTTTCTCACTACAAGCTTGCCAGGAGCTACTCATTTTTTATGCCTTATCTCTTTTGCATTGGCGATCATATTCCGCCCTTGTCAGCGCCTGTGATGTTACATTTATAGCCTTGGGGTGGCTAGTAGGCTCCGACCCACCTTGTCTATCTATCCTACCATAATTAGCATATAGCCCTACATACCTAGTAGGTTTGTGCAAGGCTCAACAGCAACTTGATGGCTCGTCCTGTCCTGTCCTAACTTAATTTGTAAATCATCGAGTTTATTCAGTTTTAGGATGGGTTATGGTTTAAAAAATTGGCTTGGTCAAAATTTAGGGCTAGGTTGGGGTCAAACTTTGCTCACACTTAGCTTTACTAACCATTACTATATCTTTGCAGAATATTTCGTGTTTCATTGAAAAACTCTAGCCTTTTAACTTCTTTTGTCTATATTTTCTTGACTGATGCAAAAAATTATTATTTTTTCTAGGGGTTATAAGAAACTATCATTTCATTTATATGATATCATGTACAATGATGAGATACAAATTTATTCTTGAAATCCCAAATACATTAATAGGAAATGAGAACTTATGTTACTTATATTTTAGGTCAATCTGGTCCCCATCTTAAATAAGCTCAATTTTGTAGATCATCGAGTTCATTTAGGTCTAGAGACGAGATAGGGTTTAAATAATTGGCCCAGTCAAGGGGTTAAAGTTAAACATACATAACCCGATCCAACCTGTCCTTTACTCACCCCTAATAACTGGGACAATGTGTAAGATCTTTTGGATACATCCTAATTGGCTCAAAATGATAAATGACTTTCTATACCCAAAATGATTTCTAAATTGTTTAATGTTTTAAAGTGTTAACAAGTTTAATATTCCAATAATCAATTATTTCAAACTTGTACTCAATTATTTTGTTAAACTCTCATTATAGAATTTTCCAAAACAAAATAATTTATTATCATGAAACAACAATTAATTATTGATGATGAAGATGAGATAATCCATTATTTAAAAATAATAATTGATTATCTATGTTGAAAATCTAACAATAACTTGTTTTATGAAAACAATTGATCATCTCACTAAATAATTGATCATTGTGTGGGTGAAGGTTTTCAACGTTGATTTTACATATCAACTTATCATTTTTAAATGAGGGACTACAAAAATACACGTTTTAATATGAAAAAGACACTAGAGACAATTCCTAAACATCTAATAGATTATTGAGAGTTTCATGGTTTATTTGTTGAGTGAATATTAGTTCTTCAATTTGTGTTTATTCGACTATCGAGAGTGATTATTGCTTTGTCTTTGTTTTTGTTGTATTATCACAATACACCAAAAACTAGATTAATGTAAAAGAAAGAGATATCGAGGGAAGTCAACTATGAAGAAGAAGATTTGGTGATACAGGAAGGAAAAAATAAGGAAGATATACACAAGAATGGAGGCACCATAACAAAAGACAGAAAAAGGAGATCAATCAACCAAAGAGATATGGAAATTGACATATTGCGGGGTGAAAGGGTGTCTAGCGGCTTAAGTAGTAAGATGATGGAAAAGTTAAGTGAAAATCAAGGTTAGGAGGTGTCAGTACAAAAGCAACAAGAAAAGAACTTGTCCAATATGTGGATCAACCAACAAAGGCTGAGCTGATGTTGGGTACATGCTTAAAAATGGTGGGCCAGCAAGAGTTAGTGCCTGGCCCAACTGAAGATGGACAACAATTGATGTTGTAGTGGGAAGGAGTAAATGCACAAGCCTAAAACGTGCCCTTATCAAACAAATATGCGAAGCAATGTAACAAACCTATAGACATGGGATGTACTGAAGGAACACAGAATAAATTTGGACCAAATAGAGTGGAAGGCTCGTCAAGGCCCATCTTGGTCCTATAGGGGCATAGTGAAACAACAAGTATTATGAAGGAAGCAGTAAGAGATAATAGGTACAGCACCTAGACGGAAGTAGGCAAGTGTAGTAAACAAAAAATGATCAGTACCCAACAAGAAGGGTTTTTGAGTTGTGCCAATGAAAAGCATCAACTCAGAGGATCCATAAGCCAACTAACGAGGGAAAAGTCATTAAGATTACAAGCAGAAAAAAAAAGTGACAATCTAAATAAAAGAAGGGAAGTTGTTAGGACTGCAAGAACGAGAGCAAAATTGGATATAGGACGCGAAGCACAGGAAGAGATAAGTCTTTGCCACTCCATAAGTAACTCAATATCAGATTGTAATATCATGAACTACAATAGAATGTTCTGGCTGAAGAATGATACTATTGAGGCAAAGAAATTGTGGGAAATTGGGAAAGCTTTGGGTGTGACGTTTTTAGGGGATGATAGGGTAAGAGTGATAAAAATAGAGGAGTTAGCAAAAAGAGATAACAATGAGATGGGGAGAGTAAACCAAAATAAGGGAAAAGGGAGGCATCAGGTTAATAAATGAAAGTGCTAAACTACAACATTAGGGGGTTGGGGGAAGGTGAAATGGAGGGAAATTAAAAAACTGGAGGTTACAGAAAATGTGGAATTAGTATGTTTGCAAGAAACCAAATTAGAAAATGTGAATATAAGGATGTGTGGTATGTTTTGGGGGGGGGGGGGGGGGGGGACAATGATATGGAATGGAAGATAAGACCTGCTATAGACAAAGTAGGGGGCTAATTTGTTTGTGGAAAAAAGGAGAATTTGAGCTAAATGACTCTTTTATTGGAGATGGCTTCATAGGTCTAAAAGGGGTATGGAAGGAGTCAAATACAACATGCATTATAGTAAATATATACTTAGCATGTGATTTGGTAGAGAAAGGAAGATTGTGGGAGGAGCTACAACAACTAAGAACAAATTATAGTGAAACGGTGTGGTGTTTCGCAGGGATTTTAATGTAATCAGGAAGATAGAAGAAAGAAGGGGAGAAATGACTACTGCATACACTAGAAGTAGGGAAATTGTTGAATTTAATCAGTTCATAAATGATATGGAGCTGGAGGACATATCTATGATAGGCAGAAGATTCACATGGCACAGATCAAATGGGTGTACCAAAAGCAGGCTTGACAGATTTGTTGTTTCCAAGGATTGGGTAAATTCATGGCCAGGATGTGCTCAATACGTGTTGAATAGAAATGTATCAGATCATTGCCCACTAGTTTAAAAAAAATATATAGATTGGGGGCCAAAGCCTTTTAGGGTCCTTAACTGTTGGTTCTTGGATGTTGGGTTTATAGAATGTGTGGAGAGATTATGGAAGAATACTCAAGTGCAACGATGGGCAGCATATGCTATCAAGGAATAATTGCATACTTTAAAAAAATGAGCTGAAGAGATAGAACAAGGACAGCTTCTGGGACTTGGAGAAATTAAGTAGAAAGCTAATAGAAAAAATAAATGAATTGGACTTGAAGGATGAGGTGAGTAGATTAAGCATCGAAGAGATCCATAACAAAAGCATGTTAGTAGCTGAGTTTTGGAAGATATCAAGGAGGCATGAATCATTGATGCATCAAAAGTCTCGATGTAAGTGGATCAAAAAAGGTGATAGTAATGTAAAATTTTTTCACTCAATGGTGAACTGGCGAAGGAGAACAAACATAGTAAGGGGATTACTAATGGAAAGTAAGTGGGAGGAGGATCCTATGAAAGTGAAAAGAGAAGTGAAAAAGTTTTTTGAAAATAAATTTATAGAAAATGGAGGGGAAGAAATCAAGGCAGTAGTGTGAGACTGTGATGGGAGCATAAGCCTGGGGCCAGATGGGTACAACTTTAAGTTTTTTAAATCCTTCTAGTCTCTAATAAAGGGCGATGTATGGAGGGTTATGGATGAATTTCACAAAAATGGGGTGTTGCCTAGAGGAGGGAACTCATCCTTCACTACCCTCATCCCTAAAACTGAAAACCCATAGGATCTTGGGGAATTTAGGCCAATATCACTAATTGGAAGCATGTACAAAAATAATTGCAAAAGTGTTGTCCAAAAGGTTAAGGCAGGTATTAGAGAATGTAATTGATGATAGACAATGTGCATTCATTGGGGAGAGGAATTTGTTAGATGGGGTCCTTGTTGCGAATGAAGTAGTACATGAAATTAAAAGGAAGAAGAAGCCTTGCCTTATTTTCAAAGTTGATTACGAAAAGGCATATAACTCAGTCTGTTGGGAATTTATGTATTACACATTGTTCAGACTTGGCTTTTGTCATAAGTGGATTAAATGGATCAAAGGCTACATTGAGTCAGCAACAATGTTTGTTTTGGTGAACGGAAGTCCAATTGAGGAATTTAAAGCACAACGAGGACTTAGGCAGGGAGATCCATTAGCCTCGTTCCTATTCTTAATTGTAGCAGAAAGATTGGCAGGATTAGTGTGGCAAGCTGTCACGAATAATCTATTCTCTAGAGTAAATGTGGGTCATGAAGAAATTGAAGTATCTTTCATGCAGTTTGCAGATGACATTGTATTCTTTGCAGAAGATTCAACTAAAAGTGTGGTGACCATGAAATGTATCTTAAGATGTTTTGAGCTTGTCTCTGCCTTGAAAGTTAACTTCTACAAGAGCAGTTTGGTAGGTGTACAAGTTTAGCATAACAAGATGGACAAATATGCATAATTATTAAACTGTAGAATGATGTCGTTGCCATTTAATTATTTGGGGATCCTAGTAGGAGCAAATCTAAGGAAGGCAGCAACTTGGAATCCAGTTCTACAAAAGATGCATAGGAAACTATCCCTATGGAAGCATAAAAACCTTTCCTTTGGTGGAAGGGTATGCCTTATTAATTATGTCCTATCTTTTCTACCACTCTTCGTCATGTCCTTTTTTAAGGTTCCTATATGTGTGATAAACAAAATAAGGAATTTTCTATGGGTCGGGAGGAAGGGGAGAGGAGTATAGCGTGGGTCAAGTGGGACAAGATTAGCTGCTCAAAAGAAGCAGGGGGGACTTGGGATAAAAGATGTAAAATTATTCAACATAGCACTTTTAGGAAAATGGAAATGGAGATTGTTGAACAAAAAAATAAATTATGGTACAGGGTGCTGAAATCTAAGTATGAGGAGATCAATGATGTGGGGGAGGAGAGAATATTTAAAAGCGGTTTGTATGGTGGAGGGACTTAGGGAAAATTAGTGAAAATGGAAACCAAGAAGGATGGTTTTAGGAAAATACCTCATGGAGTGTGGGGGATGGAATGAAGGCAAAGTTTTGGTACGATAGGTGGATAGGAAATGAGAGTCTCTTAATAAAATATAACAAAGTGTTCACGAACTCAGAACAACAAACTAAATATGTTTGGGAGGTTGAGAGGTAGAGGAATGAGGTGTGGGAATGGGACTTTAAGTGGAGGAGATAGTGGTTTGAATGGGAAAAACCCTTGCTGGAAGGATTCATGCAAGATATTCAGAATGTATAGTTAAGAAAAGATTGTGAGGATAGATGGAATTGGAAATGTGAGAATTCAAGATGTTATTTAGTAAAATCAAAGGATATTGCAACAACAAAATGCATCTACCAAAATACTCTTTTTTTAACTTTTTTGGAGTATACCAGTCCCCTCAAATATCTCAGCTTTTGCATGGAAAATGGTCCTCAATAGGATAAAAACAAAAGGCAACCTGAGAAAGAGGAGCATACACATATATAGCTAGGACTTTTCATGCCCTTTTTGTCATGAATAGGAAGAAACAACAGTACATATTATGCTATCCTGCAAATTTCATATCTGTTTTGGCAACAATGTTATAACTAGATTAGGGTCCAAATGGTGTTACCCAAGGACACCACAAATCATTTCTTACAACACAATTGTGGCATATTTAGGAAGAAAGGTAGAATAGCCTGGATGTTTGTTTGGTTTGCCTCCATTTGGTCTCTATGGCTACATAGAAATAACATTCTTTTTAAAGGTAACGAACCTAACTTGGATCAAGTGCTGGAGCTGACTAAATTTAAGTCCTGGATATGGTTGACAAAAAAAAATGACAGGATTTTCTTATTGCTTTTTTGAATGGACAATGAATCCTATAATGTGTTTAAAAGGAATGCAAGGCTAAAATAGATTCAAAGGGTTAGAAGATAAGGCAGGTGACAGGCTGCAGAATCTATATACAAGTTATGGTAGCAAGATGATGTGTGGAAAGGATGATGGAAACAAGCAAACATATATGAGGCAACAACACTTCTCTTTAGCAAGGATGCTATACAGGATTGTATAAGGATTCTCAGTCTTGGGTGACTTTGCAAGGGGGTAGTGGATGTAAAGCCACATTGTTGTCTTTTCTTTCCATACAATAGCTGGTTTGATTATATGTCACATGACAATGTATCACCTTCAACTTGGCATAACTTATGCTGAGTTCAGCAGTAATATTGTTTTTGGCTAATCCAAAAAAAAAAAGGATTTAAGGGATGCTGAATGGTGGTAATTAGGTAAAATTGCCGTTAAGTAAAATTATTGCCATCGATTTTGAAATAGACATTATAATTAAGTGTTTTAAGGCAGTTTTTTTTTTGTTGTTGCACTAATTCCCTAATTCTTTTCATGGTCCCATTTTTTTTCTCTTTCCCACCAAGTAAGTTTCTTTTTACTAGACCCAAAATACCAATCGCACAACCCTAAACATTCTTTCTCCCTTCACCATTATGGGTTCACCGTTGTGGTTCATTGCTGCTATTCGGTACTCACTACAATTTTGACTTCTCCGCCATAGAGCCCTTCCTCTCTACCACCACACAACCCTTTCCCCAATTCCCCCAACTCGATCAAGGCTAAGGTATCCATGTAAAATTTATAAGGGTGAGGTATCCTTTAAGATTGATAAGGGTGAGGTATCTGTTATGATTGTTAAGGTGAGGTGTCTCCAAAGGATTACGGCTATTCAAGGTGAGGTTTCTTGATTATAAAGATCCAAATCATTGTAAAACTCTAAATTTTAGTGGAATAAAATCTCAAACTCTACTTGGAGACTAGAGGGAAGTCACAAGTGGTTAGTAACCCAACTAGGATAAATCTTGATGTACTCTTTTCTAACTTTGTCTTTTAATTGGTGCACTTTATTTTTATGGAGAATTTTGTATATCTTATATACCATACTATATAATGCAACATCTAATGCTATTAACATAGCATTTATATAATTTTTTTCTTATATAATATTAATTATTGTATGTATTAAATACAATATATAATTTAATTATATTATCAAATATTATACTTATTAAATATAATGTATTTATTAGATTTAATATATGTAATGTATGTCTATTAAATGTATGACTTTCTATAAGAATTTATATATATTATTAAATGAAAGTAATTAAAATAAAATTCAATATCAAAACACACACACACACACACACACACACACACACATATATATATATATTAAAATACACTCTAAAATTTTATTATTTTATTATTATTTAAAATTTAGTTTACAAAACATATACATTTTAAAATAGATAAATTCAAATATATATTAAAATAATATATAAATTTGATATAAATATATAATAATTTATTTCTTAATTTCTATCTTTAATTATTAGTTTAAATAAATTATTACGAATTATTTTTAATTTAACTATATATTTTAAAAGTCTTATTTTTAATTATTATTGTATATAAAACATATTATAAAATAACCTTATTAAAAAGGTAAAATAGGCTTAAACGAAAATATCAATGTAATGCTTAATGCTATTAATGCATTATTTATATAAATAAATAAAGATGTTTTTTTTCTTATGAAGTATTAATTAGTCTATTTATTAAATATAATATATAATTAACTTTATAATAATATTAAATAATATATTTATTAAATTTAATAAATATATAATATGTTCATCTAATTTATGACTTTTCTATATATATATATATATATATATATATATATATATATATATATATATATATATATATATATAATTAAATAAAAAGTAATTATTTAAAAATTTTAATAACCACATATATACACATTGAGAATTTTACTATTTTATTATTATTTAAAGAAATTATTTTTAAAACATATTTAAAAATAGACAATTCAATTGTATATTATTAGTATTATAATATATATCTCTTAATTTCCACACACACACACACACACACACACACACACACACACACACATATATATATATATATATTAATAATATATTATTAAATAAAACGTAATTATTACAAAATTTAATTCCTATATCAAAGCATTATTAGTTTTATTATTATATAAAATTAACTTATCAAACATATTTTAAAGCAAAAAAATTATACACACACACACATCTTAATTTCTATTTTAAATAATTATTATAAATTATTTTAATTTTAATTATAAATTTAGAAAATATTTATTTTTCCACTATTATTCTTCATAAAACATATTTTATAGTTATTAAATTAAAAAAAATACAAATATTAATATATTTTTTAATGTCATTAATATAGTATTTAAATAAATACAGAAAAAATATTTTATATATAATGTTAATTGTTGTATTTATTAAATATGTCATATAATTAGCTTTAATAATATTATTAAGCATAGTATTTTTATTAGATTTCATAAATTTAATACATATTATTAGATGTATGATTTTTTATCTATATTAAAAATATATTATTAAATAAAAATTAATTATTACAGACTTTATTACCTATATATATATATATATATATATATATATATATATATATATATATATGTTTGTGTGTGTATTAAAAGATACATTAAAAAAATTATTCTTACTATTGTTTAAAGAAATTAGTTTATAAAACATATTTTGAAATAGAAGTATTTAAATGTATATTAATATAAATTATAGATATTGGTACATATATATATATATGTAAAATAATTTATCTCTTAATTTTCGTCCTTAATTATTTTTTAAATAAGTTTTTATGAATAAATTTAGAAGTGGCTATATATTTTTAAAAAATATCTATTTTAATTATTATTGTTGATAAAATATTTATTGAAGCAACCAAGTTAAAATTTATATTAATATAATTTTAAAATTATTTAAAATTTTGTTACCTGTTAACAGTTAATTTAATTTAATCATTTTTTACTTTTTGTGTTTTTATTATATGTATATAGTAAGTTGAATTTGATTTACTACAAATAGAAATATTCATGGGTTGGATTGGTTCAGGTTTTGAAAAAAAAATTGGTCAATCTGAACTAAACTAATCCGACTAAGACCAAGTTGGTTTGTTTCAAATCATCAAGTTATGATAAAAAAAATGAAAGCTTTTATCTTTAATTATTGTCTATTTTATTTTAATTTTAATTTTATATTAATGCAATGTAAAAATATTTCTTGTTCTTTAATGATTAAATATTTATTTTATTTAATATTTAATTTTTCTATAATTATCACTTTGTATATCTCACTAATTTCTTTACTCAAATTATGATAAAAAATTACGCAATAAATATGATCAAATTAAAACACTTTGCAACACCAAATAAGATCATAGGAAGGTCATAATGAATGAAGAAAAAAAAAGACAAAAATAGAACAAAACTAAGTGTCAAAGTCTAAAATGTTTAATCTAAAGTAAAAAATAATTGATTGGGTCATCGAGTTGAAAAAAAATAAATCCGATTATTGAACCAATTATAACTAATTTGGTTCAAATTTGAAGTAAAAATAGCCAATTAACTGTACTAACCCAAACTAATTTAATTAGTTTGGTTTGGATTATCGAGTTATCGAGTCAATTCGATCTAGTGAACACACTTCAAATAATTAAATGAGCAACTATAACCATAGATTTTATGTAATTTATAACATATTTTGTATATCAGATAAATTAAGTCATATTATTTGTTATAAAATAAATAAAACAATGGGATAGGGAGGCAATTTTATTTTGGTTATGTAGATATGTATATATGTGATGGCATGAAGGCTAATAATCTTTTTGCATGCTTTTTGCTAGTAGCTTTGTTATATTGCCTTTGGTACAATTGGGTGATGGATAATATATATTGTTATACTTTGGGCGAATTCGTTCTACATTTATATTGTATGTCGTTGTGTAGTTGACGGGCCATTGTGCACAAATGATGGTTGCTAGATAGTGTTGTTCTGACCAACAATTATTTATATTTAGGGTTAAATATATTTTTAATCTCTACAAATAAGATAATATTTGGTTTTAGTCTTTTTAGAAAAATCGTTGTCTTCTAGTCTCTTGTTTATAGAAAAGTGTCAAGTGTAGTCCTTATTCTTCACAAAATTTTGTCTCTCTTTGGTCCTTCATTTATGAAAATAAAGACTATACATGACACATTTTCATAAATTAGGGACTAAAATGAGACTATTACTTTTTGAGGAACTAAAAAAGAATATCATCTTATTTATAAGGACTAAAAACATAATTAACATTTATATTTATCTATATGTATTATATTGCTTACAATGAATTATTTATGGTTAAGAATGTGATGACACGATGATTGCCTTATTGTTTATTGAGAAAATGTGTATATACATAAGTGTTATGAATATCATATTGGTAGAATATAATATATAGAGGAGTCTGGCCCTCACGAAAACTCGAGCTTTTTTCCCAAAGATTTTTGTTTTCTTGCTCTCTACACACTTCTTAACTTCAGAATATGGTAAGAAAGGGCACAAGCAAGTTTGCTACTAAAGTTGTTGAAAGATGTGAAAAAATCTCTATAATTGATTTTCTTCCTGGAAGATTTGTTCATTTGAACGAACTGAGACGACAAGGTGTTGACATAACGGAGGAGATAAACTGCTTGGTGGCAACATTTCATAGGTCAACAAGTACCTTGGTATCTAATCTATACATTTATGCAAGTTTTTGATAAATGCAGAAGTTTGAAAGATTTCGTGACGAGTCTTGATAGATTCAGCCTCAACAAAATGCTAAGAAGGAGATCCATTAATTTATCGAGATTTATCTTAGGAAAGATAAATTTTATCCTATACCATGTTGTTTACTAAGCTCATAAGGGACACTCAAATAAACTTTTTAGAAAGAAATTAACTATGAACATTGTGTTCATGGTCACGAGTTTTTTTTTTTTCGTACAATAATGACAACAAGATTAAACCTAAGACCTTATTCATACTACTTCAACGCCCCACCACTTAACCAACCCTAGTGCGTTATGGTCACAAATTTACTATCACTAATGTGAAAAAATGACAGTGTCTTAAAGGTTGTCATTTAAGAGAGGAAGAAAAGACAAAAAAATCCACACCATCTGTTGTAGAAATTATTATTGATTCCAATAAAGGCCCAACAAAATTATGAGAAGGATTTGGCTCAACATTATAGTACTTTGGTTAAATAGGGATTGTTATTCGCAATTGTTATTCACACCCTTCATTTTCATCTTTCCACTCCCATCCTTTTTACTTATATTTTTTTTGACAAAATTACCCTTGACAAAAACATGTTTTTGTCATGTATATTACACAATACAAATATGTTTTCATCGTGCCTATTACATAATAGAAATATGTTTTTGTCATGTATTGTGAACAGAAGATGTCACTTTACAATACACAACGAAAATATATTTTTATTGTATTAAATTTTTTGGTAAAATATTTAATACAACGAAAACTTATTTTATTGTATTATTTTTTTGTAAAAAATTAACACAACGAAAACAAGTTTATGTTGTGTTAAATTATTTTTTAAAGAAAATACAACGAAAACACATGCCACACTCTCTCACAAATTCCACCCTTCCAATCCTCGACCAATATCAGTTTCACTACAAAAGACAATTGTTTCACTCCTACCCTTCATTCGCTTCTAGCCCTCCTCAACCCCCGCCACCCAAGTTCCAATCTTCAACCCAACACTTCATGATACGTTTCAACACCAAGAGCAAGTAACCCATTCCAGCATCTTTCCCTTTTTTTATTTCACCATAAAATTTTCAACAACGTGAAAAACCTAGCATGACCATATACTACTATTGCTTTTCTCTTTCTATGCTTGAGCGAACGAAGACAGAACTACCATTGTTGGGTGTTCTTTAAGGTGGAGAAAGAGAGTGTGTCCCTATGTCAGATGATTTATCTTTCTAGGGAGAGAAAAAGAAGGTTCACAGCACTCCCGCATAAGTCTCTAATTATTTAACCTTTTTAAAAAATAAAAAAACAGAAAATTGTTTCCATTTGTGCGTTGAAAAGTTACACTCCCAACCTCAACTTATTACATAACGGAAATTTGTTTCCGTTGTGTATTATATCACTTAACAGAATAGAAACATATTTTTATTGTGCATTATAAAGTGACACCCCTGTCAATTCATAATACATAACAGAAACACATTTTTATGGTATGCACAACAAAAATATGTTTTCATCAAAAATAATTTTGTCCAAAAAAAAAAATAAACATGAAAATTTTGGAAAGTGGGAAAATGAAAGCAGAATGTGCGAAAAACAAGTCCCTTAGCTAATACTATAAAACACTTTTGGCATAAAAATGGCTTGAAATTATTAGGCTAATAGCAGTTTTGGGTTAGAAGGTTTGAGCCCACGAAAAGCTAAAAACAGGTGTTGTTCCCACATGTTCCCTCCTTTTTAATAATCATTTCTGATTCACTTCAGTTTTTGACAAATGCTAACCCTTATCTTAGTTATTAAGAAGTTATTGTTTAAAAAATATTATTAATGCACCACATTATGATTTCTAACGCATCTCCAACGTGATTTTTAATAGAACTTTTTACCATTAATTCCTTAACCAATGTCCTTAAGACATTGATTACCAAGACCCTTAGTTTTTTGTTTTTTTAAAAGAGAAATGCTACCTTTTTATTCTCTCTATTACACTTTTTATTATGAAATTTATTTAGAATTACAAAATTGTGTAGGTCTCATTTCTTATTTAATGAGTCTCACTTATACTTTGTAGTTTTTAATAAATTTTAATCAATAATAAGGTATATGTTAAAATAAATGTATTAGAGAATAAATTAGTAACACTCTTCTTTGCTATATCAATATACTACTTAGCTAGACCTCTCCTTTCACATCTAATGTCTTCATCACCCTTCTAAAATGATGATATGCATTGGAGTATGCATGCATAGCTTGGCATTAGTCCAAATGGAAGGGAGAGAGTTTAGCAATTGTATCAAGGCATTTCCATCCCTCTTTTATGCACTCCTAATTAGCACACCCCTATACTTGTGCAACACGCATACAGAGATCTTAATTCTTAACTACTTGTTGAACTGGTAATTTCTTCCATATAGAACTCAATTCAGTCTTTAGCATGAGACAGTTTCTCAGGACTCAAATTTACTTTGTAATGCCATCAAACCTCTTATGAGTAAAATGAACAGTTACAAGGACTCTTGCTAAACTTGCTAGCCTAGATCAATCAAGCAAAGGAAATAAAGAAAAAAAATGAGGGAAAATGAAAAACAAAACTGACAAGAGATTCACACGGAGCTGCATCTAAATTCTTAGATACTAGCAAATATCAGCACTACTCTACATAATCACTCTGGCCCCTTAATTTTGGTACACCAAAGGATAAATACAAAAAAAAAAAATGCTCCTCTTTTTTTTTTTTTTATCTACAAGGATATAAATCAGGCACAAGGTCTAGAATATTGCTTCTGATTCCTTGTACAAGTGCACTTTGCCCTAGTATCTGTGAGCATCTGCAAGAGGAGTAAAATTATTTGGTTAGACAATATAGACTACAGTGGAGGGTAATGTGTTTATTATTATTATTATTATTTCAGGATTTATGGGAAGACTTATATTTCTCTAGTACCTTAACTTCTTTCTGCAGGTCTTTAATGTACTCAACTGCCAAATCCAACATATCTGCTGTGCTTGTTTGCTGCCAAGAGGGAAGCATCAAGTCATCAAAGTGCACATGAAGAAGCTTCACTCAACAATGTGATTTGCTAGTGAGAGAGTTCGATTACCTTGTCTGATTTTGGGAAAAGGTCTTGCAATTTCTTGATTCTTGCACTAATTCGTGTTCTTCTTTCCTGAAATATGCATATCAAGATAACATAAGAAGCAGTTCACTAGTAGGTGCTTCATTAAATTGCGATGCAGCCATATGATCAAGGTCTTTAAATTGCGGTCGCGCTTTTTGTCATGATCCTTGATATTGTAAGAAATTGTTGATAAATGCAGCCACAATTGTGGTCACAAAGACCTGTTGCAGCTGAAATTACGGTCGCTGACCATTTTTTAAACCATGCATATGATTTGTAATCTATATTAATGGTAGAATCAAATGAGACTTTTACCCTCTCTGCAATGCTTCTTGGGTGAGTAGCAAAACCTCTCTTGGCACGAATTTTACATGGAACAGATCCTTGAATTTGATAAAGCTTCCCCAGGGTAGCCATCCCAGAAGAAGAGCCAGGCAAACTCAAATGGTGGGTCAAACCAACTTTTTGATATCCAAAATCTGCATCCTGGTAACATAAATTTTCACTTATCAACAACATAGGAAAGAAAGACCGATACAAGGTGAGCTCGGCTACATGGATCATGTGACGCCATTCAGTGCTGCGAGTAAATTCTTCTATACCTGAATATCCAAAGCATTTGAAGTGGAAAACGTGATTTCACCACTGCCACTAGCTGTTTTGGGTGCACTGTATGCAGAACCATCCCAGAAGTCACTGGTGAAACTAGGCAGGTAACATTTAGTGTTGACATTGTCATTTCTCAGGTTTCTAGTTTCAACACAGTTTGCTTCCACATCTTCATTTCCATTTTCAGCAATCTGTGGCATCCGGGTGGAGCAAGAGGATGGCCTAGATGAGAAATTCAAAGTACCATGCAACCCACTAGTAGATGTAATAGCTTGTCCATTTGAGACATCACAGGCCCTAAAACTTGCCACATCTCTCAATGCTGCAAGATTTGCAATGAATACCAAATGTTTAGATTCTTTACAACACTAAAAAGGATTTTCTTTTTTTTGGGGGGAGGGGGTGTCTAGAAGTCTTTATATTTAAAGGGGTTATCTAACTTACTTCAAATAAAAATAGGATTAAACAACCTCATTCAAATTGATTGGTGAAATTAATACCTGCAACTAATCATCTTAAAATATATCAGAAAATTACACCAATCATTTTGGATGAGATTGTTTAATCCTATTTTAATTTGGAGTAAGTTAGACAAACCCATATTTAAAAGTCACTTCAAGTGTCAACTAATCTGAAATGCAATTCATGATATCTTTGGATGGAAGAAAACAAAAATAGAGAGAAAAGAAGATACCAATAATGATATATATTATTTTTATTTAATTGATTGAAAAAAAAATAAAAAGAAAAAAATGACTAGAGAGATACAAATTTAAGTTTTTTTTCCCTTCAATTCATATTTCAAAATTCTCTCATTTTCCTTCCTCTAAAGCCAGACGAAGCACAAGTGATCATTTATAGGAAAAAAAGATTTACTAAAACCTGTTTCTCAATCTAATTTACTTCAAGTAAAAATAAAGTTAAATAATCTCATGGTAACTGATTGGTGCAATAAATATCTGCAATCAACCATTACATAAGAGAATTGCATTAATTATTTGTTATGAGTTGTTTAATCCAATTTTTATTTGAGTAAATTAGATAACTCCTTTTCTCAATTCATAATATTTGAGTCTGACATCTTATTTTAACCGAAGTCTCAGTAAGACCAACGGGTGCTGGTGACGAAAAAGTAAAAGTCATCGTTTCGAGAAGTTGCTACCCAAAAGAAAAAAGAAAGTACATATAATTCAAGGATTCCTCGTGACCCAAAATTTTAGGATTTGGATTACCTCAGTTGAAGAAAGAAATACTTTTTCAAACTTTATAAAATTAATAAAAATAAGAAGAAGAAAAATTGCAGTTTTAGGATCATGACTGCAGGGTAAACTACGTCAAATATGACAGCAGGCAATCCAAATCCAAAATTTTAATTCTTTTACAGTTAACACTTATGCCTTCTCGTCTCGGATTCTTTTTTGATATTTCACCCCCTCCCCTCTTCATTTTCCCCCAAATATACAACATAATTAATAATTAATTTTCTTTTGATTCGAAGAGATTTAATTTCATGATAAGAATTGTTAAAATAAAAGTCAACTATCTATGCAAGAAATGGATATTCGATTTTATATTCTGGACAAGTAATTTCCAATTGCTTTACTATATTTAGCAATACTGCAGGAAAAAGGGATCTGAGAATCTGACTTCTTGACTTGAATGGAAGCTAATTAATTTAACTAGCAAACTTTACAGAATATTAATTTAAAATTTCCATAAATCTTAGAACTATGGTCCATTAACCTCTTCTATTCACAGGACCAAACTAGTTTCATGGAAAATTGTTTCGAATTTAAGCCAAATGAGAGAACAAATTGACATCCATAGGAAGAAGGAATCTTCCACAAAACGAAATGAATTTAATTAAAATGCACTTACATATCATAGATCGTCATGTGTGGTGAAATTATTAACTTTTGTAATAATTATTTTAAAATTCTTGTTTAGAATAACTTTTAATTAATTGATAATGTAAAAATCTCTATACCGAGGAGTATGAAAATTAAACTCAAATGAAATTCCATGAAAGTTACCAAGCAAGATAAAAGGGCATACCATTATCAACTGAATAATTGGAGAAAAACCCAGCAGGGGAACTCTTTTGCCTAATGAGATTGGAGCAATTGGTGGAAGCACCCATTTTGGTTTGTGTGGAATTCTGCGAAGCCAGGGAATTCACTGCCCTGAATGAGCCATCAAAAGCATTCCCTACAGCCCCTAAAGACCCATTTGGCATTGGCAAGCCTTGAATTTGCTGAGTGTGGTACATTATCTGAGGTGAAGACCCATAGGAGTAACCACTGTGTTGCTGTGGTGCATGTGAAACAGAGTTCCCTGCTTCTTGCTTCACTTGCAAAGGCTCAGAATTGGTGGAAGAAATCAACTTGGCAAACATGGTCTCCATTTCAGAACATGTGGAGGAAGCATAATGCTGCTGCTGCTGATTCTCACTTCTGAAAACTTCACCATTGACACAACCAATGTTGTTGTTGTTGTTATTGTCGTTGTCGTCGTCGTCGTCGTCGTCGTCCACAAGGCTTGTGAGCAATGAGCTTGGGGCAGAACGGTACCGCATTAGTCCAGAATTGTGTTGGTGACAATGTTGACCAATGTTTGGATCCACTTCTAGGTTCATCCTTGTCTCCCCTTCGGAGTACTTCACACCATGACTATACACAACACTCATCTTATCTTCACAATTACCTGAAAACAATGAAGAAAATTCTGATTGTATCTTAATTGTACCTTTATTTTCGGGGATTACTAACTATATCATCTGTGATTTGTTTTCATAATTTGTTGTAATCATTAGTTTTCTTAGTTACGAATTTTCCTCGTTAGAAAATGAAAATCACCCCAAAGGAAAAAGAAAAGAAAAGAAGTTATCCTTTTTTTCCCTTTATTTAACTAGCTATGTTTCCTTTACCTTCGTCACCGGGATGGCCTCAAAAAAAAGGAAATTAAGCCCAAAACTCCAAAGCGAAATGCAAATTCTGTCCTCAACAAAGTTTAAAGCAGCAAAACCTGACAAGGGTAAAAAGCAAAAGAAAAAAAAAAAGTGTCATTCTAACAGAATGAGAAACATTATTTCTTCTTATAATCTTTCTTGAATTCTGTTCCTGCTATAACAGGAGTAGCTTTTGGGACCATAAAGCTTTAAAAAAAAATAAAAAAAATTACCAAATTGAAAGTTAATAGAGGGCATACGTGCAACTCGAAAATTTGGCACGTTCGAGTTCAATAAGGCTCAGGTTCTTCAGCTTCAAGAGTTTGGATCAGAGCTCAAAATCCAGAGACAGAATTAAGAGGAAGAGAAGAGTTTTGAGGAGGAAAGCTTTGGGATATATTTATGTAGTTTGTTGTTCAGTGATTACCCTTTTATTTCCCCATTATAACGATAATACCATGATGACATAAAGTGGTCCATGGTAACCTTTTGTTTTTTTCTCTTTTTTTCCCTTGATAATCTTCCCGTTGACGAAACATATATTGCCCCGTGAAATGGCCAGACTTCAGAATGTGTGTTTTGGTATCTAACTTTCTTTATGCATACTCACTGAATAGAGAAAGTGCATTAATTACACCATGTTCTTTTAGCTATACTATAAACAAATAAGCTTTTGAACGTTTTGTTTTTTTCATGGAACTTAGGAAGTCATATATTATAGAAAGAAGTATAATGACTAGAATTGGGCTTGGTTTAAGGATCAATGAATTAAGGAGTGTGGAGAATACAAGGCATGAATGTATATTTGGCGTTCTTTGGATGCAGGAAGAGGCAACCACCTTTAGCCTTATTAGGTTCTTCCATTATCTCCTAAATGGTTCTATTGTTTATTACAATGATCATCCTCTTCGTAAAAAAAATGATTAATGGTTACCAAGGAAAGGCACTTTGTAGTGGTTTGGATGCAAAAGCATGATTGAACGGATTTAAGGAAATCTTCCTTAGTTTATAAATTTAAGGAAACTCAGAAAGGGTAGAGTTACTTTATTCTTAGAATATATTATTACAACATTTTTTTTATAACTCATTTTTTCTTTATCTTTTATATTACACTATTTATCTTATTTTACATTTCTCATTCTTTTCGCATCTCTCACATAATTGTATAAAATGTTAAAAAAATACCATTAGGGAACAATCTCTTTGCACTCAACGAAATTACTCACACACCCAAGAGATCTTAGATATAATACACTCAAACGACACCACCAAATAGAAATAACGGAATGATACAAATTTAATGTGATTTGACACCTATTTCCTACATCCACTAGAACATCTCAACAAATATTCATGATCTCAAATAATATTACAAGTTTTTGGACAAATTTAAAAAACCTCTCATTACAAATTTTCTAAACAAAATTGAGAAATTCTCATATTACAAGTTTTCTAAACAAACTTGAGAAACCCTCTCCATTACATGACCCCTCTTTCACTTGGATAATATTTTCTCTCTTCACAAGGACCCCTTTTTATATACATTACATCCTAATCTTTAAAGAGAAAACAAGTCTATAACATAAATTAAAACAAATTGACAACCTAAAGATTTAAAATTGGAAATCTAAATTGTTTTTCGAACAATTTCTCCTTCCATACCTCTGATCTCACTATTCTCCCACTAGTATCAGATGATGACACTTCTTGTACTTACACTACTATTATTTACCACCAACAAGACACTGCCACTTAACTTCCACCATCAGTACTTGATTAATATTATATAAGATAAAATATGTTTTTGATCTCTCAAAATATTTCAAAATTTGGTTTTAGTTCTTATAAAAATGTAATATGTTTTTAGTCCTTATATTTACCAAAAGTGATATGGTTTTAGTCCCTAATAAGGGACTAAAAACACATGTTTCTATTAAAATATAGGGACTAAAGTTGTATTACTTTTTAATAGAAATTAAAACTAATATTTCAAAATATGTTGAGAGATAAAAAACATATTATACCCTATATAATATTAATCATACGGGACATGATTAAAACTAAGTTAAATAAAAATATTTGTTTATTTTATTAGGGTAATATTATTTTAAGAAAAAATGTTTATTATATTGTGTCTTAAGGTATTAATTTATGCATGATATAAATTAAGTGAGTATTTTCAAGAGCTTATACAAATTTTTTTTGAGGTTTATTAAATAGCTTATTACTCTTTTAAGTTTTTTTTTTAACCTATTTTGATAAACTTCTTGATGAAGTAGGAAGGTTTATTTTATGCTCAAAATAACATTTTTTAGCTTATTTTGATTAGTTTTATGGTCAAATGTATAACATAAATTCCTGTGTAATAAGATATTATTAAATAAGCATCTAAGTAAGTTATTTACCCAAACATTTTATTTAAATTTTATTAAATAACCTCTAATGTCATATATGATGAATTTTTAATAATTTTTTGAAAGTTGTATGTAGTTAATGTTTTAAAATCTAAAATACATATTCATTGGTAGAAAATGGATTGTTATCCTTCAAATCATAACTAGATATATGACAAGCTTCATCCTGGTAGGATTGGCCTTAAATCATAATTTGTGTAAGAGGTTGAACAATTTATCAATCATACAAAGAATAAGACTTAATATATGTTAACGAGGGGAGGGGATTAGATGTTTATGTGTTAAATGCAAGTTGCACTCATTTGTGGGTTGATGAAAATGTCTATAGCCTTCTCCTGAATTTGTAGATGAGCGCTCCCCCCAAATTATGGTATGTTAACTTTAAATCACATATAACTAATTACTTTAATTTGTATTTGTTGTGTGGTGAACACGAGAGAGAATCTCTAACAAACCCCCATGGTGGTTGTTGACGTCTCCGATGGTGGCACCTACAAGGACTCTAATGCTTAAGTCAGTGAGGATGCAAGAACAAGTGAGTATAAGAGAGAGCGTATGTACTTGATAAGTGTGGAGTCCTTATATAGTGTTTTGGAGGGAAATTCTATTAAAGTTAAGTGCCATGTGGCAACGTGTGTTTGGGTACCCTAATACACGTTTTCCTTACCGTTAGGCGCTTTTCATGCCATATCAGGATAAGCATAAAGTCGGTCCGAGGGTAGCAAGTAAATGCTATTCGGGATGACTGGAGTCATGTTAGCCAGGATAGATGACCTATAAGACGACATAAGGCTATGTATCCAAGTAACCTCCAGAACAATTGTCCCCAAGCTGATAATGCTTAAAAAAGCTACTGTCAGCTTAAGAGCCTAGGTCGGTCCTAGAACAATATTATATACTTAATTTTATTTAACAATATTTATAATCAACTTTTGAGGCAAGGTTGTCCTAGTCTCAGGCCTAGGCAACCTTAAATGAGACTTGGACTTCCTAAAATTCCCAATAGCATGAGAGGGAGTGCTTAAAAATGTGGGTAGATTTTGTGAGTGAGAAGACAAAAGAGTGTAGCTATGGTATTGTTGAACTCATTGTCAGTTATCATCCCAAAATCTCCCATCTATCACAAGAGTACCACGTTCCCTTCAACACTAGGCCTTGATTAGATCAATCTTTAGTGATTGCAAAACTAAGGGTGTGTATAGAGTCAACGATGCAAAGAAGCAATAATTGAGGGAAATACTACAATTGGTGCAGCAACAATTGCAATGGCTTCACAGCTCATCACGATGATGATGATAACAACTTCAATGACAATTACGATGAAGAGCTACACTTTTAGGATTTTTTTATTATTATTATTTTATTTATATATTGTTATTTTTAATATTGTAATAATGATTATTGTTTAAATATTTTATGAAGTTTTTATCTTTATTGTTATTTATAATTTTTTTATTTAAATGTAATTGATTTATTTATTCTAATATAGTTCGATTTATTTTAATTTTATCTAAAGTTTAATTTACTTAAAATTTTGTAAAAAAAAAAATTAACAATTATCGATGATCAAACCATCAAATTCATTAAGGTTAGCCTACTAGTAGAGAGTTTAAGTAGTTCGTAAAAGGTCTTTAAGTGTAAATCACATTGTTGTTATTATATAATAAAAATTGTCAGTAACAATAATTATAAATTTCTCTATTATTATCGATGACTAGGCTATCAGTAAATTTTTTTCAGAATTTATACACATTTATTGATGGTCTAACCGATAGTAATTACTAATTACCATTAATCTCTCATCGGTGGTTTAAACTTATAACATCTTGCAAACTACCGATTCATTGATAATGTCACATCTTGATTGTCTGGTCTGAGTAAACTTATCGACAGCCTCATTTTGATTATTGGCTAAAATAGAATTTTGGTCCCTTATTTACATTTTAGGTTTCATTTTGATCCCTTAAATTTAAAAAGTTTTACTTTAGTCCCTTATAGTGTTTTTGTTAGACCAAATTAGTCCTTCTATCAGTTTTGGTACTAACAATGTCAATTTTGGCTAACGTGACTCTTCTTACAGTTTGCTACGTGTCACTAAATTAACCAAATTAATGTAATAAACTAACAGAATGACCAATTTGGTGTAACGGAGAAACTTTAAGGGACGAAAGTAAAACTTTTTAAACATAAGGGACCAAATTAAAACCTAAAATATAGATAAGTGACCAAAATTCTATTTTAGCCTTGATTATTAAAAAAAAAAAAGAATTAAAGCACTTATTTTCAATGGATGTTTGACCGTCGATCAGCCATCCAAAATTTTGCATGGTCCATCAGTAATAATGAATATTTTTATAATGTATTGTAAAAAAAAAAAAATGTGAGCCTAGTTATTAAAGATGGAAATAGGTCAAGTTGCTCAATAGATGCCTATGGCTTAGCTTATATCAGGCTCAAGTCAGGTCATACTTTTTTAGAAAATAAACCAAGCCAAGTACTTTTATTAAAGCCTATTTAAGTAAAAAAGTTAAGCCTAGGTCATTCAAAAAGTCTTTTAAACCTAATAGCCCAGCCTATTTAAATAAACATAAATAAATATTTATTGTTAATATTATTATTGTATTAAATTTATTAAACATTATACATTTATTTATCTTTTTAAATGATAAGCATGTTAACCTACATAAAAACTCAAGCATATAAGTTTATTAAAAGATAAATTATATCCTATTTAGAGGTCTTATTGAAAAATATGCTTTTAAATAAAGTATCATACATTTATCATGGTGTTAAATTATCACAAAATAAGCTTTAAAAAGGCTTGTAGGTCAGGCCAGACATTTAAAAAAAACTTATAACAGAAAAACAGGTTAGGCTCAGGCCATAGATTTTTAACTAAGGCCAGACTTAGGCTTAGCAAAGCCTAATCTGGCCTAACCTATTTCCACCCCTACTAGCTATAAAATATTTTTTGTTTCTTAAATAATTGTTAGATAACACTATAATTGCTTGATTCTTACACAGGTAATAGTATTCCTCCTATATATTAAATGAGAATAGACTATCTTGAACGAGAGTGTTTTTAGCTGTTATTCTTCAACGAGAGTGTTTTTAGTTGTCATTCTTTAATGAGTCATTTTTAGAAATTTTTTAACATCTTATCTCTTCCATATATCATTTCAATATTTTTTAGTTCTAAATTGAATTTCAATATTTTTTTAAAAAAATTATTAACAATTAAAAATTAATATTATATATTGTATTACATAATGTTATATAAATTTAAAATATATCTATTTTCAAAATATTTAGTATTACAATTTTATAAAATATGTTATTTATTCCAATTTTATAAAATATTTATTATTACAAATTTTAATTAAAAAATATTTATTTATTATAAATTTAAGTTATATAAATAAATATTTATTATGTGCAATGCACATATTAAAATACTAATACTATTCAACTTTGTACTACGCAGGTGAACGAAGAAAACAAGACCTATTCATTCAACCATCGCACTTAATCAGAAGCATAGAAAAGAGGGGGGAAAAGATAAGATCGTTATTAGTCTTCGAAGTGTGCTTCATCAGAAACTTCCTTTTCTTTCTTTATTTCGCACAGTTAAAATATGCTGTTTTCACACAGTATTAATCTAGAGTGGCTATCATTTACTTATGAGCATAAGGACATTTCCCAATTAAAATAAAGCAAGCCCATGATGTGTACGAAATCTTCAAATTCAGTTTCTCATTGGTTCAGCTTCAAAAAGGCATGCATTAGAAAACAAATGGAGGAGTTTTAGGCGCAAGAGAGAGACCAGAACAATTTTTTATGTTTGGCTAAATTATATTTTTGGTCTTTCTATTTTTCTCAATTCATAATTTTGGTTTTCCTATTTTTTTTAGAAATATTTAGTTTTCCTATTTTTAAAAATCCATAATTTTGGTCTTCTAACTTTTTTTAGAGACATTTAGTCCCCCTATTCTTAAAAATCTACAATTTTGATTTTTTTGTCAAATTTCTTATATTGATCGTTAGTAGTTTAAAGTTGACTCTAACATGTCGATGTTAACTCTAATGCTGACTCTGACTTTAACATGTCATTTAAGTATTGCTACATCAGAATCAACGTTAAATTACTAACGGTCAATGCAAAAAATTTGATGGAGGAACCAAAATTGCGAATTTTTAAAAATAAGAGGATTAAATGTCTCTAAAAAAAATAAAGGAACCAAAATTGTGGATTGAAAAAAATAAGGAAACCAAAAATGCAATTTAGCATTTATGTTTAAGTAAATATTCTTCGTATTTGAGAATTTTTAAAATAAGATCAACAAAATATGAGATTCTCTTCATCTTTTTTATTTTTTATTTATTACTTATATTTATCATTTGTATGAAAACTTTTATAAATTTCTGTATTCAGAAATAAAGAAGTAACTATCCTTACCTTTTCTAATGGATCCAAAAATAAACTAATAAGCCAAAATTATAAAAGTGAAGATATATAAAAAATATCAACCAAAATATAACTTCCTTTCTTTTAATTTTTTTTATGTATAATTGTATATTAATTTTATCAACGTTGAATACGATAAACTCGTACGATAAATTGTACTGTAAAGTTTTTGGAAAAAGAAAAGAGGAAAAAAGATTTTACGCTAGGACTATTAACAATCTCGGTCATTTGCCTTAAGTTATTTAATATACTTTATATTCATTCAATTTTACATTAACATAAAGTCTCTTTTCACTCGTGTGAAAACGCTGCAACCTTATTTTAGAACTATTCAAACGAAAAGTCAAGCGATTCTAGCGCCTCCAGCTACGCTGATTAATCTAAAACCACAAAATGAGTGGCCATTTGTATTACCCCTTTCCTCCTTTCATGAAAAGTCCACAATTCCACAGCTACTTATTCTGAATAAGGATTAATTAATTAGATAATAAGAAATTGCACTTTGAATAGTGGTGGTCTTACCATGTACCCCAAAAAAACAATTAAATAGTGGTCTTACCTTGACTGACCCAATTTATGTTTGTTAGTTCACATATGTTCCTCGTGTTGCTTGCACTGTCAAATATTTGATATTTTAGGCAAATTCAATGTCAAACCCCCTTGATAATAAGAAGACAAATAACTTTGTTGAATCGATAAGGCATAGACTACGCTTTCTTATGTAATTAGAGGTGGAAAGTTAATGAAATCTGCAACTCCAACAACGTCGTTGGTGCCGCCGCAAGCAATGTAGCGGCACGGATTAGAAAATAGTTCAAGGAGCAAAATGGGTTCGCAAAAGCAGGATGAGTCAACATGTACAACAAAAGGATTTGGATGAATATGTCATAATTACTGAGTATTTCTTTTCGTATTAGCATTTGTTCATAGTTGAAATATGAAGCATTTTCCAAGTATGACTGGCACCAAATTCTTCTTGGAAGTCCGGCTTCACTCGTGTCAATAAAATAAGTTAGAATTTAGATAAAAATTGCAAGTTTAGGTTATTGTAGATATTTCTAATATACTTGAGGGGATCCATGTTACCCTCAATATTAATGTCTATAACTGAATTTAAAAAAATACGATTATATGAAAAAATAAAACTTTTTTTTTTTGCCATCATCCATATATTTTATACCATTTAATTTGATTTTGTTCAAATTACTCATGTTCTAAACCATGTATTTCTGCCAACAAGGTTTGACACATCTGGTCGAGTCTTTCACTTACATTAGTTGTGACTTGGGTTTGATCCTCAGATTTCTCCTATTAGTAAGCGATATGTAAATTCTACTATAAATTCCCGTTGAGGTTGGTAGTATTCCCTGACCTTACAAGAGGACATGTCTTCTCCTAATATAAACTTTTTATTATCGAAAAAAGAAAAAACATGTATTTTTGCGTGCTAAAACTCTTACCAATAAAGATCCCTCGAACATCTTACCTAAAATTATTTATCTCAATTTGTTTGCATAATGATACTTTGTTATTCATACCCTTATTATCACTAGTGCAAAATTTGCTTTTTACATCGGGGGTTTTATATTTATAACCTTTTTAGATTGGTTACTTTTTAACCGATCTAAAATAAGCTTTTTACATTGATAAACTTATAACTGATGTGAAAAAGCTCTTTTTACATCGGTTAAAATTTTAACCGACGTAAAAAGCCTTTAAAAAAGGTTTTGCAACTCTAAACACAATCTTCATTTGCGAAGAAGAGTCGACGAACCCCAACCTGTGAAGAAATGACAAACCCCATTTCTTCTTATTTTTCTTCCTTTCACATTTGATCCCTTTTGCACTGCGAACCATCGTGCTCACTTGTATTCAGTTACCTAAAGCAACAAACCCCATCCTGTGAAGAAACGAGGAACCCCAACCTACAACTTTGTGGTAAACCCAAAAAACTCTCATTGGATTCGTACAGGTCCTGATGTTGATGTATTTTGGTGTAGGTCTCGATTTTGATTGTATTGACCAACTTCAGTAGTCTCCCTTTCTGGTGCGCTAGAACTTCACATTCTTCCCGATGATTGAGTAGTTGTTGAAGATTTCTTCTTGCAAAGGTAACCTTGTAGTGCAAATCATGTATTTGTGACTTGGTTGACTTTGTTTGGGAATTGGGATTGATTCTAAAATTTTGTGTGTGTGTGTTTGAAATAGGTGTTTTTCAGTGATAGTTATGGAGAGTGGAACACGTGGTCTTCAATATTTGGAATTGGATGGAGAGAAGAACAATTCTCTCGCATGCTCTTCGTCTCCTTGTATACAGTTTGTTTTCTTTTTGTCAAGTTATACTTGTTTGTTTATCCTGCTACAGTTCTTTGTTAATAGTATTGCAATTTATTTACCAATTTTTGTATTGAAGAAATGTGACTTTTTGAGACATTTATGAAAACATATGCATTTTAGTAATATTAATTTATGCAAAACGCCTTCATAATTTGGTTGATTTGATGTTGTCTACTCATTAAGCTTTGGATGTTGAGATAGATTACTAATCTTGTCTTAATTTTGCAAATGTTTTAGTTTGAATCTTGTGAATGTTGTCTTGCAATGATGTGGGAATGAAGTTTGTTTTGGAATTGTATAGTCCAAGGTTAAAAGGCTAGATTCAGGCTATGTTGAAGAAACTTATTGATGTGGAACTTTTGATTTTGGCTGATATTGTAACTTTTTGTTTAGAATTTAATAGTGATGTCTGAAATAGGAAATGTACAAGGTTGAAATTTAATAATGATGTCTAAATAGGAAAAGTACAAGGGTTTTAATATTAACAGAAAGGAGATTTCTTAGAATAGTAACTAGAAGGAAGATAATGGGTCAGAAATGGTTGCTATGTACTTTGAATGAAAGAACAAAGCTAATCGGGCCAATAAGTTTTGGATCCAATTATAGGTGTAGACCTATATTACTTGTTCTAGATTGATGGCTACCATACCATGTCCATTCTTAGAAACAACAATCAATATAATCATAAATTATGCATCAAAATGATTGGCCTTGGATGCATATAAATACTATTTGCTTGTTTTCTTTTACTTTCATTTTTGGCCTCGCTTTCTTTAAGTGTTTGTAACTAGCAAAGCATGACTTTGTTGTTTTACTTGTTTAGTGCTCTAAACAAATATATGGGTGTTGTTATTAATGGATGCAAATGCAATGTTGAATTGATTGGATTTCAAATTGCCTTGCTCATAAGTTGAATTAAAAGGGAAAAGGGACTTGGATGGTTGTGCTTCACAAAAACTAGAAAATTTTGAAGTGAAAGAGCTACTTCATTAGGTAAACTTCCTTCCACCTACTACTTCATTTGCTACACAGTTAAACATTATACTAGCTTTACTTGTGAACTTGTTAGTCAAGCGTGCCTCCATTGGCCTATATAGTTAGTGTCGGACCCATTTTGACTCAATTATCCTTATTTTCTCTTACATAATGATACTTCATTTGGAACAAAATGAATGTTCTATCTATTTGTATTATTTTATTAAATTACATAGTAAACTATGATTAAACAATTTGTTTCCTTTGATGTAAAGAATGAATTATGATAATGATTGGGAAGCCAAGGGCCTATAGTTGTATGGCTTAGTTGTCATTGTGGAAGAATGATTGAATTTGTGGAATTTGGAATTTATTGTGAATTAGATTGTTTGACAGGTTTACCTCTGGTATTGTGATTGAATACCCATAAATTGGTATATGGGAAAGTACCATAAAACAAAGAAAACTATGTCAATTTTTTTGTAGAAATTGTTAAATACTAATACGGGTGTGTGCTAACTTGTTTGCACTCTGCTTTTAGGTTGGTGTGTTTGATTTATTGCTTCAGTTTGAGGACTTGCTTGGTGTTTGTGTATCATCAATCTATCATTTATGTTTTGTTTTAATTTAAGTTATGCATTATGAGTAAACCTTAGTTTCTCGTTTTAGGTTCAATATAATAATTAAAGTACTAATCATTGTATTAAATATTGAATTATCCAAGTTGGACAGTTTTGGAAGATTCATTTTTTTTATACTTGATTAATACATAAAGGTTCAGTCTCATATTATATTAAATTAGATGAAATTTCAGTTTAATGCATTTTGTTTTGTTCTCTAGGTGCATACTTGATTGTGGTGGATTTGATCTCACCATATTCATGTTGTGTACTTAGATACCAATGCGAAATGCTGACGAAATTTTGTCAAATTAAAGATGTGAGACTTAATTTGTATGTATTAATCAAGTTTAAAAAGATTTCTTCCTGAATGGAATAGGGCCACGCCTTATATAACAAAGTGAGATTTATATGCATGATATATGCGTGTATTACAAAAGGTAGTTATGGATTATAGTTGGATCAATAGTAGATGCACAAATGATGAGTATGAGAATAGAGTAGAAGAGTTTCTCAAATTTTCTAAAAGAAATATTCCTGATAGTAATGGAAGCTTGTATTGTCCTTGTGCTAATGGTTTGAATGAAAGAGGGCTAGAAGTTGAGAAAATATGGAAGCATTTTCCTTGTGATGGATTTTGCAAGAGTTATACAACATGCACATAGCATGTTAAATTGTTAGACATGCCAAGTGTGTCCCAAACAAAGGAAACTGATGTAGATATAAACGATCGACTAAAGGACATGATCAATCATATTGGACTAGAGTCTTTTTAGCAAGCATATGTGTATGATAGTTTGTGCAATGTTGCAGAGAAGCCTTTATATCTGGGTTGCACTAATTTCACACAGTTGTTAGCTATGTTAAGATTGGTCAATTTGAAGGAGAGAAACGGGTGGAATGATAAAAGCTTCACCGAATTGCTTGAGTTATTAAAAGACATGCTTCTAGAATGTAACACATTGCTGAATCGTAACTTTGAAGCGAAGAAGATACCGTGTTCGATGGGTATGGAGTATAAGAAAATACATGCATGTCCTAATGATTACATATTGTATAGGAAAGAGTTTAAAGAGATGCATGAGTGCCCCAAGTGTGGGATATCACGATACAAAGTGAAGCATGGTGATTGTCGTAGTGATTAGAGCACAAAGGAAGGTCCTCCTGCAAAGGTATTATGGTATCTTCCAATAATTCCAAGGTTGAAGCGTTTGTTTGCTAGTGCAAATGACACAAAGCACCTTAGATGGCATGCAAATGAAAGGAAATATGATGGACAACTTTGCCATTCGGGTGACTCTTTACAATAGAAGAAAAATGATAGTTTGTTTCAGGATTTCGATAGTGAGCCATGAAACTTAGGCTTGGACTGGAATGAATTCGTATGGTAACTTGAGTAGTAAGCATAGTTCATGACCTGTTCCCCTAGTAATTTACAACCTTCCTCCTTCTTTATACATGAAGCACAAATACATTATGTTATCTATGATGATTTTAGGCCCAAGATAACCATGAAATGACATAGATGTTTATTTAAGGCCCTTGATTGAAGACTTGAAAATGTTGTGGCAGGAAGGAGTTGATGTGTTTGACAAATATTGCAATGAAAATTTCAAGATGCGTGCCATGTATTTTGCACCATTAATGACTTTCTAGCATACGAGAACTTCTGCAAGTATAATGTTAAGGGGCATAAAGTATGCCCTATATATGAAAAAGACATATGCTACCATCAGTTGTAACATGGAAGGAAGACAATTTACCTTGGGCATCGAAGATTTCTCAGACCTAATCACTCGTGTCGTAGATTAAGAAAAGCTTTTAATGGATGTTAAGAGAACGAAATTGCTTCGATGACCATAACTTGAGAGAAGGTTTATCAACGTGTAAAGGACATCAATATAATGTTTGAAAAGACCTAAAAGCATGCTATTGAGAAAAAACATATGTAAGAAATGTCAATATTCTTTGATCTTCTATGCTAGTTAATGAATCCTCATCTAATGATGTTTTAGTGCATGATTCGTGTGTAAAAGCTTGAGAAAAAACTTTATAAAAAGAAGAAAACGATGAGAAAAATATAAAAATAGTTTACTTTTTTTGTTTGTGAATAAATTAGCTTATAAGGAATATTTCCACACTTTTGTAGGTAAAATAAAGTAAAGTTCTTGCATTTGGTAGTGCAACATAAAAGACACTAGATGACATCTCATGTCAAGTAAAGCTTAATAGAGGCTCTCCATAAGAAGCTCAGCGGTTGACACTAATAGTGTGTTAGAAATGTTGTGTCAGACATTGGAAGCACCAAATTCTTTGGGTCTATTTGCGTCTAAGACATCATGATGCTTAGAGACGCAGATTGGATGCTAGGACATCAATTCCATGTTGACAAAGTAGTGTCCACCACACTGCATGACATGTAATCAACTGATGCCTGTCCATTTCAAATATTTGCTCAACGTCCCAAACGCCTGGCCAATGTGGGATGCTGGCAATAATTTATTGACAGCGTGAAATGGTTTTGCTTATGTGTTTGGGCCCATTCCATTTCATATAAAAGCCAATGCAAGGCTCATTTGTAAAGGAAGGGACGTTGGAAGACGCTCTTCACCATCATTCACCCTAATCTTTAGGTTTTTCTTCCATTTCACCATTGGAGTTACATCCCTTGGAAGAGGAGTGTGAAAATATAGTGTATTCACTGTTTCTTGTTATCACTTTTATCTTGTATCGCTTTTATTCTTTCTAGTTTCTTTTTATATTTCGATGTAATTAGTATTTGATCAATCATGTGGGATTTCTTTGCATGGATCTTTTGATTTAATGAAATTGCTTATATTTACGAGTAATCAACTCTATTCTTAATTTTTTTTCACAGTAACTCACTAATGAGAATGATGTGAACATGCGCATGATGAGGAATCATAAGCGTATGGTCTGAATTAATGTTTGATTACCATGTATTAAGTTGAGTCTAGGAATAGCCCATCTTAAGACATGTGTTCTTGTAGATTTCAAACTTAATGCTTGATTCAATTTAATTTTTGCATTTTATTTCTTTGGCTACTTGTGGTGTGACAATGCAAATATTGCCTGCCTCATTGATAGTTGAATAGTTGAATTGGAGCACTTTACTCCAATCCTTGAAAAGAATGATATCTTATTTGCTAGGATTTTTGCAACTTGTTTGACTAGTGCACTTGCTGTAAAAGAGATTTTGAAATTGAAATTGATAATTATATACTCTACATATACTGTATCTAGAACCTCAACACTAGTGCAATCTTGATGTAAGACACTATATAGATGTTATGCTTATGGAGAAAAATGGATGTGATGGTGTAACCGAAACACTTCTAAACATCAAGAGCAAGACAAAGGATGCTGTAGATGCTCGTTTAGATTCGGTTGAGATAGGTATATGAGAGTGATTAGCTCCACAATCTTATGATAAGTGGACATATTTGCCCTCAACATGTCATACTTTGTCAAAAAAAAAGAGAAGTTTTCTATGAGTGTCTATGGGGCGTCAAAGTTCCACAGGATTACTCTTCAAATGTCAAGAGGCTAGTCTCAATAGAATATCTCAAATTAGTTGGCTTAAAGTCTCATGATTGCCATGTCTTGATGCAACAACTACTACTAGTGGCCTTTCGTGACGTCTTGCCTAACTTGGTTGTGTTTGTTCTTCAATGCTATATGTAGCAAAGTTATTAACCCTCAAAGTTGGCTGAGTTGGAAAATGAGGCTGCTATTATCTTGTGTCAATTAGAGATGTGCTTTTCTCCTTCATTTTTTGACATCATGGTTTACATAATTGTTCATCTAATAAAGGAAATTAGATTGTGTAGCCCTATTTATTTAGGTGGACGTACCTAGTTGAGTGATACATGAAGATCTTAAAAGGGTATGTGAAGAATTCATGTCGTCCTAAAGTACATATTGTTGAAAGGTACATTATAGAAGAAGTTATTGAGTTTGTTCAGATTATTTGTCACAAGCGAAAACTGTAAGGCTTCTTAAGTCTTGTCATAAGGGAAAATATGTAGGTAAAGGTACACAAGGTGTAAATGTTTAGAGCATGCATATGGAGGAAGTGTTTTAAGCACATTTATATATATTGAATAATACTGATGAGGTTCAACCCTACTTATCTGCTCACAAAAGCATTGTGAAGAAAAAAAAAACCCTAAAATAAATGAAAAATGGTAGTTGAATGAGCATAACAAGACTTTCTTAAACTGATTTAAAGAACAAATTGTCAATGATGATACTACTTCTGATACATTAAAATGGCTAGCATATGGATTTGACTTTAATGTCATATATTAGAGTGGATACGAAATCAACAAGTTTTCCTTTTATACAAAGTCACAGGATGACAAGGGTACCATGCAAAATAGTGGGGTTTTGGTTGTGGTTGAGTCTATGCACTTCTCTAATTCAAAAGATAAAAACCCCATTATGACATCCATGCGTTACTTTGGAGTCATTGAAGAGATCTGGGAGGTTGATTACACTAAATTAAGAGTGCCTGTTTTTAAATGTAAGTGGGTTGACAATAACACTCGTGTGCAAACCAATTAATTAGGATTTACGTTGGTGGACCTTGGCAAGGTAGGTTATAAGGAAGAGTCTTTTATCATAGATACCAAGAGAAACAAGTGTTTTATGTCAATGATCCTTCTAACAAAAGGTGGTTAACTGTTCTCTAAGGAAGAAGCATGCATGGTAGTGATGAAAATCAAGATTTATCTCTTGATATTGCTGAGACTCATTCTTTCTCAACAAGGATGCCTACTTTCATTAAGGAAAATGTAATGGACGATGTACATGCCACACGTGATTATCATCATGAAGGGATATTGGAGAATATTCATACCTGACCACATTAGTAAACAAGTTATGTATATCTTATTATTTAATCATGGTTTCGTTATGTTTATCTTAATATTTACAAGTTATGTTTATCTTAGTATTGACCTTTGTTATTTTTTTTTGTTTAAACAAGCACACAGCTGATCTATCAAGTAGTCCTCCTTCACAATCTACACGAAAAAGGGTTAACGAGCCACACAGTTAAAAAAGTTTACTCTTAGCCGTAGTGGTGATAAAAAGATATTGATCGAGTTTGATATTAACACTAAGAGACCTTTTGGGCCAAATGCAACAAAATTCATCAGTTTTGTGGGCTTCCCAAGTCAAAGTAAGGTTATTATTCTCGCTGAGGATTGGGAACATGTAAAGAAGAGCATGAAAAATCAAATTTAGCAAACTTCACTGTATTTCACTTTTACCCTATATGTTTGTATCTATTATATTTAACCATATTATTATCATACATTAATTCTTTAATTTTGATATGTAATGTAGCTCACCTATGATGTTTCGAATATTGACATCTTGAGGAGGAAAATTCTTACACTTATGGGTAAGCACTACAGGGCATTTAAGACACAACTCACTAGCAGATACATATGTAGGGCATTGAAGGGCAAATCTCCTTATGAGCAGTATGCGTTCATTGATGAGGAGACGTGGCAGAGGTTTGTTAACAGTCAACTAGATCTTGCTTTTCAAGTTAGTTGAAAATATAGTTTTTTAGTTTGCATTAACATTTTATTATTTTTTATTGAATTTAATGGTATGTTATTTATCATAGGAGAAAAGAAAAAAGGGCCAAATGATTCAATCAAAGAACATCTACCCCCATAGATTGTCTCGTGGAGTATAACATCCCACAAAGATTAGGTCTAATAATTTAATATTAAATGTAGGTTATTTTAATAATTAGGAGTGTTTTAATGAATAATATAATAGTGGGCCTTGTTTAAAGGGAGAGAGGTTATTAAAAGGATAGGCCTTTAGGGCCTAATAAAGGAATTAGGGTTTATAAACCCTAAGCCATACACGTACACACCACATCATGCACAGGATTGGGAAAGGAGGAGAGGAGAGCAAGAGCAAAAGCTTACGCAAGCCATGGCAACTTGATGGGCACCTCCAGGTGAGTGTAGCCTTTTGCCTATTTCCCCTCCCCATAATTGTATTATTGCTTATATGCATTCCTTTGTATGTTTTCCTTTTCCCCCATGTATGTTTTGTTTTATATTCTTTATATGCGTTGTATGAACATGCCATTATAGGGTTTAATTGAAATAAAGGTTTTAGAATATAAGTGGGGAATTGGGATATGTAATTGTATGATTGGTAGAGTTTTCTGGTGTTTTAGATATTGTGAACAATTATATGTGCTTAAATTTTGTGTATCTATAAGGCAGGAGGCTATAGGAGGCCTCCAAAACTCCAAAATAATGCCCTAAACTTGCAAAATAGTGAACATAATCGTGCATCAAAATTGGATTAGGGCCTCAAAAAGAAGCACGACCGTGCTTAGTTTAGCATGCCTATGAAAGGTCTCTAGAGTATGAATTAGGATTAGGTGTATTCTTGAGAATTAAAGCCCTAGATGTTAATTAGCTAAATAATGGCTTTAGAATCACCAAAAATAGTGCTTATAACTCAAGATATAATCAAATTAGTGAGCAAAGGTTAAGCTATCAGGATTAGGTAATGATTTCATGTTCTTCATAAGTTTAGGCATAGTAGGTGATCAAACTAGATTTTGAGGTCAACATAAAAGTTGTAGATAATATTCTTAGCTTTCCAATGAGATAAAGATCAACTTGATAGGGTTAATATAACTCCAGATATTATGTTTTCACTCTACAGAGGTCATAGAAGCGTACGAGTAAATGAAGGATATAATGCCCAAGAACTTAAGAAATGATATGCAAAACGTGAATATCAAATAGGTAGTTGTTATAATAGGTAAAAAATAAGATATAAGTGTGTCCCCCAAGAAAGAGATACAATGTATGTCCATCCCAAAAACTAAAACAAAATGTAAGTCTAACCCATAATATGAGATAAAATATATGCCTACAAGATGAATATATATGTTTATATTGTTACCCTTATTGTATGATTTTCTCTATCCTCTTATGAATGAATACAATATGATATGTATGACTACAAATGAATGTTTTCATATGAATGAATATAATGTGATATGTATGACTATAAATGAATGTTCTCATATAAATGAATACAATGTGATATGTATGATTGTATATGAATGTTGAAAGGTGCTCCTTTGGCAAAGGAAGGATAGAAACCTCTTCAGTCCCTAAAAGATGGCCAAAAGCTAAATGTTAAAAGAAAGAATGTTTAAAACGTAACATCCCCTTCGACAAGGGAAGGATATCTGTCTCCTTTGGTCCTCAAAGGGTGGTGTCAACCTCCAGTAAAGGGACGTTGTTCGGCAAAAGCAAGGGGGACGATCCTTGAGATTTTAAGCTCAAATTAGCTGAAAGGACAGATAAAGAAAGTATAGGAAAAGGAAATGTTTAATTAAGATATGTTGATATGTTATGAATTATTAATGAGAATCCCTTATTTTGTGATTAATGTATAAATTATTATATTTTATTAATTTTTATATGCTCTAATGTCATGATTTATAAGAATTAACTATCAATATGCATATTATGTGCTTATATGATGTTGTAGTGTCCCTAGGGCACTCATTGAGACTTTTGTCTCATTAGTTTAAGTTTAAACATTTTAGATTGAGCATGTATGAAGCCTTAAGTTGCTTATAAAGAGGAAGTCCACGAGTTTTGTATTTCCCTAGGCTTATCTTGTAGTATTTATTATTATGTTTTAAGACTAAGTCCTCAATCTTGAGGCATTTTATGTTTTATTATTACCTTGAGTTTTGTAAGGCACCTTGGGTACTCATGATATTAGTAATTTATGTTTATTCAATACAAGTTTGAGGTTTTAATTTTTGTGAGATTTACGTCTTCCGCAATAGAAAGTATATATGTATGGTAACACAACTTAGGGTATTACATGAGGCTATAAGTTGCTTGAGGAGAAGATGATGATGGAGAAGTTGAAGCAACATCAGGCAGCATCAGTATCTGCTTCTGTAGAAGTTATTGATCCTCCATCACCACCCTTATGCTATGAGAAATAGAAAAGAGCCTACATAAAAGAATCAAACAATTATACATTTGCGGACACACGCCTTGTTGTTAGAAGATTGTAAGTAAATTTTGAATTCTAATTGTAATTGTAACAAGCTTACATATTGTCTTACACATTTGTGAATTATACGTTGTAGGATTCCCAGATTGAATAAAGCACACAAGGATTATTTGTTCCACATGGATATGAAAATATATTGATTTTTGCCATTGGGCGACCCAAGCACCTTGGTCGTGTGCGTTTTGCTGGACGAGGTGTAGGCATTCAACAATATTACAGACCACCTTCACATTATGACCCCATCGTAGAAGTTGTCACCAAGGAAGAGATGGGGAGCATTAGACAAAAGCGTACACAGCAGCTGAGATAGGAAATTAAAGAGGTGTTGGCATCTCTAGTCTTTCCTAGCAATCTACAAATGTCTAGCCAAAATCAACTCCTACTCCTATACGTGTGAGCGCAAAGTGGAGTTGTGTTGTTATCGATCCATCTAGGGAGGAGAATCATACTGATATCCTAGATCAGTGTGAGTTGTATGTTGATGAGGATCCTCTCCGTTTAGTGGTCATTGGAAAAGTATATATTTTGGGGTCAACCATACACTACAAGACTATAGAGGATTATAAGGTGAGGGTGGTTGAACAGGTTGAAGATGCAAATGCTCAAGTCCTTGTGCCCATTAAGCAAGTTCAAATAATGGGGCAGACCCCTAATCATTTCATTCTATGGCCAAGATGACTTGTGAAGGTTGTTTCAGCCAAGATATTCATAATAAATTCTTAACTTATGTTTTTCTCTAATTGCAATTGAAATAACTTTATCGTATTTACTAATATTGCTTTATCTTTATTGTTTAGAATATTGACAAATCTAAGAAAGATGTTCCATCCAACAGTTTGTAACCTCAGCTTGATCCGATCTAACGCTTATGGTGAGTAGCTGTGACAATTGGGAAGGTGCCGGTACAAATACAATGGGAACCCAATATCGTAGGCAGGACTAGTAATATTCCATTATATATATGTCAGACAGATATTTTGGAAGTATGTATGGGCAATGAGACGTTAAACATCTCAATTGTATAATTATGGTTGATGTAAGTACATTTTATTTGTAAATCAGTTAACTAATTAAGTATTAAAATATTATAATTAAGATTTATTTCAATATGTTAGGTATCTGCATTACCTTTGTCTCTCAAAGGGGAATGCACACATATATAGATTCATTGACCTTCTCCTCATTCAGAAGAAAATGAATAAGGGAGAAGATCCCCCAGGCCTGCATGTAAAGATTTTGCATGAAGGAGGAAAACAGTGTTACCTAGCACCTTACTTGCATTCGTAAGTACAAGTTTACAATTGATTTTAAATTATGTGTGAATTGTCACTAATTGTTCCTCGATGTAGGTCCCATTGGCAACTACTAATTATTTGTCCTAGGGACAATATTGTCGTCTATTTGCGTTCGTTGCACAGGAAGCCGATCAAAGGAATCAAGCAGCTAGTAGAATTATAAGCTTTTGTTTATAATACATATGCTTTGTGGTTTACATTATAAGTTTGAAACCTATAACATACTTTACATGAATTTTTTTTTATTAGAGTTATAAATGGATTTTGTGTGTTGGCAGGTAGGCAATCATCAAATAGAAAGAAACATGCATGGATTTGCCCCTATGTAAGTAATTTAGAGTCCAAGATTCAATTACAATTTTTAATAGTTTTATAATTCATTATATTTAAATTCGATATTCATTTGTAGGTTAATAAACAACCTGGGGGTTATGAGTGTGGATATTATGTCATAAGACATATGCTCACCATTGTCTCTGTAGATATTGTAGATTCATAGGATAAGGTAACAAAAATTTTAAGAAGTTACATTAATTATCGTTTTTATAATTGATGAGCTAATGTTTTATCTTATGTTATTTCAACTTGTAGATATTCATCAATAAGAAACCATTGCTTGGAAAGCATATATTAGAGATCCACGAATGTTGGGCAACCTTCTTCCTTAACATTAGTAATAGTTGACATTGTAAAATTGTTTAGACAGATTTTAGGTACAATAAAAGTATTTTAGAATGTAAATATGTTTTAGAAAGTATGTTAGAATGTAATGTTTTAGAAAGTAGCTTATAATTATTACTATCTATCTATTGCCTATCTGTGTTGTGTTTGTTAAACTATAGGGATGGAAGGAAACAAAACAAACCAAATATTTTAAAAAAATTGACCTTTTACATTGGTTATGGTCATAACCAATCTAGAAAGTAACACTTTCTACATTGGTTATAAACATAGTCGATGTAAAAAGTGTTTTTTTTATTGATTCAATATTTGATGTAAAAAATTGTCACATGTTATGTCTGCAATAGTGTATATAACTAAATACTACCTAATTTTATAACGATACATAAAAATAGGTGACACACTTGCTTTTTATTTTTGAAATTTGATGCATTTGATATGAGACTGATAACTTTGACCAAACTCTAGGTAACGTTGATTGAAGCACACTCCATGTGGATCAAGGTCTAAAATATCATAAAGGTTGTGCAACTTTCCAACATGACTGAGACACCATGGACAAGGGGTAGGTACCTGCAAAAGACATTATGATGCTTAAGTCAATAATAATTTCATTAGAATGTTAATATGTAATAATTCTTACCTATTATAAAGACATTGGTTGTATTTATAAGAGTTGATATGGGTCAGTTTCCTGACACAAGGCCTAAGGTCTTTTAAGCAATATTACCATATTTTGGTGTAGCAACAAGGTAACTTTATTTTGCATCAAGGTATTATTCACTATTCATGGGTGTATTTTAAGAATCTTGTGCTTGGGTATTAACACTTGCGATTTAGGGCTCATCTAGTGCTTTAGGCCAAGGTGGCCTACTACACAAATTAAGCCCCAATTCTAATTCAAAATAGTTTCCCTTGGCACGTCATGCTCGATGGTCAAGCAAGTCGAGCATTGAATCCAGTTTTAAGGTCTTCACTAGGCTGAAGGTGAAAAGGTATCTTAATTCGAAGTGTTGTTGCAGTTAAGTCTTTTCATATCTTAGCCAAGCTGTAAATTCCAGATAATGGGATAAGCGGCATATTTTGGTGGATATCAGTCCTTGAGCACCAAAAAAGTTATAACAACCACCATAGGGCTTCATGCAACAATCATGACAATTTTAAATTTTGGGTTGAGATACTACTTTTACCCTTGATTTAGAGGTCGAAATGTCATTTTACTTATGTAATTTTTTCTATAAATAACCTGGCCTTATTACTTTTCCTTTTCTCAGCCTTTAAACTTCTTTAGTCCCTACAACTTTGATAGTTTTCAACCAATGTAGTTTTTAAGTTCTTCCAATACCTTTCCTAAGTTTTTTTTCTACTTCCTCACCATGAGTATTAACACTTGCGATTTAGGGCTCATCTAGTGCTTTAGGCCAAGGTGGCCTACTACACAAATTAAGCCCCAATTCTAATTCAAAATAGTTTCCCTTGGCACGTCATGCTCGATGGTCAAGCAAGTCGAGCATTGAATCCAGTTTTAAGGTCTTCACTAGGCTGAAGGTGAAAAGGTATCTTAATTCGAAGTGTTGTTGCAGTTAAGTCTTTTCATATCTTAGCCAAGCTGTAAATTCCAGATAATGGGATAAGCGGCATATTTTGGTTGGATATCAGTCCTTGAGCACCAAAAAAGTTATAACAACCACCATAGGGCTTCATGCAACAATCATGACAATTTAAATTTTGGGTTGAGATACTACTTTTACCCTTGATTTAGAGGTCGAAATGTCAATTTTACTTATGTAATTTTTTCTATAAATAACCTTGGCCTTATTACTTTTCCTTTTCTCAAGCCTTTAAACTTCTTTAGTCCCTACAACTTTTGATAGTTTTCAACCAATGTAGTTTTTAAGTTCTTCCAATACCTTTCCTAAGTTTTTTTTTCTAACTTTCCTCAACCATGAGTATTCCCCCCCCCCCCCCCCCCCCCCCCCTTTCCACCTTTTTCCCACTTTTTCACCATGGTTGACCTTAGGGAGATGGAGGAGGATAGCAATTAAAGCTTTATAGAGGTTTTCACAGAGCCTCTACCATCATGGCTAAGGTTTGGTCACAATAAGCCTTCCACTCAAGGAAACACTCATGGCCTGACTTCACTTTTGCAATATTGGAAGTGTTGGGACAAATATGTCCAACAAGGACATCACCTTTAAAATGTTGCAAATGGATCGATGGGAGCCCAAGATGTCTACTGACTTTAAGATTTTTCCCTTTATTTTTCTAACTTTGATTCTTCTTTTTCTGATATTATTATGAATTTTTGTTTCCTAACTTTTTTCTAAACTCGACCCTTATAGGTTAGCTTATAGTTAAGCAAAAGAACAAAAAAGGTGACAACTTTACCATACCTACAAGGCTAGATCAATAACTTTTAGGTGGACCAAGATGTGCTTGGGACACCCACCTACTTTCTAACTACCCAATAGGTCGAACTTAAGGAAAGTGTGGTCCTAACCTTGGATTGTGATGTTAAACCCACTTGCATTGACAAATGATGTCATATGATCAGTACGATGGTTATGATGGATTGTCTTTGATAATGAATGTTGTTCATTAATTGTTGTTACAATTGAACTATGATACTGATGATACTTAATTATGCATGTCTAAGTTAAATTTTTGTAAGTTTGCTCATTCGTTACTTGTGTATGTGTGTTATAACTGTGATTATCGTGATGCGTTTGCAGGAGCAAATGCTAAAGTTGCCAAAGATGTTAAGATTGATGAGGATCACATGCATGTGGGCCTCTATCGCATTGACTTGTGAGAGACCGTCGTGGGAGGTGGCAAGGCATGAAGGATAGACCTTAAACTTCAGAAGGTCTAGCATATGGGGGAGCTTACTCTCTCCTAATCTTATGGATGGATCCATAATCTTTTCTCTTGTGCTACATACTTCACTATAGTTTTGGCTACTTATCTAGGAGATATGGAGAGCACTTTTTCACATTACTTGACCTTGTATGCATGCTTCTGACTACCAACATCTATTTCATTAGGGACCCCATGCCCGCGAAAATTTTGATACTACTGTGGAGCAACCTATCGACGCTCCTCCTGTCACTTCTCCTTCTCAGACGTAGGGTTTAATTGTATGATCAGCTAGGACATGCATGATGTATTTAATTCCCCCACCCTTTTTTTGATGTATCTTTTGTTGATGGTACACTTATAGAGCAACATCACCTTTTGAAGTACTCATTAATTGTTGGTTGTAGTGTTATAAGGCACAATGTTTATATTTTGGATAACTTATGATGTATGTATGTATATTCAGTATGCCTCAATGTTTATCACTTAATTCTTACACATGGAGTTTCAATAATTGAATGCATGATGAACGCAAAAAATTTATGCAAGTCTTCATAAATAAATTAATAAAAGAGTTTACTAAAATTGAACCTTCTGCGCTTTAGTTGTTCAGTGTCATGTAATGACAGTGGGTTGTTAAGGGAACCTCTCATAATGGAGAAAAAAAAATCAGATTTCATTAATCTTTAATTTTTCTATTTGTTACTATAAGAGAAGTTCATATTTAAAGGCTAAGCCATAAGTTATTAGTAACCTTTGATATACAAGAATTAAGTTCCCACTATAATAAATTCTCATTATCATAGTAGTTTGCCACTGTCATAATAACTTCTCACTACAGTATCTTCCCACTATCCAAACATGGTAATAAATTCCCACTAACAATCATAATTACTTAGGAAGAGTTTAAAACACAAAAATAGACTTAGGAAAAGATTAAAATACAACTGAACTCAATCTTTCAAAATTAAATGCAAAAATAATAATAAAAAAAATAAGAAAGTAACTTGGTTATTACTAATCAGCCCACGAATAATAGTCCACTAAAATGAGCTTCTATAGCCCATGAATGCTTCTTGATCATATGAATTTGGGCTTTTTAAGTTGTCTTCAAGTTAAGCTTAAATCATTATCAACTTGTAGAAAAGTAGCCCATTGCGGTGCATCTTTTAATCCACTTTGATCTGAACTTTTTTTTTATCTCCATAATTAGGCCTTGTAAAGCTTGGTTCATCCTCTTAGTTAGAGATGTCAACGGGGAGGGGCAGGTATGGGTAGTAGTCCTCCCATACCAAGCCGTATTTATACGGGTACCTGTTAAGTAGGTTTCCACGAATATTATATATATCTGCAAGTATCCAAGGATATTCGTGGATATTTGTTAAAATGTACAATTTTAAACAAAAAGTAAAAAATAAAATAAAACTAAAAATAAATATTTTTGAAACATATATTTATACTAAAAAAAAAAATTTTGTAGCTTATATTTATACTAAAAATAAATTAAAATAATTTACTTTATATATAATTAAGTATATTTAAATAATTATAAAGGATGGGTACCCATGGGTAATGGTACCTTACTATCCATTTTTGCCTCATTAATAAACAAGCATCCATTTAATTATCCATTTAACATCCATGATGGGTTTTACCTGTGGGTATCCACAAGTACGGGTTTTTTCTTGTCATCCCTACTCTTAGTCCTAGACCTAGTCATAGGACCTCTATTATAAGTTTTTTTTTTTTTTATAATTTCAATAATGCACTTATATTTTCATTATTTCTACAATTTTCAAACCGTTGTTCTCTAGTTTGATGAATCTAATACAGCTCAAGTAAAGTATTTTTAAGTTTACATTGAAGTCATCTCAATGACATTTTCAGCCTTTGTTTTCTCTTTGTACATCTATTCATTTTTATTTTTTAAAGTTCTTTGTTCTTAGTATTCATCTTTCAAACCGTAGCTTCATGAGGTGTTCTTTATATACCTCCTTCATGAGGAAATCTTCTCTCTCTTTATTTTTGAATTTGTTTTCAAACCCTAACCTTGTTATCTCTCTCTTATAGATGGCGCGTATGTTTTTTGTTCAAAGGCTCCAAACAATGTGTTTAAAGTTCCAAACATTGTGGTCAAATCGTTTATGGCGTCATGTCATGGTTTGCTACAACAACAAAGAAATCACGGACCTTCACTTTTTCAATAACATGGTCTAAATGCGAGAAATTTGATTGCTCCTTTTTTTGTTTGATTAGTAGAAATTCAATTTCTACCCTTAAAGTAGCTCTTATTCTCTCCTTTTTCCCCCACATTTCTTTTATCATGAAACTTTCCCTTGAATTATATTCATTCATCTCTAATAAAGCTACCACTACTACTTTATACACTCTAACACCCATTTTCTACTATATCAAACCTAAAGACCACTAGAAAATTAGTATGGACTTTACAAAGTAATTAATGATTGTAGCTTTGTTGGACATGAATGAATATAATCTGAGTGAGGTTTTATAATAAAACAAATGCAAAAAAAAATAAATGGAAGGAAAGCTACCTTGGAGGAAGGAATTGAATTTCTATTTGATTAAATGAAAACAAAGAGAAGAACCAATCAAATTGAGCTTGTAATGGTGAAATTGTGGACATGTTTCTAGTTTAGTTATTGTAATAGGAAAATTGCACTTGTATTTTTATATATAAGATGTATTATATATATAATAATGAATGAAAGTATTGTGTTTTTTCTGTACTTTTTTTTTTGTTATGTATTTGTAGTTTTCAAATTAGAATATTGTATATAAGGGAGGTAATGTGGTTGTAGTGCTAATTCTTTTTTTAAAAAATAGACTTTTTACATTGATTGTGGCCATAACCGATGTAGAAGTGACTTTCTATATCGGTTATGGCTATAATCGATCTAAAAAATCACTTTCTACATTAGTTTCAAAACTAATTTAAAAAGTATCAACTTTTTATATCAATAATTTTGTGTCCACTCATGGAATTGATCTAGAATGTCGAAAACAATTGATCTTAAAAGCTATTTTTGTACTAGTGTGAAAAATGATTCCATGATCAATAGCTTAGCAATTGGGGTATAACTACTAATATGTGTTAAGAAAACTCATAATTGTAATAGTGCAAAGACAAATCAATAAAGACATGTACTTTTTATTAGGAAAGACAATTCAAATTTTCAAACCATTGAATTTGATGTTCTAATGCATTGTGAATTGCTATGTTATTGGATTTCAATGTTTGAATTTTGAGAACTTTACATTTATCTTTGGATGAAAAAGATGGAGATTTACAAAGGTGTTTGTATTGTGATAGGCAATAAAGTGGCACTCATTCTTTATTGGAAGAAGCCACACCCTACCACTATATAAAGAATGTCTTGTCACTGCAAGTTGTAGCTCCTTTAGTAGGGTGCCATGCCACTGCATGTCACTTGCTTTACTTGCTCACTAAACTATCAATTCCTAACTTCTCAAGCAGAGGTTTTCCTAGTCTCAATTAATTTGAGCACCAGTACAATCAACATTTCTGCCTTATTTTGTAGAAATTACACAATACCAAGATTTTAACAGAATAACAATTTAGTAATCATATAAAATTTTAGCAGAATAACGACATAGTAATTATAATTTAATTACTAAAATTCTGGCAGAATAACAACTAAATAAATACATTTTAATTTTTTAAATTTGAGCAGAGTAACAGCTTAGCAAGTGCATTTTAATTTTTAAAAATTGAGCAGATTAACAGCTTAGTAATTATAATTTAATAATCTAAATTTGAGCAGTATAACAACTTAGAAATTATAATTTAATAGTTTAAATTTGAGCATAGTAACAACTTAATAAAAATTAAAGTTTAACATCAAACATAATATAATGATAATAATAATTAAAATTATGCATAAACGGGTTTAGGGAAAAACCCTTCCTACCAATATGCAAAGTGACAATAATTTAGAACCAACCCCACTCCCCTCATTACCTCTAAGATAGTTGATGAAGAGGATGAAATTGTTGATGCAAAGCTCTCAGGAGGAGAACTTTACTAGTTGTTGGAAAACCAATAAAATTTTAGCATAAAAACAAAGTAAAATAAAAATTTTTCTAGAGAGATAAGATCTCTCAGAATTTGGCTAGCTTGAGAGAGAGGAGGATGTGTGAAAATTGACCAAAAAGCATGTGTATTTATAGACGAGAAAGGTAGGTTAGGTGTCCCCTAGATGACATAAGCGATAATGCAATAAAACTTATTTTTAATTTTTTTAATTAATTTTAGGGACACATAACCCAAATAGGTGGTGAATCACCTATTTTACGGTTGGGGACGTGATCCACCAGCTGTCCCAAGCTTCCATGTGTCAATTTTTATCTGTAGGTGAATTGATCGATACCGATAAAAATGCCTAAACTTGAAAAATTAGCTTTTAATATTAAAGTAATTTATTTTAATTAAAAAATGGAAAATTACATTATTTTTCACCAAAAATAAATTTCTAATAATAAATTTTAATTTTTATTAATTTATTTCAAATTATATGTATTTATTTTGAATTTTTAAACTAGAAAATTCATAAAGAATCCTTTTAATTCAATAAATACCAAAATTTTTATGAAAATTCTAAAATTAAATATTTTACCCAAAAATAAACTAAAAATATCATTTTCACCCTTTTTGGATGTCAAACCAATACTAACTAGGCTTAATAAACACTTAGGGACATTTTAGTCATTTTACACAAGAATTCTAGAAAATTTCCAATTTTTTTTAAAAATTATATATTAATATATATGACATGATTCCAAGCTCAAATTGACATTTTAATGTCAGTTGAATCTTTTTCTCATGCTAGCCCTTAATGTCGAGAAATAGGGACAAAACCGTCATTTTCTAATTTTTCCAGGCTCCGGCTCAAAAAAATTATTAAAAATCACAATTAAATAAATCTTGAAATTTTAAGCATAATAGTAGGGATCAGAATTTTGAAATTCCTTCATGATTTTTCAAAATTACAATGTCAAATATTAGAAAAACGGTTGACAAAATTAAAATAGGGTTGTTATATTTTTCACTATTTTTCTTTCAAAATAAAATTTTTATAACGAAATATACTTAATTAAAAATTTTCAAAATATTTAAAGGTCAAAAAGTCTTTGGTTGGTTCTTGAAGTCAACTAGGGGTATTTTTGTCATTTTTGAAAAATTGTTTCAATAAATTTATGAAAATTTTCTAAAATTATTATTAATTATTCTAAGTACATTGATTACTTAAAAAAAAAAATTTAAACACTTCCAATTATTTTTATTTATTAATTCTGTTATTTAGCATTTTAAAGACAAAACAGTCATTTTATAAATTTTCGAACTCCGTTTTTCAAAAATTATTAAAAATTTAAACTAAATATTACTTTCTAATATGAACATAACCATAGGGATTAATCTTTTGAGATTTCTATCTGGTTTTCTAGAAATAAATATAGAACAATTTAATATATAAAACTAGGGGTATTACATGTAACATCCCAACCCAAGTCCAAGAGAGGAGAGCCAACGTGTGATCATTTGTAACGAGATCTTGTGAGTGAGGAGATTTATCATTCCTTGTAAATCTTCAGTGGAGTACTTGAGTTTGTAAGATAATACACAATTTGTGGTGGGTCATCAAACTTATAATCTTTGTTTGAGATAGTGAATATTTATTGAGATGTTTCCATGAGCATAAGTAAAAGGTGTTGAACCATGTAATCTCTTGTATGTTTTATTATTTTTGTGTTGTGCTTTTGAGTTGTGTTCCCATTTTCGATCTTAGCAGTGTTCATTTGTTCCCCCAACACTTTTAGGGACCAAAATATCACGAGTTACCGTATTTAGAAACTAAATAGTGTATAAACTCTTTTGAAATTTATACAAATGAGTTTTTTTATTAAATTTACAACCATATATATAAGATGTATTTGAGTTAGCTTGTTTTGTGTTTCTTTGGACTAACACAATAATCAAGACCAAGTAATAAATATGACACAGACGATGAGCACATGTTTGTTTCATTTTGTTTTGAGAAATAAATCATTGTTTAATTGATTTGTTAAGAACATTTAAAAGCTGATCATTTTCAAAAAAAAAAAAAAAAAAAAGCTAATTTTTACAACCGTGCTATGAATGATGCACAATCGTGTGAAAATAATAATTTTGTTTTTAGTCTAGGACAAACGTATCTAAATATCATATAGAACATCCCACTAGTTCGAGTTAACTAAGAGTATTATCATCAACAAAACTTTTCCCCCCGCCCTCAAAATAATAGATTAGATGAATTAATTTCTCAACATTTTGGACAACTTGTTTTACTTTTAAGAAAGATTATAGTCAAGACTTTTTAAGTAGAAATTAATTTTTTAATAAGAGACTAATATTTAAATTTTACGATATAAGTTATTTTTTTATTTGTGACAATATTCGGTTAAATAAATAAAATAAAACAAAAAATTTTATTTTACTGTTAATTATAAAAATTTTATGACATAAAAAATCTATATGATTTTGAGTTTTTTACAATTTTATTAATATATCATCGTTAGAAAAAATATAATTTAACGATAAATAATATTATATTTCACAATTCATAATTAACATCAGTATTAATTGTCTCGTAAAATCAATTTTAGTGTATAACACAGGTAGATAATGCAGGATATTATATTTTAATCATTTATAAAACTCACCATTATAAAATAACATGTACTTAACAAGCATACCAGGAATGTACTTTTTTTTTAGGTTAAATTAATTATTAAGTCCTTGAACTATTTGATAATTTTTAATTAGGTTTCTAAATTAAAAAAATTGTAATTGGGTCTTTAATCTTGTAAAACTTTTGTAATTAGGTCTCTGATGTCAGTTTATGGCAACTTGAAGCTGTTAAAAAATGACAATTTGTGATAGTTTTAAAGACCGTAGGGATTCAATAACAAAAATTTTACAAGATTAAGGACTTAATTACAATTTTTTTAGTTTGAAGACCTAAATAAAAAATTTTAAGGCTTAATTGCACTTTGTGCCACTCAAGTTTCATTATTTTGCATATTTTGCCACCACTTTTTTCTCTCTCGTATTTTGCCATCATATTTTTGAAATCTTGCAAATTTTGTTCAATCTTGCAAATTTTTATTTGATGAATAGTTAATAATTGGGCAAAATTTATAAGATTTCAAAAATAAGATAACAAAATACGAGAGAAAAAAATACAGTGACAAAATTCATAAAATAATAAAACTTAGGTGGTATAAAGTATAATTAAGCTAATTTTTAAATAGTTTGGAGACCTACTGATTAATTTAACTTTTTTTTACAACCTATTATCTTGGGGCTGATATTCACTCCGCACTATTTAGGGAAGTTCTTCTATACACTCACTTACAATTCTTAGAAAGCTATCAAATCACTCTTTGTATAACGCATCATATTTGACATTACAAAATTTTTTGTTTCACATTGAACTATATATGTGTTCTTCCTCAATGTGTTCGGATTCCTAGCTACAATGAAACAGCACTTTTTGCAAAATCTTTGACCAACTTGGCTTTTGGCCAATATCCTTTTAGTCAAAGACAGTAGTTTAGTTTACATGGTGTAGCCGACATGGATACTAATTTCTCGGAAAGATTTAAAAAAACTTCAAACAGTGAAGTCTTACGCTTTTACCTAAGTTGGGTTTGTTTAAAGACAAAACTTAGATATAGTAACTTAAATATTATTGGTGTTATTTTTTAATTAGAATTAAAAATTTATTTCAATAATTTACAAAATTCTTTAATATATATTTTTATTACACAGATTATTAAAATAAATTTTTAATTTTAATTAAAAAACAACACTAACAATATTTAAAATATTATATCTAAATTTTGTCCATCTTTCAAAGACATTGATGATCCTCATTTCAATATTAAACTGTGGCTATTTAAACCATAGCTTCCCTTAATGGAAGAAGAAAACCCATTAATTTAACATTGAAACTTAATTTGACTTTTTGTATAAGGCTGACAGAACTTGATTGGATTGATTTGATCATTTCGAAGTCTTTGCCCCTCCACACGCTATATTTAAGCAGCATTAGCTGTTTCAGTTGACATTCAAACTTTATATGAATTAAGTCAATTATTTGTGTCTCCTTTGCACCAAAAAAAAATTCAATTATTTGTGATGAGTTCATAATAATTAAATGCTATGGTGCAAAGCCAAGATGTACGTCCATACATAAAACAAATAACGGAGTGTACGGACAGTTGAAAGTCTTTATGGCCTTCGATTTGTCAGCGTGTATGTGCTACAACCAAATATGAAGATCGCTTTGAATCAATTTGAAAAGCCAACGTACTGTACTGTAGCACCAGGTAGGCGTATCAAATTCGTTTTCAAGTGAAGTCTTTTTTAAATTTCAGACACTGAAGGCTCATGTTTGAAGCTCAGTTATTATAAGCTGCAAATAACAAAACAAAAATGATTGGTGAACACTATTAATCTATTTGACATCTAGTGAAAAAAAAAAGAAAAAAGAGAGAGAAATATATAAATATGATAAATGATATGATGTGATAAAAAAATATAAAAAAAATAATAAATGTTAATAGAGTGTTTAAAATGAAAGGGTGTCCACCCATCATTAATACTCATAACAAAAATTAAAAGTAACATTTGGAACTGATTGATAGCCTATTTGCCATATATTTTGTGATATGAAAACTTTCTTTTAAAGCACAGAGGATGGCTTCAACTACAATTTTCGGTGGGTTTAGTGCGGATCTGTTTTGCCTTATGTTAAGAGTGAATTCTTCACATCATATACCTAAATATTGTAATGTGAAATATATTGTGGAAATTATTTTGAATACACGTCCAATTATGTTTAATAATTTAAAATTAATTTATCAAAATCAATTCTATCGGCCAACTTTAATACGAAGCTTGTTTAAATATAGATTTTCATAATGGATTGTAAAGAAAGTCACTCAGAGCTAAATTTTGGATGTTAAATAGACAATTTGATATGGAACTAATTCTGAAAACACCCAGGAACATGGTAGAAACACATAGTTTTCAATTTATTATATGAAAATTATTTTTCACAGAAAACTTTAGAAAAAAATAATAATTTTCCAGTGATCAAAGAATATAACTTATTATTATTTTTTTCATTCTTTTAAAATTATTTTCACAGGAAAGTTCCCAAACTTTTCAAAACAAAAATATAGGAAAAGAGACCGTCTAACTAGTAGCATGAATTTCTTTATATATATCAAATTTATTTTTTTTCAGCGCTGATAACAACCTTTTGATAACCAACATATTAAAAAAAAAAAAAAACCTGTGTAAAGTATTGGCTCCTGATGACTCTACGTGGAAGGTACAAAATCATGAATTGAGATACACCAAAGAGCATAAACTTTGCTTTCTTGTTTCTTCCCTTATTCCAAGAAGAAAAGAAAACACCCCCACTAGGCATTTTGCGTCTACCACTATGCATTTTTTAGCGATCACTTTTCATTTTTCACTGTAGTCTTCAATAAAATGAAGAGATTAAAGATAAGATTAGGTTTGCAGATGAAAAGTAGCATATTGTTGATTGGGTAATTGGAACCTATACCTCCCTAGCTCTCACAATCATATTACAGAATCAGATAACTCCACTTTTATGAAATTCTATTGGTACCATGCGAATCTGCCACCCTATGAGATCAAAGAATACTATTAAAGATATGAAATAATAAGCATTCCTTATTCCATAGTCTGAGATAAGCAGCATATATAAACAACCACTTTTTCCTCCACTTCTTTTGTTTCCTATGTTAATTTGTTGTTATCACTGACAAGAGACATGCCCTAATCCGTTAAGATTTCTACACCCTTTTCATCTGACTCATGCGCATGATCAGTCCTCTCTGTGGAAAAGAAATACTAAAACGAAAAGGTTGAATGTTGGGTAGCAAGTATGCAATTGTAGAGACCACAAGCCACATTAACAAACCGAGTAATGGTAGGCATGCGAAGTCTGCGATCTTAATTAATATCTGAGCTTTAACTATCAAAAAATTTAATAAAAAAATTAACTACATACCTCCCTTGATAGATCAAAAAAGTAGGCGCATTTTACACACGTATTTATTTAAAAAATTCTTATTAAATGAAAATTTATTCATATATTTTATCGAAAAGAAAAAAGTTTAAAAATTAAAAAAAGTATTTAACTATTTTTAAAATATAATAAAATCATTTAACAGTCTCATATATACGTTTTTTACAAGTGGGAACAGAATACAGTTGGATATGAATAATTAAATCACATAATTGAAATAATTCTGATTTTTATATATCACTATATTTTATGTTACACTTATTTTGTTCCTTTTATTTTTCTCTTTTTTATCATATTATTTACTATATTTCTCACTTTTTTCTTTTTATCTCTCTTTTTTAACTCTTGCACACCCTTTCATTAATTATTCTGATCGAAAGAAACAATGTCGTGGCATTTCAGAAAACAATTAACTTGAAGTGGAGCTGAGGCTCAGCAGTCTTTCTTTAATATTGAAGGAAAATAATCTTTGACACCCTTGAGTGTAGACATCCACTTAGAAATAAAAAGATAAAAGAGATAAGTGATTGATACATAATTAGTGATATGATGTAGTAAAAAAAGAGAAATAGAAAAAAATGAAAAATATTAATAAAATATTGAGTAAATTACACTGACTCTCCTGATATTTTTTTAGATTGTACATAATACTTGTATTTTTTTAACGTTTACAATAATCTTTCTTATAAAGATATACGATGTAATGTTTTTTAAACAATTTAAAAAGAGTTAATATAATATAAAAGAGGTGTCAATATAATGTTTGAAAAAAAAGAAATATTATGTGCAATTTAAAAAAAATTCAGAAAATGTCAGAGTAATTTATTCTAAAATATTTGCACTGTTTGAGTATTCAAAAATCAAAACTTAATATTAAAATGCTGAAATGTTATATAGAGCATCAATGATCAATCTATTATTGATGGAGATCCCATTCCCTTTTGGGGTTATGGAAGCCATGGATTTGATGTGATTTCATTTGAAATATCATATTATTAATGGGATTGTCATGTCAATAATACGGTATGACATTACCGGGCATTGCTTACGGATGTAGTTCGTCCCATCAGTGGAGTTAGGAATAAGAATTGTGGAGTGATAAGAATCTGCATCACATCTTATTAAAAAAAGAAAAAAAACAGAAAAAGAAATCCAGAACACATGCACGCATAAAAAAATAATGTTTAGCACTCCGTTTACTGCGAAAAAAGAAGTCATATATCGGAGTCATTGGATGTGTTCTCAATATTCCTGATCTGTTAATAGTAATACAATAATTTATTAATATGATGTACTATATTATTATTATTATTATTAATATAGGTGTATAATATTTATATTAATAGTTTAATTTTTTTTGTTGAATAAAATTTTATCAAACCAAAGTAATTATTAATTTTTTTCATTAGTATATAATATTCTTATAAGAATCATATAAATATGGTGCAAAAAGGGTTAATAGCAAAGCTTATATACTGATTATTCAATCTGCTGCGTTGCCTAATGAATAAACTGATCCTTATTGATGCATAACTGTCTCCCAATACTGAAACTGAAAGCAACAACGCTAAAAAAGTTTGGAGCTTTTCTGTCATGACCTCTGATTATTGGTCGTTTTCGGCTACTTGCAGAAATGAGCCCTTTCTTTCTATATTCGTTTGTGTTTGGCTGAACTACCTGCGGACATTTATCTAGTTTGTCAGGAAACGCTTTTTGATTATGCAATAATCAATAGTTTCATTTTGTCTGTTCCCCAACAAGCTTTTTGATTTTGGTGGGACTTCTTATCACTCGTGTTATATGAATAGATACTCTTGTAGGGGTTATCTAGACGCTAAGCCCTAAGTCGGCCACTTTTATCGCCTATCTTGGTTAATATAGCCACATGTATTTTGGACGATATTGTCTTACTTATTTCGGTCAGATTTTTATGTCTATCCTGACATGGCATGAAAAATGCCTAACGGCAAGAAAAATGTATAACGAAGCATCTAAACGCATGCTGTCACGTGATACCTAACTTTAACGATATTTTCCTCTGAAACACTCTATATAAAGGGCTTTACACCCATAAGATACATAGACTCTCTCTCATTCTCATTCATTTTTACGCCCTTACTGACTTAAGCATCAGAGTCCTTGCAGGTGTCACCACCAAAGATGTCTACGACTACCATGAGAACTCATTGGAGATCTTTCCTCGTGCTCACCACACAACAGATACTATTTTAAAAAAAATTAGTTGTTTTTTTTTTGTATGAAATTGCATGTATTCTTAATGGGAGATAATTCTATTCGAGTCTAATACAATCATTACAGACAATAAAACTCTCTCGTATCTAATGCAGTTGCATAACAAGAATTTAAACTAAATTAAAAATTTAGTTGTTTAATTGTCATTTATTTCGAATTCTTCCTTCATATAAAATTTTAATATAATTTATCATTTGTTATATTATGTTGTTATTGACCATAAAATATTAATATTATAATTATTTAAGATTTAAATATATTTTTTTGAAAATATGATATTTTTAGAATTAGTATCTTTTTAATTATTGTTTTGTTTGGAGACCTTATATTTAACGTAAAAGAGTCTATTTTTAGTCCAACACCAACGTTTAACCATTTTTCATAGAAGTTCACATCATGTTTTCATACAAAACAAGACTCAACAACATTAAAATTGGAAAAACTGGGCAACAACAAATTCATGAGGTAGCAATTTAATTGCATAATCTTCAAGCAGTTAGAGCGTGTATAAGTATATATAATCCAATTGAGTTTGGAATAATATAGCAATATATCTTTATGTACACAGTTAATTGTTAAGGCTTTGTTCTCTAGGCTCTTGGCTTTGTTCTTCAGCTGTGTAGATGGAACTTATTTGATTTCTGTAGTTTTCTCAAAGTGGACGTACATCAGAAGAAGGAAGGAGGAGAATGGGGATGCACAAACACAAACACACAATTTTCCCACATAAAGAACCCTTTTTGTTTTCAGTTTTAGACCATTTAAGAAATGATTTCTTCCAAAACATTTTATAAAACTTAAGCAAACACATTTTTGGAGTTGCCTCCAGTTTTCACTGAATGAAAACGGAAAAAGAGCAAAGCGAACAAGGATTAAAATCTGCTGTCTCATGTTGCTGTCCCATTTCCGATCCCACCTATCAAATCTTGACACGTCACTTAATATGATCGGTATATTTTTCACTTAATTCACAAATTACCCCTAACAAATCCCTAACCCTGTTTCTACTGCACGATCAAAAGAATTGGCGTTGTGGAGAAAGGCACTAGGTTGCATGTGGTCGTGTTATGGAGGAGTATCTTAAATTTGTAATGAAAAGAAAGATTGAGAACCATGACAATGAGATTGAGAACCATAACAGCAAGACATTCACTTCACATTCTCGACAATAGACATCACCACGCTCACCATACTCATTCCGATGCCTTTGCAATTTCTCCAGCCTCCAACAACATTCCACAACATTGCAACCATCAACAATACTACCTTCACCTACTTCGTTCATGCAAATACTTAAATCCCCTGCTCCAAATCCATGCCCGTTTGCTTGTCTTTAGCCTCCAACAATGCACCTTGGCACCCAATTCCATCACAAACCAATCTTTGATTCTATGGAACTCCACAGTGCCTGTTTGTTTTGAAGGCTTGTACTAGTGCTTTGCACTTCCATGCGGGATTTGTCCGGGATTTTTTGATCATGCAATAGAAACAGGGTTAGGGATTTGTTAGGAATAATTTGGGAATTAAGTGAAAAATATACGTGTAATATTAAGTGACGTGTCAAGATTTGATAGGTGGGGCAGGGAGTGGGACAACAAGATGAGACAGCATATTTTAATCCAGTGAACAACACCTTATTGTGTGTCCGGTTTATTGTTATTGTGATATAAACAAAGGTTAGAAGTAAGAAACTATTACAACCATTAAATATAATTGGAACAAGTATTTAAATTAATCTCAGTTATAAATTTTACTTCAAAGTATTAATTTGTCACGGTGGGAGCATCGCATAACCAAACAAGCACTCAATAGTGCACATTATTCTGTCCAAATGCATTAATTTGCTGTGAAGCCATTTTTAATATCTTATTAGTGAATATAGAGCATTTTATTATGCGTCCATTTACTACTAAATATATTTTATTAAATGCTTTAAATTACTTAAAAAAGTAAAAATTGAATAATTTTTGTATTTTTGATATAATGAATTCTTTCTTTTTTCCAAAGTTGTCTATTTTTAACTTCTCATGTTCCTACCAGCATATATTAAAAAACTGTTATAAAATATCCTGATTACACCATTTTTATATCACCTTTGAGGCAACAAAACAACAGCAAAAGCTCTTAATACACTGTTTATTTTCTTCTAAAAAAGTTTAAATATAAGAAAAAGTATAACAAAATGATGCCCAAAAGATCTTTTCCATCAGGTACGTACCAAACTAGAATTTCAGTAAGTGTCGTTTGAAGTGAGCAGAATGGGAATCATATGCTCCAACGGTTTTGTCTAATGTGTTAGAATTGCTGATTCTGCTTGTTTTCTCTGATTAGTTAGTTAGTTACATGTAATTAGTTGGTTAGGTTTGTAAATATTTAGGGTGTGTTTGGGAATCCGTTTGCATCAATGCAAACGGAAATTCTCACTTTTCAAAGCACTAAAATGAAAAACAAGTTTTTTTGTCTTTTTCATTAACCTAAGTTTGCAAATTTTCAACTGCAAACCAAACACATACTTAGAGTCTGTTTGGATAAAACTTTTCTATAAATACTTATGAAAGAAAAAAATAAGAAAAAAAAGTGAAATTAGCTTTTCTATAAGCTAAAATTAACTTATGCATAAACTAATTTTTAGAAGCTTTTCATATTAACTTCTTCAAAATCTAATTTTTAACTTATGCTTTAGCTTATGGAAAAGCTTATTTCATTTTTTCTTCATATTTTTTTCTCCTATAAGTACTAATGGAGAAGTTAATCCAAACAGGCTCTTAGTTAGTTAGTTATTGCATGGAAAGCTCAGTAACTTCTCTTGTTATAAATGTACCATGAGCTTTATATCAATATATCATTCAATTTTAGGGTTTCCTATGAATCCTTTTCTCTATTTTTATCTTTATGATATGTTTCCATATCAGGCTTCTCTACCATCTCAGATTCCTAATAATAGGCTCCTTACAATTGAGGTACTTCCATGCACCCTTTTTCATTATTTATTTATTTTATAAAACAGAGTCGAAAGACACAACACTAGTGAAAGCTAGAACCTAAGATGGGTAATTCTCATAGCATCAGATAGCTTAGCACTATGCAGATCATTCGGGCAATAGTCCCAACTTACAAATGAAGCATCATTTGTTAGACCCATTCTTGGCCAACTAATCAGCCACCTGATTTCCCTCCCTTAAAGTATGCTCTACGTTTAACTGTCCATTGTCTAGATAGAAATTTAATCTCACCAACTATCGGAGCATAATGGTGAGAAGTAGAAATTCCCTTCATAACTTGTAAAGAGTCAATATGACATATGAGATTCATGAAGCCTTTACCAAATGTCATGCTTAGCGCTTGCAAAAGAGCCATAAGATATTTTGCATTGGTTAAGGATGGCTAACCATTTACTTCCTTGCACACACGGCAAATCATATTGTTGGTCACATTTGAGGTTCCATTGATCTTTCAACCGACAAATAAAAATAAAAAATAACCCTGTGATATGCCAAACAAATAATGTATTTGAACCAAAACATCTTCAACAATCAAACCTCTATTACCCCGCATTGCAATGACACACCAAAGTCATTCCTATCCTCTTCAACCAAAATGACCTTTCCCCGTGAGTATCATTAATTTGCCACTGGAACCAGCCTGGGAAGTTTTCGTGCATCGTTACTTAGCCTCACTAATGGAGGGATTAGGAGTCAAACACCTTCAATTGGTTTAGATTGTTACTACTTTTGCATTCTTCCCCTTTCCCTGCTCTTGTTGAAGCTGCTTGAACCTCTCGAAGAACGAAACATGTTAGGATGGGCCTAGGAAGTTCTAATAGAAAGAAAATTAAGCGGCTAAAAGATTATATTGGATGGGCTTAAGATAACACTTGTAGGGTTGTCATTCATTGGGATAGTTATTGTTGGAATACAATTCAAATTTCTGATTTAAATCTCTAGGATTTTGTTTAGTTTTAAAGATATTATTTTATTTTAAGGATTTGTTTTCTCTTTTAATATTAAGATGTAAGTTGCATAAATAAGGGTTTTTGAGATGAAAAGAACCATCCCTACTTGGAGAAGGGGTCACCAATCTAAGTAATAGGAGGGTTTTGTCAAATTTGTCCAGAAAACTTGCAATGAAATGTAATCATTTGAGTGAATTAATAAATAAAGATGTTTTTGTGAAAGTAGGTAAGAGGTGTCGAACCATGTTAAATAAATTGTTTCCTTTTACTATTTCTATTTGGTGTTGTTGTTTGTGTATTTTCCCAACAGTTATTTAATCTAAGATTTTCTACTGTGTAAAGGCATCAATGAAAAATATGAAATATTTTACTGCATATAACCTTTGTTTGGTAGAGAGAAAAGAAATAGATAGAAAAGAAATAAGTAAAAAATAAGTTAAGAAGTGAGAAATAAATAAGAAATAATTTAAAATTTTGGATTGTTTGATAGGAGAGAAATATATAAGAAATAAGATAGAGATAGAAAAATAAATAAAAGTAGGTGAGAAATATAGTAGAAATAAGTAGTGAAACTCACTTTTATAGTACAAAATTTCTCACTTATTTCTCTTGTAACAAATAAGAAAAATTTACACAAACTTCAATAATTTCTTCACCTCTCCCTCCCTCTCCTTCAAACCAAATAGAGTAATAGTCTTTTTCATCCTATCAAAATATCACTAACAAACAGGTTAGATAGCGATCCCCTGTCCATTAGCTAGCAGCCAAAATGAAAAATGTAGCTTGCAGCAACTCACTGTTTGACAAGCAAACTTCAAATTAATGCTGAAAATTTGAAGTTAAATTTAAAGCTACACTTTGCTTCTTTCGAATACATAACATCATTTAAAACGTCAAAGAGTAAATAGTGTTGTATATATTAAAGTATTAATAGAATATAGGTCATTAACAAAGTGAACAAAGAGCAATAAATAGAAATATCAAACAGGACTTCATCAAAAAACAATAAACATCACCACAAATCATTCATAAATGATGATATGTTGAAGACATTAAAGTCATTGAGTTATGAAATCTATAACGATAGCAGAAATTTGAATATGCACCACTGAAAACAGATTCCACTGGATGATAAATCGTTATATCGATTATTCCATTAACAAATACTAAAGAGGAAACCTTCCAATTCAAGCACCATTATTGACGAGAGAAAAGACTTCACAAAAGAGAAATGTAGGCGAGACAACTTAAAACTTTCACTTAATTTGCTCAAAACATTAAAGATTTTAGTTGTTTACTGATCTGAACTGATGAGTCCATGGCCAACATTATGTGCTTGTGCCATGTCAAAATGCTAGCATGAAGCATCCAAAATAAAAGCAAATTATGAATCTATAACTTAACAATCCGGTACGAGTTAGCAAGAATGTATTACTGTTCATAGAAGAGTGTATTTCCGAAAGTACCCTTTTTCCTTTATGGGCTTCATTTGTCTATTTCAACTTATATCATCTTTGACAATCAGGGCCCGTATAATAAGTCAGCCCATATACTATAACTGTTTTATTGTTCAAACAAATTACAATCGAACGGAGAATATGCACGCAGCTGAACAGAACATGTTTGAACAATTGGCGATGATACTTTGAATCAAACGTCCCCTACAAATTAAGCCTTTGTTTGATAGAGAAAAGAAAAAAAATACGAAAGAAATATATAAGAAATGAGTTAAGAGATGAAAAATAGATAGAAAATAATTTAAAATTTTAGGTTATTTAGTATGAGAAAAACAGATGAAAAATAAGAAAGAGATAGAGAAATGAATGAAAATATGTGAAAAATAAAGTAAAAATAATTAGTGGGACTCACAAAATTTTAAAAATTTTCATTCCATTTTCATTAAATCAAATCACCTATATTTTTAAAAATTCAAAAATTTCTTCTCCTCTCTTCTTCACTATATCAAACAAACCGTAAAAGAAAAGGAATGTGTCAGTTATCAGTTATCTGAATCTGTGTACATGTCAATACTTTTTTGAAATCAAGTACAACAAAACTGATATTCTTAAAATTGTTGACATGTGTGTTATATCATTTTATTTTTATAAACATTGATAAAACAAAAATGATTTGTTTGATGTAAATTTAACCTTTTTTAAGTTTTTGCAAAGATTAGACTTTTTATACATGTATATTAATTTACGTAATTTTCATAGTTAATCTTATTCATTTAATGTCTCCTGCATGTTGTCTGAAAATGATCTGATTCATTCTGAATTAATTACTATTACTCTGAGTATAAAGTTTTAAAACTTTCATAGCATTTTGAAATTTGAATTTTATGAAGAAGTTTTCCTGCCCTGTTTGTTACGGACGAGAGAAGAGGAGAGGTAAAGAAATTTTTAATATTTTGAAAATATACCTAGTTTGGTTCAAAGGAAATGAGTGAGAAATTTTTAAAAATTTTGTAGATCTCACTACTTATTTCTATTATATTTTTTATTTATTTTCATTTATCTATTTATTTCTCATTTATTTTTCTCTTACCAAACAATCTAAAATTTTAAATTACTTTTTATCTATTTTTCACTTCTTAACTTATTTTTTATATATTTCTTTTTCATTTATTTTTCTCCTCTCCACCAAACAAAGCTTCGTGTGCTTTTGTTTGAGTTTCCATTTCTGTAAAAGGGGTACATGTAGTGCTAATAACCATGTCTGTTTTTGCGTTTCTGTTCTTTGTTAAGTGTTGCTTTTAATTTGTTCAGAATTTATTCGTGCTTTCTTTAATGTCTTCTATGTTTGACAAACTACAAGATGTTTACCCAAGTAAACAGACCTGGAGGGTCAAGGTTAGGGCAATTCGTGTATGGGATATGTGTTATTTAGTGATCCGAATAAGCCATTTGCTGTGGAAATGGTTCTCATAGATCATGAAGTAAGTCAATTTTTTTTAGAGTTTATATTTATTGTGTTGTATTTATATATAGATGTATAGTTAAGAATATCATCACCATAAGTTTTTTTTTTTTTTTTCTTTTTCAAACATATGACAAGGGACGAAGATTCAAGCCACCATAAGGAAGTCTATGTTGAAGAAATTTAATGGCTGTGTTAATGAGGCAGAAGTTTACACAATGAGTATTTTTGGTGTTGTCCCTAATGTTGGGTCATATAGGGCTACTAAGTATGAATTTAAGTTTTTATTTCATGCTAAAACGAACATTATTCGTTGTGAAGATTTTACAATTCGTATGAATGCTTTGTCTTTGACTAATTCTAAGGAAGTAACGAAGACAAATGGTGAATCTGTGTCCAGGTCTTTGTTTCAATTATGGATGGAGTATGAAGCTATTCTTATGCAGAAAGCTAAATTCATCAAGGACCGTGACAAGGTTTGTGGCCTTTTTGGTCTTCTGTCTTTCAATGATTCACATTTGGGCTTATATCTTTTGACTTTTGTTATGGTGATTCATTGTTTATTTTTTATCTTGTCTGAGTCTGAAAGATTCAGTAAATTGGGTTAACTTTTGGGAGGGAGATAAATGTGTTTTGTTTCTTTCCGGATTCACTAGGGGAGTTAATGCAATGGTTGGCTGTGATCGGTTATTTGATAGGAAAGGGAAGTAATTTATTTTGAGAGATAAGAGGGAGAGTTATTTGATGGAAAATCCTCCAAAATAGGAAAACTTAACAAAATCTCTTTGCTTATTAAAGACAGTTTCCGCTGAAAAAGGCATAAACAGAACACCATAGAGTGGCCCTAAACATAACTTTATGCTACATCAAGTTTAGGGGCTAAGAGACATCCTTAGAGATTCGATCATTTTCTTCTATGATAATTGTGTATAAGACATTCAATTGATAAAACTTTTTCATTCCCTGTATGCTTTCTTTCTTTGTTTTAGCTTTTAATTTTCACAACTGCTTTCTCCTCTGGACATAATTTATTGTAATCTTATTCTTATCTTTCTTTCTACAACTTGCTTTTATGTGCTTTTGACATGAGGGTTTGTACTTGCAGTGGATTGAGGAACCAACACTTCTGGTGACACGTTTTGAGTATGCTAATCTTTTTCACACTGTTATCGACTGGAACAGTGCATATGTTTCTTCTAAAGTCAATGGTCTACCTAATCGACCTCATTTGATCTTTGTTGATGGCCACTATATGGTATGCATGATCAGTTTTGTTAATTTGTTTCATTCACTTTTTCAACATTCTAATGTTGTTGGTTTGCGTCCTATGAAAATATGAAAAATGTAAAGCAGTGATCTTCGGTGCTGTTGGTTTGCATATATTTTACCTCTTCAAAGAATTTTTGGCATGTTGATTAAGCATCCAAAAAGTGGAAGTTCATTTGGGTGCATGTAAGTTATTTATACCAGCCATGAGTTTTACTTTGAAACCTTCTTAAGGCATATCTATCTGCAGCTCAAAAGAATCATTAGCTAGGTATACGAGTAATTTTGTTTAAAACTAAAATAATCTTAATGGGAATTTGGGTTCTTATCATATGGTTGTTTCAGTTGGTAATTGCTTATTATAATGCAGGTCAGAGAAAGAGCTCTCACAGCTTCAAGATTAGTCATGCATTGATATCTTGCAAACTCATGTTTAGAAATAGAAAAATAATAATTAAAATTTGTGCTTTGGAGTAATTGGTTAGGCTTAGGCATTACTAAATTGCATGTTCAAGTTGTGCTTAATCTAGAAGATTTTAGTTGATAATTTATAAAGCTGATAATTATTGAATCATTGTTTTGTTTGTGTTAGATATCAAATTTCTAATTAATGAAAGGAACCTGCATATGTTACCTAGAGAAACTGCTATATGTCTTGACTTGATGTTAGAAGTGCATAGCACATATCAATCCCAATAGAATGACTCTACAGTCTACACCACCAAGTTCTGCATAGTTACGGGTCCCGTGGGTACTTGAGTGCTACATAGCTGAAAAATTTTCAAATATGAAACATTGCTGTGCAGATAATTGGTTCCTCTCTTCCTGATATAGTTAATAATGTTGAAGGCTGGATGAATCTCTTTGATTTAGTCAAGTCTTTCTACATTGGAATAGAGTTCATTGGTTGGAGATGTAAACTCTTCACAATTTCATTTTTATTTGGTCATTAGTTATTTATTATGGACCGAGTGGTTTTTACTTGCAAGTTAGTATGTTTGTATTATACTATTCTTATGTATCTCTATTTTATCATATAGTTGACCTGTATTTTATGACATTATTTACATACCTGTTTGCCTTCAAAATGTTATCAGTGTAAAGTGTTTTCTAAATACATCTTTTAGTTGAGATTGAACAATGGATCTTGAGCCTTGGCTCACGTGTAACAGGTAGTCGTTTCTTCCAAACCAGCCTGGGCATGCCAATTCTTGAAGTACTCCATCACTCGGTACACAAATCCTTCACTTGGTACTCCATCACTGATGCATGCTATAACACAATACTTGAAGGAAGCTATTTCAAGATCAGATGACTTAAGAATAAATTACACTGACCTTTCCTGAGTTTTTTTGAGATTGCACAAACCCCTCTATTTTTTTAACATTTACAACAACCATCCTTATAGGGGTACATAGTGTAATACTTTTCAAGCAATCAGGAGGGTTAATATAATATATAAGAAGTGTCAATGTAATGTATTTCAAATAATTAAGGGAAGTTAGTGTAAGAACAAAAAAAGAAAGGGTATCGGGTGAAATTCGACAAAACCTTAAAGAATGTCAGTGTAGTTTACTCATGACTTAATAATTTGACCATGCTTGGAGGTACCAATTATAAAATCATAGCCACCCTATCACAATAACATGTCTATAGAAGGGCTCGTGACTCGTGAGTAGAATTAGGGTGGAGCAACAAATATTAGAATATGGATATTACAGGGTAGATTTGTCAGTTTGGGAGGGGATACCTTTTATGCACAATCCTTAAATATTGAGCTAACATTGTATGGTACTCTTCATCAACAAAAGATCATCAAACATCTTAAGCAGAACTAAATAAAAAAGACAAGCAAAGATCAATTCATGACTAGAATCCATATTGCAGTGGGTACCCACGGCAACAGTAATTCATCTTCCTGGTTCAAATATTTGGTCAACTATAACATTCTGCATATGTTGTGTACTGAATCAAATCATACACAAATAAACTGAAGCCTACTTAATAGCAATATTAGAAGAACGACCAAATTGATTTAACGTACAAAATAAAATTAACAATCAACAAATATTACAACTTGCAAATTAAAATGGAAGATAAGGAAAGGAATAAGTAAGAGAAAAAGGCAATGTTGTGATGGTATTTTAGACACATCATCGTTGAACTTGTGGTCAAATGCCAAAATCCAAAAAACTTCGTGCCAAACAAGAATGAAAATGCAGATAAAAGGATAAGATGTCTTCGGGGAGGATGTCATAAGAAAAAGGCTTAAATATACTTTCGATTTTTATCATTTTACTAAAATTTGTTTTAGTCCTTTATTTTTTAAAATATTCATTTTGGTTATTTAACTCTCAAATTTGAGTCAATGTTGTACTTTCATTAAGAGTGATCGTTTTCGATTTTGGAACTCGATTTTGAATCCTTTTTTGATCAATTCAAAACCTGAAACTTGTCCTATTAGATTCACCTACATGAAAACTATGAAACCCAATTAATGTTAGAACCAAAAAAGGCTGTAAATATGATGAAAAACGCGTAAAAGTGAGTCCCACGAGCAACAAAAAAACTGAAAAATCTAATATCAAATTCTTTTTTGGTTGCTCGTGAGATCACTTTTGACATGTTTTTCACCATATTTATGGTCATTTTTGGTTCAAATGTTGGGTTTCATAGTTTCATGTAGGTGAATTTAATGGGACAAGTTTTAGGTCTTAAATCGATCAAAAAAGAGTTCAAAATCGTGTCCCAAAATCGAAAAAGATCACTAATAACGAAAAGACAACATTGACTCAAATTTGAGAGTTAAGGGACCAAAATGAATCTTTTAAAAGATAAAAGACTAAAACGAATTTTAGTAAAAAGATAAATGACCAAAAGTATATTAAGCCTAAGAAAAATGAAGGAAAAAGGAACAAACAGAATTGAAAGGGACTAATTTTCCCTCCCCTCTCCCCTATCTAATAACAAAGGTATTAAAAAACAGGTTAAGCTTCGGGCCAAGTAATCTATGACATGTATACACGTACCTTCACTAACCCAACATCAACTAGTGTTGTCACAAAGTTCGAGTCTCTGTTTTATTGTGACACCTATATATGAAGTTATTGTAGTATATCAAAACCTGGCCAGATTAACCATGGAGCAAAACAACAAACATGTAACAGCAATGCCCATGCTAAAAATGTTTATGCTTTGACAGTTTTTTTGTGTGTGTAAAGAACCAGCAAAAGAAAATAAATTCAAATAAAGAGAATAAAATGTCCTTTGAATTTATTCGGAAGACACCATATAAACATCACCAACCATCCCGTGATTTATTAGATTTGTTATGAAATCATAAACTTAGTGGAGAATTGATAAAATTTAAAGTATTTAATAATATGATATTAGGATTTGAACCAAAAAAATAGAGTAAAATATTTAAGGATAAGAGGAAAAAATAGTGTGGAAATTATTTTACTAAAAAAACGAAACAACAAAAACATAATTCTGCTTTTGATGCTATCTGAAACTATAAAATATATAAAATTTATTTTTATAATTACAAACGAATATATCAATAATAACTAAGGATATTGAGTCCTTTTTTTTAATTATAGAATACGATGTTTTTAAAAGAAATCAAAGTTATATGCATATATAAAAAAGAAATCAAACCTAATAATATATATAATAGTTATATGTTAAAACAAATGAAATACAAAAATAACAAAACTCTAAAAATTAAATAAAAATTTTATTATCTGTTTTTTTTGGTTAATTTTTTTAACAACCAAGAATTAATTCTTTAAAGAAATTGTTTCGATTACCTTTATTTGAAATAACGAAGTAGAACTGCGTAACATAAATACCAAGTGTTATTCTATTAATTTTTATATGATTAAGAGTTAAAGTTACTATAATTATTAAAATTATTTTCAATTAGCTTTTAGAATTTAATAGACATTCACTCTCAACTAATTAGTATATCAGTAAAAGTATTTATACTATCAGCTAATAAGAAATTATCTTTTGTGTAATTTTTAAAATAATTATTAGAAAAGTCAATAAATTTATAATATATGTCAGTTTATATGATTAAATAAACTTACCAAAAACACAATCGAAATTAAATAGATCAAATTAAAATTAAATAAAAAAATTATATAGTATACAATTAATATTGACCTTAAATTAAAGCTATTAATATTTAAATAAGATTTTTTTTAATCACCAAGCATGTGGATCAATTGGTGTGTAGTAACCAGTGGTCTTGAGTTCAAGTCTTGAGTATGCAGCTGCGTTAAATATTTAGAGAGTGTTTTATCGCTTCTCATGGAAGATACCTATGATCTCTATAAAAAGGGTTTTTTTTAATAAATGTTTTAAAAAATAATATATATAAGATATAAAACCATAATGTGTAACATTAAAATAAATATCAAACTCTATTCACCGAAACATAAAGTAAAATAAATTCTTTATTATAACAATATTAACCTTAACTTTAAACAACAATTATGATAACAATAATTGAATTATGACTAAGGAAAGATTTTAGAAAACCATAACTTACAATATGTGTATTTTAAATAGAGTTTAATAGCTATGCATTGTTATTATAAAAAGTTTTATATTGTCAACTAATCACAAATCACTATTGTTATGATTTTTAAGATACTTATTGTAAAAGTCAACAAACTTAACATACATGGTAGTTTGTGATTGGATGATAGTGTAAAATGATTTTATACTATTAATGCATAGCCTATTTTCTCTTTTAACTAATAAAAGAAAAATTTTATTTATCTATATTTACGAAAGGTAAAAACAAATTATTCACAGATACTAATGATTAATATTTATATCTAATAGAGATAGAAGTTATGTAAAAAAAAAAATTATAAACAAATAGATCATAAAAGGTAAATATATCAATGAAAAGTTTAAATTAAAGTACTTTGATATTTAAGTCATAAAATTATGACAAACAAAAAATAAAAATATATGTAATAGAGATGAACATTTTGCATAAAAACATATTAATTTCTACACGAAAATCTAATCATATTTAAATTAAAAGTAAAAATATATAATTAGTGGATTGATCGTGAAAGAACATTAATATCTAAATCATAATAAATTAATATTTTAATAGAAATTATACATTAATATGAATTTTATATTTTTTTAATATAAATTGTGCATCGCACGAGCCTACATAATATAGATATGTTGCTACTTTTCTTGGTGAATGAATATGTTGTTACTAATATTTAATATAATATAAATTAACGAATAGGACTTTTATATAAATTATATTTTAATTTTAATTCTTATTCTTATTTTTTAATTAATTAAATAGTTAGACATTTTCAATTAATGGAGTAAATTTTAATTATTAGTGAATACTTGTATCTAATAGGATAAAAGTTGTATAAAAAATTATCATTATATAGAAAATGAGAGGTAAATATATCTAAAACAAATGAAATATTTACTTGAAAATGTATTAAGATTTAAAGGTAAATATTTCCTTCACTTTAAGGAAGAGATAATTTCAAAGATGGTTGATTTAATCTATTAACAATTAGTTTGGTAATTGGTTTATAATTAACATTGCATAGGGAGATAAACTTGAACTAATTTACAAATTCAACTTACAACTTTTGGAATAAGACAAATATAAGATGCATAGGCTTAACTACAAAGATATAATTATTTTGACTTTATTGAAATTTCAAAAACGTTAATTTTCTCTTCTGGTGAGTTTTAGTATGACAATAGACCAAAGTTAAGGACAAACTTTGTCTCATTTGAGTTTTTCTTTTGAAACCAATATTTTTTCATAGTTAGTTATTTGTTGTGCAGTTTTACGAATGAAGAGCAAATCAAGTAAAAAAAAATGATTTGTGATGAAGAAAATAAAATTTTCAACTACTAGAAATGTTATATATGAAGAAATGTTCCAACAAATATAAAATGTATTTACTCTTTCAAATTTAATTTCATTTTCTTTCATGTTATTTTTTTATATTTTAAAAATAAAGGCAAAAAGGAGTGTAATCTCTATCATCCAATACATAATATTTGTGTTAAAGGCACCCCTTGTATTTCAGTTACATTGTATGAATTATTTCTTTCCATTATATTTTAGCTTAAGAGTAAATCAAATTACATGGAAGATACTTAAAAATAGAAATAATATTAATTAAATAAAAAAAATTATGACATCTTTTCTGAGAAAATAATATGAATTAAAAAATCTACATGTAAAAGAGAGACTATTGCACGAGAAGAAAAATATGCAAAATCGAAAAAAGGAGACTCTATTCAACAGATAGAAAGAAAAACAATGTGTGTATATTTTTATTTAAATATGTTACAGAATCACCATATATTTTAGGCATTGATCATTAATATTTCTACTTGATTTTATTTAATTTTGATTGAATTTTTTTAAAATTTTCAATGTATTGCTTACACACACACACTTTATGATTTTTAATTTTTAGATGTCCTTTTAAACATTTTGAATTAAATTAGGAAAAATAAAAATGAACTTAAACAAGGAATTTACTCAACAAAGTCTAATTGATTTAAATCTAAATATTATTATCTAAATTTAAAACTAAGATAATTTAATATTATATCATCTTTTAGTTTAACATGTGTAATTTTGCAGTGGCTTAAAATATTTACTTTAATCGCACCAAAAAAATATATTTACTTTAAAAATTAATTTCATTTTATATCACGTTAATTTTTTTTTATATTTTAAAAACAAAGATAAAACATATTTCTTTGCACTTTCACAATTGCACATGTTTGTTATGTGTTCCTGCTGATAAAAATTTATTCTCTTGACATTATATGTTTATGTTTTGATGCAGTATATCTTAAAAAAAAAATGCATTTGATATGCACAAAGTGACATATGCCAAACCAGTGCGTGAAATGAACAGAAAGCTGAACTCCTATATGAACAGAAGATGGGCACAAAACATGGAGGGAAATTGTTGCTATCTGGTTAACTTACTTTCCCACCTATTCCTCAATTTTTTTTTCGCTCACTTTAATCGTTGTTTCATACATTCATTTTCGATATTTGCTTAATCAAAGGTAAAATGACCTCTATTGTCTTAGAACACATTAATAATTTTTATGCATGTGTTTTCAGGATACATTATTTTTTTTATAATTGCCATTATAATTTATTCCAATTTTTATGACATTATTTTTTTATTTTTATGACATTATTTTTTTATATAATCACGATTATAATTTATTTCAATTGTTATAATGGCCAATTTTATTTTATTTTAGTTTACTTTGTGTAATATAGTTGTATATTTAAGTAAAATCCATACCGCTTCCTTGACTGTATGTTTTGATCAATTTACATTTATGTTGAAACTATTTTCCAATAGGATTATATCCAATCTCTCAATCCTAAGAATAATATATTGAGTATTAACTTAATTTCCATTATTGTGCTTACCTCGAAGTCAGGCATGATTTTAAAAATGCATCAGATGAATAGTAAAATGCTTACAGTCTATAGAAAATAATTGGCATAGATGATTCCATATTTAGTGCATTTGACCTTGCTACTCTTATTAGGAACAAATATAAATGGAAGGTCTTATGATGTTTAGTTGATAAAGAATGAAAGTTTCTAAACAAGTGAAATTATATGCGAGATTAACTTGTCCTGAGTTAAACATGATGAATTCAGCCTAGATAATATTTAGCTGTTTTCTTCTAAAGTATAAGTACGGAGAGGGGAATTATCCATCAATTTGTTGGAAATTATACATTGTTTTTTCTTGTAGCATAAAACTGCCAATGATAAAAATTCATCCTTGAGGTGATATATAATTGCATGTTATTCTTTGACAGATAATTAACGGGACATATAAGTATCTCTTGAATGTAATGATAGAGATGAGACTAGAGCTGCAACTGTCATAAAAAATCTTCCACAAATTTGATAACTAAATATAAATATGATATTATATTATATTACCAAATACCAATGGAATTATATTACTGTGCTAAATTTAATGCAAAACTATGATATTATATTACCTAATACCTAATGGAGAAAACGATTTGCATGCACCGTGCATATAAATTTAATAAACTTTTAATTTATATATAATTTTTTATATATAAATTTAAAGTAAATTCTTCAGTATAACTTTTTAAATAATTTTTTAATTTTGAATTTATTAAAAAAATTACTTTATGAAAAATTTTAAAAATGTTATTAGGGTTCAGTTGAATTTTCAAAAATAAATCATCTTCTTTATATATCTATAATTATTAGATTAGGTTAGGTATTAGGCTAGGTATGTTCCATTCAAAAAAGACTATTTTCTATATTAAAAGTATTATTACGAAAGGCTATGTACGTTTCATGGGTGTTTCCAAGTAATTTATTAATAATATTTATATCAGTGAATATCTATAATTTTTATATGAAGGCATATTAATGTTTATTGAGAGTCTATTAATATGTAAATTACAAAATAAAAAATATTATAAGATTAAATATTTTACTTAAAATAACATTAATACCTAAATTATTATAGAATAATATTATAATAGAAATCACACAACATAAATTTTTATATAAAATTTATTTTTTAAAATACACACACACACACACACACACACACACACATACATATGTATACACACACACACACACACACACACACATATACTATCGTCAGCATGGGATATCATACTATAGATACGTTACTAATAGTTAGTATTTAATGTAATATAAAAGCTTAAATATATTTTTAGTCCCTGTAAAATAAGTGAATTTTGATTATAAAAAATTTTCTTTGGTTTTCATCATCAAAAAACTAAAATCATTATTTTCAATCCCTATTATTATGTGACATTCATTAATTGCTTACATGTCTAATGGAAGATCAAATAACCATCTTAGGTAGCACTCACTAGTATTTGTAGTATTATCTCAACATGTGATACTTTTAAAAAATGTTCTAGATCCTTAAAATAAATGTTATTTATCTATCTTAAAATGAACGTTAGCAGACAAAAAATAGTTATTTCAAATTTTGGAAGGATGAAAATCAAAGTAAAATGTTTTATAGGGAACAAAATCAAAATTCTCTCGTTTATAGGGACAAAAATAGTGATTTCAAATTTTAGAGGGTAAACAAACAAATTTTTTTTTTACAAGAAACAAAATCAAAACTTACTCATTTTATGGAGACTAGAAACATGTTTAAGCCTAATACTAAATGTAATTTTTTTATAAGTTATATTTTAATTATAACTGTAATTTTTATTTCCTATAAAAGTTTGTCTTTTTTTATTAATGTTATAAATTTCAACCAATAGAGAATATTTATATCTCATGAAAATAGATATTTAATAAGAATTATTATTATAGAAATCAGAAAAAATAAATATCTCTTACACAAATATATTAAGGTTTAGAACTAAATTACCTACATTACATAGGAATGAAAAATTTACTAGAAAGGACATGAATATCTAAGTTGGAAAAGCAAATAGAATATTTATCATGGAAATATATTCTCATTTAAAAAACTAATTTGTACTTAAATTACAAAGTAAAACTACACCACACGGGCATTGAATATCTAGTCTTATATTATAAATATGAATATTCATGAATGAATGAGAGGATTTTTAGGGATTATTTTTTAATGAAAGTGTTTTTAGAAGTTATTATTAAATGAAAATATTTTTAGGAGTTATTCACACACTCATTGAACCACCGGTGATCTTGTCCTAATCTTATATATTGAGAATTAGTTTTATTTTTAATTTTAAAAATTTTTTCAAATATATTTTTTAATTTTTATTTCAAATTTATTTTTATTTAACAACTAGCTCAAAACAAAAAAAATTCAACCATCTCAAATTATTCTCTTCTTTTATCTATATCCATATACTTAATTTTCTTAATTGTTTATCTCTTTCAATCTATTCTTTTCATCTTTATTTCTAAATTAAATTTTAATAATTTTTAAAAAATGTCAATAATTAAATATAACCTTGTGCATATATTGAATTTATCATTAATTTAAATAATTCATTTTTTATTACTCTAAATATATAGTATATAATTATTACAAAGGCATGTATTAATTTATATTCTATTTCCTTATGGTTGGATGCTAATGTTATGTATCCTTAAGCACGGAAACTTAAATTTTCTCAATTTCTCGAAGCCTTTGTTTATGATTCTAAGGAGCAACAATGTTGCCCTAGGAAGAAACAGTTCGCTGTTGGAAGATTAAGCTATTTTCCTCTTGGATCTAGTGAGTTTTATACTACATGAGGTTATTGCTCCATGTTCAGACTGGGTGTACTTCATATGATGATTTGAAGACTATAAATGGAAAAACACATGGAAGTTTTCTTGATGCGTGCAATGCATTAGGATTGATTGTTAGTGATAAAGAATTTATTAATGATATAAATGAAGCAGCCAATTTTGTGATGAAGAAAATCAAAGAGTATCAACCATTAAAAATATTGTATATAGAGATGTATTTCAAAAAATATAATTTGGTTGTAATGTTTAAGTGTAATTTAAATGTGTTATTATCATTTCTAATTACATCTAAATCCAAATAGAGATGTTGTATGGTTATATATATATATATATATATATATATATATATATATATATTAAGTGTAATATATGTATATACTTATTTAATCTTTTAAGTGTAATATTTAGTTTATCATATTATTTTTTATATTAAAAAAAAGTCTCGGGCATAGCCGGGCAAGATAACAAGTTGACACACAAAACAAGGTCTAGAAAAAGAATAATGTAAAACAAATAAGCTAAGAACATTACATTCCCAATTCACTCCCTACATTTGAAGTTTCATACCAGCCAAATAACAATAAAACTTGCTATCTAAATTAATAAGCAAACCTTTGAGCGCCAATGCTCCAAAATTTAAGCTTATCTAAACCCAGATTATTAAACCCTTATTGATAATGAAAATACCCTTTGTTTATCTACTTTTGACATCCCAGTGCACATGATAATATGTAAATAACTGCAGCTTACGATGACCAAAGTTTCTCACAAAACAAACGATCTTCAACATTATTCCAATACCCTTTTTAAGTATTATATATATGAATTCTACAAATTAACAACACTCTAACGATGATAGGGTAAATACAGAGGATCCAAGCAGGGTAAAACAAATATGAATATATTATAATGTCAAAATTTGGCTCAAATTTCACTTGTAATTGACACACTGATATTGAATTTAACAAATAAGTGGATTGTTAAAATTAATTAAAAGGTGGAAAATTTTGGCATTCACTCGTGACTATAAAACTTTTGTTGGCCATGTTGCCACTAAAAATGTCAAAGGGTGAAGAGAATTTACGAATTAAATGTTTCTCTTACCAAATATAGCAAAGCCATGATTATCAACATTAAAGCGAGTCGAAATACTTTTGATGGGTAAAGCCTATATTAACATCATTACATCTCATTTGGTTCCCACATTTTTGTGCGACGAAAAAGGTCAATGCTTAGGTTGTAACGCTTGCTTGAGAGAGAAGAACAGAATAAAGGGAAGAGGAATCAAAGGACAGATAGAAACAACTATCTATCTTTTCTTTCTTCACCTTTCTTTTTACTTTTCCTCTTAACATCTGGCATTAAAGGTACTGAGAAATACATTTTCTATATGCAGAGAAATTCGTAAACATTGGTGATTGTGCCACAATAGTTATACATTCAAAAATCATAATTATTGTCCTCCAGTGCTCTCTACGCAGGTAGGATTCCATTATCCCTTATATACATTAGTTTATTGAGAATGTTTTTATGTTTCTCGTAGGTTTCTTCAGAAGTTTAAAGCATCGATACTTTTTTCTCCCATGATTTGAATTTCGTTTGATGTATTTCATCACATATTGACAGGATCTTTTAAGTCATCATCGAAATTAATATATAACAGTCTTGTTGTACATCTTATTCTACCCTCTGAAGTAAAATATAACATTCTACTAGGACACATGTATAAAATATATATTCTACGGTAACAATTTTAAAATGTTGTGTAATGTACTTTTTGGCAACATTTTATACTTGTTAGAAAAAGAGTATTGCCAGAAGTATAAATTGTTATCGCCACACCTATGCATTCCATAACAACTTAAAATGAAGAGAAAGGATGTGAATACTACAAATTAACAACATGCTAACGATGGTAGGGTAAACACAGAGAATACAAGCAGGGTAAAATGAATATGAATATATTAGGATGTGAAAATTTGGCTTCAATTTCTCTTGTAATTGACACACTGATATGGAATATGATAAATAATTGGATTGCTAAAAATTTGATTAAAAAGTAGAAAATTTTGGCATTCACTCGTGATTATAAAACTTTTGTTGGTCATGTTGCTGTTGAAAATGCCAAAGGGTGATAAGAATCTACAAAATAAATGTTTCTCTTACCAAATATAGCAAAGCCATGATTGTCAACATTAAAGGGAGTCGAAATGCTTTTGATGGGTAATACCTATATTAACATCATTACATCTCATTTGGTTCCCACATTTTTGTGCGACGAAAATGGCCAATCCTTAGGTTGTAATGCTTTCCCGAGAGAGAAGAACAAAATAAATGGAAGAGGAATCAAAGGACAAATAGAAACAACTATCTATCTTTTCTTTCTTCACCTTTCTTTTTCCTTTCCCTCTTAACATCTGACATTAAAGTTACTGAGAAATACATTTTCTATATGCAGAGAAATTCACAAGCATTTGTGATTGTACCACAATAGTTATACATTCAAAAATTATAATTATTGTCCTCTAGTGCTCTCTACGCAGGTAGGATACCATTATCCCTTATATACATTAGTTTATTGAGAATGTTTTTATGTTTCTCGTAGGTTTCTTCAAAAATTTAAAGCATCGATACCTTTTTCTCCCATGATTTGAATTTCATTTGATGTATTTCATCACATATTGGCAGGATCTTTTAAGTCATCATCGAAATGAATATATAACATTCCTGTTGTACATCTTATTCTATCTTCTGAAGTAAAATATAACATTCTATTAGGACACATGCATAAAAATATATTCTATGGTAACAGTTTTAAAATGTTGTGTATTGTACTTTTTGGCAACATTTTATACTTGTTAGAAAAAAGAGTATTGTCAAAAGTATAAATTGTTGTCGCCACACCTATGCATTCCATAGCAACTTAAAACGAAGAGAAAGAATGTGAATTGTAACACCCTCACTTTTACTTAATTGTTTTATTTATTTATTCTACATTTAATTCTAAAAAATCGGGAATGAATCTAAAAATTCTGATTCCCACGATTAAACTCAGAATAGCGAAAACTATCTAATCGTGATTTTCAATAATTTTTCCGAGTTGAAGCCTGGAGAAATTAGAAAATGATCATTTTGTCTTTATTTGTCAATATTAAGGGCTGACATGAGAAAAAGATTCAATTGATATTAAAATGTCAAATTGAGTTTAAAATCATGTCATATGTATTAAAATATAATTTTGGAAATTTTCTAGGAATTTTCTGAAATTCCTGTATAAAATGACCAAAACACCCCTAGTTGTCAAATAGCCAACTCAGTATTGGTTTGACATCCAAAAATGATGAAAATGATATTTTTAGTACATCTCTAGGTAAAATATGTAATTTTAGAATTTTCATAAAAATTTGAGCATTTATTGAATTAAAATGAATTTAATATGAATCTTCTAAGCTTAAAATATATAATATATATATTTATAATTCGAAAAAAATTAAAATTTATTTTTAGAAATTATTTTTGATGAAAAATATTACATTTGTTCAGATTTATATCTAAATTAATTATTTTGGTATTAAAAGTTAATTTTTTCAAGTTTAGGCGATTTTATCGATACCGACTAATCTAATTACAGGTAAAATTTATACTGAAAAATGTTGGGACAGCTGCTATCCCACGTTTCTGATCTACCAAGAGGTGATTCACCACCTACTTATATATGTGTCCCTAATTTTCAATTAAACATAAATCAAAAATTATATTTTTGACATCATGGATGATCTCATCAATGGACACCTAAGGCCATTTTTTTTCCTATAAATAGCCATGAAACAAGAACCAAGCACTTCATTCCTCTTCTCTTCCGTAAGTCTCCATAGAGAGTCTCTCTCTCTCTAGAAAAAATTTCTTTTACTTTGTTTTTATGCTAAAATTCTATTAGTTTTCCAATAACTAGTAAAAATCCTCTTCCTAGGAGTTCTGCACCAACAACTTCACCAACTCTTTGAGATAATGGGGGGAGTGGGGTTGGTTCTAATTTTCAATTAGTTTGCATGTTGGTAGGAAGGGTTTTTCCCCTAAACTCGTTTAGGCTTTAGTTTTATTATTAATATTATTGTTATATTGTTTAATGTTAAACTTTAATTTTCCCTAAGCTATTATTTTACTCAAATTTAAATTATTAAATTACACTAAGCTGTTACTTTGTTCAATTTTAGAAAATTAAAATGCACTTGTCAAGTTGTTACTCTGCTCATTTTTAGAAAATTAAAATGCATTTGCTAAGATGTTACTCTGCTCAATTTTAGATAATTAAAATACTCTTATTAAGTAGTTATACTTCTCAAATTTAGACAACTATAGTATAATTATTAAGTTGTTATACTGCTCGAATTCAAACAATTATATTAGAATTACTAAGCTGTTATACTGCCCAAATTTAGAAAAAAAAAATATTTTTAGCTATTATGATAAATAATTAAATTATTAAATTATCAAATTTTAGTAATACTCAATTAGTTTATCAAAAATAGTAGAAGAAATAAACCATAAATCTCATAATATGAAACTAAAGATAAAAATTATTTTATGAGCTATTTATGAATTTATTTTTAGAAAACTACTATAGAAATTTCAGTTTAAGTTCTTATCGTTCAGGTAAGGTCTAGACACACTAATAGACCATCTATAAAAATTTCATAAATTTCAAAGCTTATTTAGTACTTCTAATTATGCTCTATAAGTGCATGTGGACACATTTTTCTTAGAAATACTAAATTTCAAAAAAAATTGAAAAAATTCATGATAAAATTCTAATTATTTTTCTAAGTTTAAAAATTATTTTTATGAAATTTTTTGACCATTCTATGATTTATTTCTTAATTATCAATCTTTATTTTAATTTGTATATCTTTATTTTTATTGAATTATTGCTTATGTGCTTTAATTTGAATTATGAATTATGTGAATGATATGTATGGACCAAATCTCTGTAATATAAGGCAGAGATATTAGTAAAATTTATACTGGTGCTCAAATACTTGAGACCAGAATGAACCTTTAGCAATTAATATATTAGTGAGTAATGTAAAGCAAGGGACATGCAGTGGCATGACATCCTGTTAGGGAAGCTATAGTTTGGTATGTTGAGGAATGAAAGGTAGGGACCCATTTGGGGAGGTCTCGGGGGTAGGTATCGAGTGGTGAAAGTCTTAATAGCCAGGGTAGCGCCCGTGAGCTAGGATATTCACCTGACCAAGCTCGATAACCCCGACAACTGCTCAGCATTTCGGAATTGGTTTGAGAGTATACCTCTATAAATGGACGTCCTGACTGATATTTGTTCCTCATTGATGATGAGGACTATACCATGTGATGATGTTGATGAGGTATATGTACTCCCAATCACTTCCTAGGTTCTGTTAAGAACTATTACTCACAGATGGGAAGTATGGATCTATACCAAGTCAAGGGTAGTGTAGTATAGCTTAGAATAAACCCTAGGTTTCCTTCATTAATTGTATTTAAATTCCTACCATACATGTGAAAGTGAGTTAGAACAAATCACCTCACTCCATTATTTTTGTTATGCATGTTCAATCATGATTGTTGAAGATGACGACAATGCCTGATGTTGCTGAGGACGAGTCAGAGGATATTCCTCCATATTTGAAGACCTAGTTTATAATATTTTCTTAAGGGATAGGGTAGATAAATATTGCCCTGTATAGGATCTTTTTTTTATGTATATATTGGGTTAGGTAGTATATGTCTTTTGATGTACTTTTGTTTTCTCTTTGACTATTATGTATTACTCAAACCATATGTACAGTTGGATATGTATATATATATATATATATATATATATATATATATATATATATATATATATATATATAAGTAGTTTTTATCATTTCACTTTTATTTCTAAATTCTGTTTTGCTAGTATCAAAAAAAAAAATTTACTCACATTTTCATCAACTTAAAGTAATAATTAAATTAATATGAATTATATTTAGAATTAAAGGAGTGTTACATGAATTCTACAAATTAACAACATGTTAACGATGGTAGGGTAAACACAGAGGATACAAGCAGGGTAAAATGAATGAATATATTAGGATGTGAAAATTTGGCTTCAATTTCACTTGTAATTAACACACTGATATTGAATATAATAAATAATTAGATTGCTAAAAATTTGATTAAAAAGAAGAAAATTTTGGCATTCACTCGTGATTATAAAACTTTTGTTGGTCATGTTGCCATTGAAAATGCCAAAGGGTGATGAGAATCTACGAAATAAATGTTTCTCTTACCAAATGTAGGAAAGCCATGATTGTCAACATTAAAGCGAGTCGAAATGCTTTTGATGGGTAATGCCTATATTAACATCATTACATTTCATTTGGTTCCCACATTTTTGTGCGACGAAAATGGTCAATCCTTAGGTTCTAATGCTTGCCCAAAAGAGAAGAACAGAATAAATGGAAGAGGAATTAAAGGAAAGATAGAAACAACTATCTATCTTTTCTTTCTTCACCTTTCCTTTTCCTTTCCCTCTTAACATCTGGCATTAAAGGCACTGAGAAATACACTTTCTATATGCAGAGAAATTTGTACACATTTGTGATTGTGCCACAATAGTTATACATTCAAATATCATAAATATTATCCTATAGTGTTCTCTACGCAGATAGGATTCCATTATCCCTTATATACATTAGTTTATTGAGAATGTTTTTATGTTTCTCGTAGGTTTCTTCAGAATTTTAAAGCATCGATACTTTTTACTCCCATGATTTAAATTTCGTTTGATGTATTTCATCACATATTGGCAGGATCTTTTAAGTCATCATTGAAATGAATATATAACAGTCCTGTTGTGCATCTTATTCTATCCTCTGAAGTAAAATATAACATTCTATTAAGACACATGCATAAAAAAAAATATTCTATGGTAACAGTTTTAAAATGTTGTGTATTGTACTTTTTGGCAACATTTTATACTTGTTAGAAAAAAAGTATTGCTAGAAGTATAAATTGTTGTCGCCACACCTATGCATTCCATAACAACTTAAAATGAAGAGAAAGGATATGAATTCTTCAAATTAACAACATGCTAACAATGGTAGGGTGAATACAGAGGATATAAGCAAGGTAAAATGAATATGAATATATTATGATGTGAATATTTGGCTTTAATTTCACTCGTAATTAACACACTGATATTGAATATGATAAATAATTGGATTGCTAAAAATTTGATTAAAAAGTAGAAAATTTTGGCATTCACTCGTGATTGTAAAACTTTTGTTGGTCATGTTGCCATTGAAAATGTCAAAGGGTGATGAGAATCTACGAAATAAATGTTTCTCTTACCAAATATAGGAAAGCCATGATTGTTGACATTAAAGTGAGTCGAAATGCTTTTGATGGGTAATGCCTATATTAACATCATTACATCTCATTTGGTTCCCACATTTTTGTGCGACGAAAATGGTCAATGCTTAGGTTGTAATGCTTGTTCGAGGAAAAAGAACAGAATAAAGGGAAGAGGAATCAAAGCATAGATAGAAACAATTATCTATCTTTTCTTTCTTCACCTTTCTTTTTCCTTTCCTCCTTAACACCTGGCATTAAAGGTACTGAGAAATACACTTTTTATATGCAGAGAAATTCATACACATTTGTGATTGTGCCACAATAGTTATACATTCAAAAATCATAATTATTGTCCTCTAGTGCTCTTCACGCAGGTAGGATTCCATTATCCCTTATATACATTAGTTTATTGACAATTGTTTTATGTTTCTTGTAAGTTTCTTCAAAAATTTAAAGCATCGATACCTTTTTCTCCCATGATTTGAATTTCGCTTGATGTATTTCATCACATATTGGCAAGATGTTTTAAGTAATCACCGAAATTAATATATAAAGGTCTTGTTGCATATCTTATTCTATCCCATCAAGTAAAATATAACATGCTGCTAGGACATATGCAGAAAACATATATTATATGGTAACAGTTTAAAAATATTGTGTAATGTACTTTTAGGCAATATTTTATACATGTTGGAAAAAGAGTACTGCCAGAAGCTTAAAATGTTGTTGTCACACCTATGCATTCCTAACAACTTAAAACGAGGAGGAAGGATGTGCATTCTACAAATTAACAACACAATAACGATGGTAGGATAAATACAGAGGATCCAAACTGAGTAAAATGAATATGAATATATTATGATGTGAAGATTTGTCTTTAATTTCTCTCGTTATTGACACCTTGACATTGAATATGATAAATAATTGGATTGTTAGAAATTTAATTAAAAAGTGGAAAATTTTAGCACTTACTTGTGATTATGAAACTTGTGTTGGTTATGTTGCCGTTGAAAATGTCAAAGGATGATGAGAATCTACTAATTAAACGTTTCTCTTACCAAATATAGCAAAGCGACGATTGTCAACATTACAGCGAGTCAAAATGCTTTTGATGGGTAATACCTATATTAACATCATTAAATCTTATTTGGTTCCCACTTTTTTTTGTGTCAAAAGTGGTCAATGCTTAGGTTGTAATGCTTGTTCAAGAGTGAAGAATAAAATAAAGGGAAGAGGAATCAAAGGATAAATAGAAACAACTATCTATCTTTTCATTGTTGACCTTTTTTTTTTTCATTTCCCTCTTAACATCTGGTATTAATGGTATTGAGAAATACACTTTCTATATGTAGAAAGATTCATAAACATTTATGATTATGACACAATAATTATACTTTTAAAAATCTTAATTATTACCGTCTAGTACTCTCCAAGCAAGTAGGATTCCATTATCCCTTACATGAATTAGTTTATGGAGAATTTTTTTTATGTTTCTTGTAAGTTTCTTCACAAATTTAAAGCATTGATATTTTTTTCTCCCATGATTTCAATTTCATTTGATGTATTTCATCACATATTGGTAGGATTTTTTCAATCATCATCAAAATTAATACACAACAATCCTATTGTATATCTTATGCTATCCCTTGACGTAAAATATATCTTTCTACTAGGTCACATGCATAAAACATATAGTCTATGTAACAGTTTTAAAATGTTGTGTAATATACTTTTAGGCAACATTTTATATTTGTTAGAAAAAGAGTATTACCAGAAGCATAAAATATTGTAGCCACACCTATGCGTTCCATAACAACTTAAAGCAAAGAGGAAGGATGTGAATTCTACAAATTAACAACACGATAACGATGATAGCATAATTATAGAGGATCCAAGCAGGGTAAAACGAATATGAATATATTATAAATTCAAAATTTGGCTCGAATTTCACTCGTAATTGACACACTAATATTGAATATAACAAATAAATGGATTGTTAAAAATTTAATTAGAAAGTGGAAAATTTTGGCATTCACTCGTGATTATAAATCTTTTGTTGGCCATGTTGCCGTTGAAAATGTCAAAGGGTGAAGAGAATCTATGAATTAAATGTTTCTCTTACCAAATATAGCAAAGCCATGATTGTCAACATTAAAGGGAGTCGAAATGCTTTTAATGGGTAATGCCTATATTAACATCATTACATCTCATTTGGTTCCCACATTTTTGTGCGACGAAAATGGTCAATGCTTAGGTTGTAATGCTTTCCCGAGAGAGAAGAAAAGAATAAAGGGAAGAGGAATCAACGATTGATAAAAACAAATATCTATGTTTTCTTTCTACACCTTTCTTTTTCGTTTCCCTCTTAACATCTAACATTAAAGTTACTGAGAAATACAATTTATAAATGCAGAGAAATTCATATACATTTGTGATTGTGCCACAATAATCAAACGTTCAAAAATCTTAATTATTGCCCTCTAATGCTTTCCAAGAAGTGGGATTCCATTATCCCTTATATACATTAGTTTATTGACAATTTTTTTATGTTTCTTGTAAGTTTCTTCACAAATTTAAAGCATCGATACTCTTTCTCCCATAGTTTCAATTTGATTTGATGTATTTCATCACATATTGGTAGGATCTTTTAAATCATCATCGAAATTAATATATAAAAGTCCTATAGTACATCTTATGCTTTCCCTTGTCGTAAAATATAGCATTCTTCTAGGTCACAAGCATAAAACATATATTCTATGTAACAGTTTAAAAATGTCGTGTAATATACTTTTAGGCAACATTTTATACTTGTTAGAAACAAAGTATTGCCTGAAGCATAAATTGTTGTCGCCACACCTATGCTTTCCATAACAACTTAAAGCAAAGAGGAAGGATGTGAATTCTACAACTTAACAACACGATGACAATGGTAGGATAAAAACAGAGGATCCAAGCAAGGTAAAACGAATATGAATATATTATGATGTGAAAATTTGGCTCAAATTTCACTTGTAATTGACACATTGATATCGAATATGATAAATAAGTGGATTGTTAAAAATTTAATTAAAAAGTGGAAAATTTTGGCATTCACTCATGATTATAAAACTTTTCTTGGTCATGTTGCCATTGAAAATGTCAAAGGATGATGAGAATCTATGAATTAAATGTTTCGCTTACCAAATATAGCAAAGCCATGATTGTCAACTTTAAAGCGAGTCAAAATTCTTTTGATGGATAATGCCTATATTAACATCATCACATCTCATTTGGTTCCCACATTTTTGTGTGACGAAAATGGTCAATGCTTAGGTTGTAATGCTTTCCCGAAAGAGAAGAAAAGAATAAAGGGAAGAGGAATCAAAGGACTGATAAAAACAACTATCTATCTTTTCTTTCTTCGCCTTTCTTTTTCGTTTCCCTCTTAAGATCTAGCGTTAAAGGTGCTAAGAAATACACTTTATATATGTAGAAAAATTCATACGTTCAAAAATCTTAATTATTGCCCTCCAGTGCTATCCAAGAAGGTAGGATTCCATTATCCCTTATATACATTAGTTTGTTGAGAATTTTTTTATGTTTCTTGTAAGTATCTTTAGAAATTTAAAGTATCGATACTTTTTGCTCCCATAATTTCAATTTTGTTTGATGTATTTCATCATATATTGGTAGGATCTTTTAAGTCATCATCGAAATTAATATGTAACAGTCCTCTTGTATGTCTTATTCTATCCCTTGAAATTAAATATAACATTCTACTAGGATACATGCATAAAACATATATTCTATGGTAACAATTTTAAAATGTTGTGTAATGTACTTTTAGACAACATTTTATACTTGTTAGAAACAGAGTATTGCCATAAGCATAAATTGTTGTCGCCACACCTATGCATTCCATAACAACTTAAAGCAGGGAAGAAAGATGTGAATTCTACAAATTAAGAACACGCTAACGATGGTAGGGTAAATACAAAGGATCCATGTAGGGTGAAATGAATGTGAATATATTATGATGTGAAATTTGGGCTTTCGAATTTCCCTCGTAATTGACACACTGATATTGAATATGATAAATAATTGGATTGTTAAAAATTTAATTAAAAAGTGTAAAATTTTGGCATTCACTCGTGATTGTAAAACTTTTGTTGGTCATGTTGTCGTTGAAAATGTCAAAGGGTGATGAGTATCTACCAATTAAACGTCTCGCTTATCAAATATAGCAAAGCCATGATCGTCAACTATCTATCTTTTCTTCCTTCACCCTTGTTTTTCGTTTCCCTCTTAACATCTAACATTAAAGTTACTGAGAAATACAATTTATAAATGCAGAGAAATTCATATACATTTGTGATTGTGCCACAATAATCATACCTTCAAAAATCTTAATTATTGCCCTCTAATGCTATCCAAGCAGGTAGGATTGCATTATCCCTTATATACATTAGCTTAGTGAGAATTTTTTTATGTTTCTTGTAAACATCTTCAGAAATTTAAAGCATCAATACTTTTTGCTCCCATGATTTGAATTTCGTTTGATGTATTTCATCACATATTGGTAGGATCTTTTAAGTCATCAATGAAATTAATATGTAACATGTGACACCCATTCACATTGAACACAACCCATACTTATTTGCTTATTTAAAATTGCAAGTAAATTTTTTTTAACAGAATTTGGAAATGGTGTAAAAAAATAGGTTAGTATATATTCATCTTAGAATTGTACATCATGATTTCATAATTAGAAAAATAACTAAAATACAACGAGATCAAAATATACATCAAAATAGTTACTATTCATTCCCAATACATAAAAAAAATCCTAGTCAAAGCAATGTCCGTCTAGTCCTATAAAATAACAAGCCATCAAACTATGCATGTAGGTCCTCATCAACAGCTGAGTCTTCATTAACCGCGATCAATTATGCATAAAAGAAAAAGTAGTGGAGTGAGGTGATTTGTTCTAATATCACTTTTACGTGTATGGTGGGAATTCTACCACACAATATAGATAAAACACAGTTGATAATAAAAGGGAAACCTAAAGTTTATTCTATGTTATACAATTCTTCACTCGATATGGATCCATACTTTTCATTAGTGGGTAATAGTTCTTAACAGAACCTGGGAAGTGATTGGGAGTACATATACCTCTCTCAACATCATCACATGGTACAGTCCTCGTTGTGACACTCATTCACATTGAACATAACCCATGTTTATTTAATTATTTATTTAGTTATTTTGATTTTAGATTAAGAAAAATACAAGAAATTTTTTGCTTTTTATATCACACGCGGTCGTCTTACAAAACTTTTTAAAGTAAAGAAATCGTAAATAAAACAGAATTTGGAAATAGGAGTGAGATAAGGAAACAATATATGTCATATGGTCATAATCATATACATCTAAGTTTTTGAAGTACAATATAGCTGAATACATCATAACTGAAATAAAAAAAAAATATAAGGAAATCTCAAAAGTACATGAACAGACACTAGCTACCCATTACCCTAACTAGAGCAGTGTCTAGAGATCTACTCCCAGCCCCTGTATCAAAAGAAGAACCACTAGATGGGGTCTACCAATCCTCGTCCGACAATGTCTCCTCGGAGTCTGTGTCCATTCCATGGCGTGCATGGCCATTAGGCACCTCTCGGGGTGCCTCGGGTCCAGAGGAGGAGGAGGAGAGGGTGGACCAATCGTTGGCCATAGAAGAGTCCATAGGAGACTTGGCCAGTATTACCTCCATGGGCGATCCCTCCTCAGGGAGTTGTACATCATCCATAGGATGCTCAGCTAGTCGTGGTGGATATGCCTGTATGTATGGTGCTGAAATAGGGATATCTGCGTCTGCTGGTGGAGACGGGGGTGGTGGAGGCACATGGTGGAAATGTGGTGGCGGTGAAAACGATACCAAGATCGGGAATGTCCAAGTCATAGGAGGCATGAACGCTCCTAGAACAGGGGACATGAACGTAATAATGACAAAGTCGCGGTGAGTCAGATAGCCCGCCTCCTCGTCATAACTCCATGTCCTCGCAGCATCAAAATCAACTTGTATATTCAGCAAGATGGGGAATGCCGCCATCTTTAAGTGTTAACCACAACGATCATGCATAAAAGAAAAATATGGAAGAGTGAGGCAATTTGTTCTCAAAATTACTTTCACATAGATGGTAGGGTATCCTACTGTCTTATATCGACAAGACATAGTTGACCTAAAGAAAGGGAACTTAAGGTTTGTCTAAGTTGTAACATCCACCCTTGACACTGTATGGATCCATACTCCCAACATGGTTCTTAACAAAACCAAAAAGTGACTAGGAGTACATATACCTCTACTCAACATGGTACAATCCTCATCATCATCAAGGAATAGAGCAACAGCTCAAGACATTCACCGTCCACACAGAGGTATACTCTCGCACCAATCCTGGAATGTTGAGCAGTTGTTGGGGTTGCCAAGCTTGGTCAAGCGAATATCTTGACTTGAGAGCGCTACCTCGATCATTAGAACCTTCACCACTTGACATTTTACCCCCAAGACCTCCGTAAGTGGGTCCTACCTTTCATTCCTCAGCATACCGACTATAACTTCCTATGCAGGGTGCCATGCCCTAGCATGTCCCTTGCATCACACTATTTTATGATTCCACCACTGTCCTTTATTAACCTTCTCAATGTGAACAGAGGTTTCTCTAGTCTCAGCTCACCTGAGTACCAGCACAGTCTCTCCTCAACATCTTTGCCTTTTAATGTAGAGGTTCTTATTGCAGCATAATATAGGGGGGTTCTATGTATATAATTGAAAAAACAAAACAACGAATAAGACACTAGAAGATTAGCATTGATTCGTCTCCATTATCTTAAATGCCTAATTTAAAGATTAAGCTTACTTAGGAGGCCCTAAGTTAGCTAATAGTGATTTTATTTAATCATTTAAATTCTTAATTAGGAACTGGGGTGTTTAATGAAAAGTTCAACTTAATTAATTAATACTTAGTGTATGACTATCCGTATGTCTTATATACCAAATTACCTAACAATATTAGATGTCACCATCAATCTATTTTAACGAAATTAATTGGTAGTAGTTAATCGTGATTCTAAAAGAATTTAGTAAAACCAATCACTTATTTCATGATATCAAAATAAGACTTTATATCTTAGTTAAGGTGGAATCCTTTTAAGTTATATAAAAACAGATAGGGTTCATTCCTTTAAAGGGAATTTTGTTTAACTTTAAATAAAAAGGTTCATTTTAGGTCCTAAGTATAGAAAATGAGGATTTAGTGACTAGAAGCATGTTCTTTCATTTTTTGTTCCAAAACTGGAATTCTAGAGAGCATAGTTTTTAAGTTTGGATTTGAAATTCAATTTGAGTAGGCCAACGATTTTTGTTTGCCATGATCTATAGGTTGTTGGAAATATGTTTTTGTCTACTTTCTAAATCATTAAATATAATCCCAAACAAAATTCTATAAAAATAGATAAGGAAAAAACAAGGCAAAGAGGTCAGAAGGCCCTTATTGGAGCACCAGTAACACTCCCTTGCTATTTTCGTATCCCTCTTTAATTTTTTTGCAAACAAGGAGATTATTTTCAGAAATTAAATTAGAAAAAATTTTCAACAAGTTCAAGAACTTCAAAAACTAAGGCCTAGTCAATTTATGATGATTTTTCAAAGTATGCTATTGAGAAAGACATCTCGAGTCAGAAATAGCGCGTGTGATTTTGATTGTAAAATTTGGTAAAAATAGTAAAAGATGACTAATATAGGAAAACTATATATCCCAATAAATATTAGGGAGTCTACTTTATTTTCGTTCAAGAATAATCAGTTGACTCACACTAGAAAGTTCAAAAATAGCTTTTAAGTGAACACTACCAATTACCATTTTCTAAAAACCCCAACTTTTGAAAAGTGTAACTTCATCGTTTCTGAACCTTTTTTAATGATTCTTGTGTCCATTTCGAACATAATTTTGTCTAATTTTCATCAAAAAAACAATAACTTAAAATTATTGAGTGTAGCCTCGAGTTATTGCGAAAACAATGTTGGTTGTTCAGACGGAAATCGAAGTCAGCTCACTGGAACTTAGATACCTCTCTACAAAAATCACTCTTTTCGCTAAGGTTTGGATCTTTAATGACTAAAATAAAATTTTAGAGTTATTAGGTAGGTCAAAAACTAAAATAATCATCCCTTCTCTTCGATCAAAACCATGACTTGGAGGGAGATAAAAATGTCAACTTGTAATGGTCAACTGAGTTCTAGTTCTAGTTTCAAAAGTCCTGGATGTTCTAGAGTATTTGGTGATGAGTAAAGTTTCATTCTTGTCTTAAGAAAGAGACCATTTTCATGAGTCCCCTTTGGAAGGACTGGATCAAGGTTTCAAAAGTGTTTACATGTTATAAAAGTCTTCCCTTTTTCTGTTTATTACCAAGTTGAAGGGGGTTTACAATTTTACGACTTTGGTTTAGAGGTTTTAGAGTTCTTCAACCAAACTTTTATCATTTTAAGGCAATGTAGCCGCATAAACCAACATTAAGATGTCAATAGCAATTTTAAACAACATTTCCAGCCATGAATAAAAGAGAACAGATAGTAAATGAACAACTACACAAAAAAAAAAAAAACTATAAATAACAACAAGAAGAAAAAATAAGAATAGAGTTAGTAAAACAACAACATACTAAGTAAGAAATTTAAGAACACCCCACTCCCCCCCATGTACCTCACGTTTTTTGTTGTTGGAGAAAAGGAGGAGATGAGTGCTTGCTTCCAACAAGGTGGTGGATGGTAGCGCCTTTGATGGAGGGTGGAAGGAGAGAATGGAGACTTTGTGGTTTAAAAAAAAAATTGAAATGGAGCTTGGGAGGATAGAGGAGCTAGTCGTCCAACTTAGAGGCAGCAAAAGGGGTGAGGAAGCTATCCACAAGTAGGCTTTTTATAGAGGAAGCTAGGTAGTCTTAAAAGAATAAAAAGGTAAGTCTACTCTTTTTTGCTTTTTCTTTTCTTTTTAGGTTTATCTTTTTATGACATGTGAGAAAATTAGGGGATGGTTCTGTAGAGTGTTGGTAGTCATGTCCTATCTCTGCTCTCTCAAGTCTTTGCGTTTCATTTTCTTTGCAGACAAATCGACCTGTTCTGATAAAACATCTTTAAACTTATAAATTTGGTTTTTATTGCAATTGAATGAATTTTTCTTTGGAATTTGGTGAGAACCTTAATTATTGATTAAAAATAATTTACAAAATTTAAAATTAATTTTTTGTAATTAAGTTCGAATTTTTGGGTATTTATTTGGTATTTTTGAGTTAAAAATTCATATAAATTTCATTTTAACTCAGAAAATTCCAAATTTTTTATGGAAATTATAAAATTAAATATCTAACCCAAAAATGAACTGAGAATGTTCATTTTTTTTTTCTCTTTTACATATTTCACTTATACCGACTATAGTTCTAGCAGTCAATAGAAGGCAATTTGGTCAGTTTCCACAGAAATGTCAGAAAATTTCTAGAAAATTTTCAAAATTATATTTTAATATGTATGACATATTTCTAAGTTCAAAATGACAATTTACAGTCATTTAGTTATTTTCCATGTGGTAGCCCTCAACGTAGAGGAATTGTCAGTTTCTTAATTCCTTGGTAATTTCACAGATATTATGAATTAAATAGAAATATAAAATGAGGGTATTACAACTCTTCCCTCCTTTTAGGAATTTCGTCCCCGAAATTCACTCACTCGGAAACAAATGAGAGTACTATTTTTGCATCTTGCTTTCCAACTCCCAAGTAGCATCACTGTCATTATTCTGGCTCTACACAACCTTCACTAGAGGTATTTCCTTACCTCGAAGCTACTTCATCCTTCGATCACCTATCCTTACTAGGGATATATCATAAGTAAGGTTTTCCCTTATTGTACTATATTAGGTTCAATGACATGCGAAGGATCAGGAATATATTTATGAAGTTGGGAAACATGGAAAACATTATGAAGGTTTGAAAGGTCGGGTGGTAGGGCTATCTAGTGTGCAATAGAACCAATCCTTCTGAGGATTTGGTAAGGGCCAATGAATTTGGGAGAAAGTTTTCGAGACTTAAGTGCTCTGCCAACCCCAGTTACAAGTGTAACTTTCAGGAATACGTGATCCCCTTCTTGAAATTCAAGGGGTTTTCTTCTTTTATTATAGTAACTCTTCTGCCTATCCTGAGATATTTTCATCTTTTCTCGAATCATCTTAACCTTCTTCATGGTTTCTTGCAACATCTCAGGCCCAACAGTCAGGGATTCTCCCGCTTCGTACCAACAAAGTGGAGTCTTACATTTCCTCCCATACAGAGCTTTGTAGGGAGCCATCCCAATGCTGGAATGGAAGCTATTGTTGTAGGTAAACTCGATCAGTGGTAAGAACTAATCCCATCTACCCTTCCACTCTAAGACACAGGCTCTAAGCAAATCCTCTGAGGATTGGATAGCCCTTTCGGATCCCTATCAAATACTATGCTAGAGGGCACTACATGTAATCTAATGATTTCTTTAATGTACAACTGTGTCAACTTTTCTAGGGAATATCTGATGCTAATGGGTAGGAAATGAGCAAACTTTTTCAATCTATCTACTATTACCCAAATAGCATCATGACCTGAGGGTGTCCTAGGAAAACTAGTTACGAAGTCCATTGATATGTTGTTCCATTTCCACTTAGGGATGTTCAAAGGCTGTAACTCTTCGAACGATTTCTGATGTTCTACCTTAGCCTTTTGACAGACTAAGCAAGATGCAACAAATTCTGCCACAGCCTTCTTCATCCTAGGCCAACAAAATAATCTCTTCAGGTCTTAGTACCTCTTTGTGGAACCCAGATGAATACTCAACTTACTCTTGTGAGCCTCTTCCAGAATCATCTTCCTTAACTCTCCATCTTCTGGCACACAGATCTTTTCCTGGAATCACAGATCCTTTCCTGGAATCTAATGACTCCATTTGGATCTTTATCAATTTTTGATTCTTTACCTTCAGCTCTTGCCTCCATCCTTTCTCAGAGATATTGATTAATGCCTTAGGCTTTTTGAATCTGTTCCAGGAACTCACTGGATACCTAAAGTATCCCAAAGTGGATACTTCTTGGCTTCACTTCCATAGCCAATCCCAAGTCTCTAAATTTTTCTATTAGTTCCATCTTTTTCACCATCATCATCGAGGCATATAGGGACTTTTGACTTAGAGCGACACATATGACGTTTGCCTTACCAAGGTGGTAATGTAATTCAAAGTCGTAGTCCTTCAGGAATTCCATCCACCTTTGTTGCCTCATGTTCAGCTCTTTGTGGTCAAACAAGTACTTCAGGCTTTTGTGGTCGCTAAACACTTCAAACCTAGCACCATAAAGATAGTGCCTCTAGGTTTTCAAGGCAAATACTACCGCAGCCAATTCCAAGTCATGAGTTGGGTAGTTAACTTCATGTGGCCTTAATTGCCTTGAAGCATAAGCTGCCACCTTTCCCCCTTGCATCATCACACACCCTAATCCTTGCCCGGATGCATCACAATAAACTTCAAACTTTTCGGTGGGATCAGGCAAGATTAGCACGGGTGCTGTAATCAATGTCTTCTTCAACTCTTGAAAGCTTTTCTCACAACTCTCTGTCCATACAAAGGGTTGCCCTTTACAGGTTAGCTTAGTTAGAGGCAAAGCTACCTTTGAAAACCCTTCAATGAATTTTCGATAATAGTCAGCCAATCCTAAGAAACTATGTATTTTTGTGGTCATCGTGGGTTGTTCCCAACTCAACACCGCTTCCACCTTTGTGGGATCTACTGCATTTCCTCCTTGCGAGATTACGTGTCCCAAGAAATTGACTTGTTCTAACCAAAACTCGCACTTCGAAAATTTGGCGTACAACTGCCTTTCCCTCAGAATTTGCAATACTATCCTCAAGTGTTCTTCATGCTCTTGGTGATTTATGGAACAAACCAGAATATCATCTATGAAGACTACTACGAATTTGTCCAAATATTCAGGGAATATCCGGTTCATGTAGTCCATAAAGATCGTAGGAGCATTAGTCACACCGAAAGGCATTACCAAATACTCGTAATGTCCATACCTCGTCCTGAAAGCTGTCTTTGGTATATCCTCAGTCTTGACTCTAATCTGGTGGTAACCAGATTTCAAGTCAATCTTTGAGAATATCGTGGCACCTCTCAATTAGTCCATAAGATCATCTATCCTAGGTAACAGGTACCTATTCTTGATAGTGATCTTGTTAAGTTGGCGATAGTCAACGCATAATCTCATGCTTCCATCCTTCTTCTTCACCAACAACACTGTGGCACCCCAAGGGGAAACACTAGGTCTGATGAATTATTTCTTTAAAAGCTCTTCTATTTACTGCTTTAACTCTGTTAGCTTTAGTGAGGACATTCTATAGGGGATAATGGATATGGGCCCACATCCTGGTACTAAGTCTATGGTAAATTCTATATGACATGATTCCAAGCTCAAATTGATATTCTAATGTCAATTGAATCTTTTTCTCATGTCAACCTTTAATATTGAGTAATAAGGATAAAATCGTCATTTTCTAATTTCTCTAGGCTTCGGCTCAGAAAATTATTAAAAATCACGATTAGATAGCTCTTGAATTTCCAAGCATAATGGTGGGGATTAGAATCTTGAACTTTCCTCCCGACTTTTTCAGAATTAAATAGTCAAATATTGGAAAAATAGTTAAAAATTTGAAATAAGAGTGTTAAATTTTTCACTATTTTTCTTTTAAAATAAAATTTTTATAATTAAAATATACCTAGTATAAAATTTTTAAAATACTTTGAAGTCAAAAAGTCTCTAGTCTGCTCCTGCACTCAATTAAGGGTATTTTGGTCATTTCACAAAATTGTCTTAATAAATTTTTGAAAAATTTCTAAAATTACTATTAATTATTCTAAGCACATAAATGACTTAAAAATAAATTTTAGACACTTTTAACTATTTTTTATCTATTTTATCAATTATTAAGTCCTTCTAGGGGCAAAATAGTCATTTTATCCTTTTCCGAACTCTATTTCCAAAAATAATTAAAAATCTAAACTAAATACTACTCGCTAATACGAGCGTAACCATTCGAATCAAATTTTTGAGATTCCCATCTAGTTCATCAAAAATAAATACAAAATAATTAGGAAAATAATTTGATATGCAAAAATAGAGTTGTTACATAACAGACCTATTGTATATCTTATTTTATCTCTTGAAGTAAAATATAACATTTTACTAGGACACATGCATAAAACATATTCTATGGTAAAAATTTTAAAATGTTGTGTAATGTACTTTTAGGCAACATTTTATACTTGTTATAAAAAGAGTATTGCCAGAAGCATAAATTGTTGTCGCCACACCTATGCATTCCATAACAACTTAAATCAGAGAGGAAGGATGTGAATTCTACAAATTAACAACACGCTAACGATGCTAGGGTAAATACAGAGGATCCAAGTGGGGTGAAATGAATGTGAACATATTATGATGTGAAAATTTGGCTTCTAAATTTCACTCGTAATTGACACACCAATATTGAATATGATAAATAATTGGATTGTTAAAAATTTAATTAAAAAGTGGAAAATTTTGGCATTCACTCGTGATTATAAAACTTTTGTTGGTCATGTTGTCGTTGAACATGTCAAAGGGTGACCAGTATCTACAAATTAAACATTTTGCTTACCAAATATAGCCAAGCCATGATCGTTAATATTAAAGCGAGTCAAAATGCTTTTGATGGGTAATGCCTACATTAACATCATTACATCTCATTTGATTCACACATTTTTGTGCGATGAAAATGGTCAATGCTCAAGTTGTAATGCTTGTCCAAGAGAGAAAAATAAAATAAAGGGAAGAGGAATCAAAGGATAAATAGAAACAACAATCAATCTTTTCATTCTTCACCTTTTTTTTTTATTTCCCCCTTAACATCTAGCATTAATGGTATTGAGAAATACACTTTCTATATGCAGAAAAATTCATAAACATTTGTGATTATGCGACAATAATTACACGCTCAAAATCTTAATTATTATCATCTAATGCTCTCCAAGCAGGCAAGATTCCATTATCCCTTATATACATTAGTTTATGGAGAATTTTTTTATGTTTCTTGTAAATTTTGTTAACAAATTTAAAGCATCGATACTTTTTTCTCCCATGATTTCAATTTCATTTGATGAATTTCATCACATATTGGTAGGATCTTTTAAATCATCATCGAAATTAATATATAATAGTCCTGTTGTATATCTTATGCTATTGATAGACGTAAAATATAGCATTCTACTATGTCACATGCATAAAACATATATTCTATGTAACAATTTTAAAATGTTGTGTAATGTACTTTTAGGCAACATTTTAATCTTGTTAGAAAAAAAGTATTGCCAGAAGCATAAAATATTGTAGCCACACCTATGCGTTGTTCCATAACAACTTAAAGCAGAAAGGAAGGATGTAAATTCTACAAATTAACAACACGATAATGATGGTAGGATAAATACAGAGGATCCAAGCAAGGTAAAACGAATATGAATATATTATGATGTGAAAATTTGGCGTGAATTTCACTAGTAATTGACACACTGATAGTGAATATGATAACTAAGTGCATTATTAAAAATTTAATTAAAAAGTTGAAAATTTTGGCGTTCACTCATGATTAAAAAACTTTTATTGGTCATGTTGCCCTTGAAAATGTCAAAGGGTGATGAGAATCTACGAATTAAACGTTTCACTTACCAAATATAGCAAAGCCATGATTGTCAACATTAAAGCGAGTCAAAATGCTTTTGACGGGTACTACCTATATTAACATCATTACATCTCATTTGGTTCCCACATTTTTGTGCGACGAAAATGGTTGATGCTTAGGTTGTAATGCTTGCCCGAGAGAGAAGAAAAGAATAGAAGGACGAGGAATCAAAGGACTGATAAAAACAACTATATATCCTTTCTTTCTTCACCTTTGTTTCTCATTTCCCTCTAAACATCTGGCATTAAAGGTACTAAGAAATACATTTTATATATGCAGAGAAATTCATAAACATTTGTGATTGTGTCACAATAATCATACCCTCAAAAATCTTAATTATTGCCCTCCAGTGCTATCCAAATAGGTAGGATTCCATTATCCCTTATATACATTAGTTTATTGAGAATTTTTTAATGTTTCTTGTAAGTATCTTCAGAAATTTAAAGCATCGATACTTTTTTCTCCCATGATTTGAATTTTGTTTGATGTATTTCATCGCATATTGGTAGGATCTTTTAAGTCATCATCGAAATTAATATGTAATAGTCCTATTGTATATCTTATTCTATCCCTTGAAGTAAAATATAACATTCTACTAGGACACATGCATAAAACATATATTCTATGCTAACAGTTTTAAAATGTTGTGTAATGTACTTTTAGGCAACATTTTATACTTGTTAGAAACAAAGTATTGCTAGAAGCATAAATTGTTGTGACCACGCCTATGCATTCCATGACAACTTAAAGCAGAGAGGAGGGATGTGAATTCTACAAATTAACAACACGCTTACGATGGCAAGGTAAATACAAAGGATCCAAGTAAGGTGAAATGAATGTAAATATATTGTGATTCGTAATTGACACACTGATATTGAATATGATAAATAATTGGATTGTTAAAAATTTAATTAAAAAGTGAAAAATTTTGGCATTCACTCATGATTATAAAACTTACGTTAGTCATGTTGCCATTGAAAATGTCAAAGGGTGATGAGTATCTACGAATTAAACATTTTGCTTACCAAATATAGCCAAGCCATGATCGCCAACATTAAGCGAGTGAAAATGCTTTTGATGGGCAATGCCTACATTAATCCTAGCCTTCTCCTCACAATTGCACGCCTTCTCTCTTTGAACCCTAGCCCTCTTTATCAAATTTTGCAATTCAAACTAATCCAAGCTTCCAATTTTCAATCCAATCAAGGATTTAGTACTTCCTCCTCATGGGATTGAAAAGCCCTATGGTAATTTTCTTTTTCTCCACCAAATTCATATTTTGGTTAATATTCATTCTCTTGTTCAATGTTGTTTTGTAAAATTAATCGATGAATTCTTTGACTTTACGGGTAAAAATGGTAGGAAAGGTGATATTAAACTTGTTGAAGCTCATGGGAAGCATGAATTTGGTCCCTTTTGGAGAGCATCAAGTTCGGCCTACATGGGGTAAGGGGGTAGAGACTACATTAATTTGATTTTAAGAATGATAATGGCTAGATGGTGGTTTCAATGAATTGTGTGTTGTTAATTTCATTTGTATGACTCTTGAGGATTATAATTATGATATGCTTAAATGATTGGCTTGGGCCTTGTATGATGTTCTTGATAATGGAATTGCTTGAAATACATGTCAATTGCTTGATTATAATACTTAAAGATTACATTGTAAGTTGCTGAATTTTTACTACAGTGGAACAACATCTATTTTTCAAGTATAACTTTATATGTGATTGAAATTTTTGCATGATTTTTGGTAGAGAGATGCCCCTATATGTATAGAATATCCCTATAAAATTTTATAATTTAAGTCCATGTGATGAATATTTGGCAAATTTTTGATTGATGGTTATTATGTCAAATACTGATAGCAACCAGCCACGAAAAAATACTCGATTGAAGCCTTAAATGATTTTATAAAAATTAGAAAAAAAATATTTAGAAACTAGACATATCAAAGGTTAAGATTGAAAAAGATAGTTAGAAGAAAATTTCATTTTCTATTCCCAAACTATAAATGTAACACTCCTTTAATTCTAAATATAATTCATATTAATTTAATTATTACTTTAAGTTGATGAAAATGTGAGTAAATTTTATTTTATTTTTTATTCTATAATAGAAAAACAGAATTTAGAAATAGAAGTGAAATGATAAAAACTGTTTATGTGTATATATATATATATATATATATATATATATATATATATATATATATATATATATATATATATATCCAACTGTACATCATGGTTTGGGTAATACATAATAGTCAAAGAGAAAGCAAAAGTACATCAAAAGACATATACTACCTTACCCAATATATACATCAAAAAGATGCTATACAGAGCAGTATTTATCTATCCTATCCCGTAAGAAAATATTATAAACTAGGTCTACAATCTGGAGGAGTATCCTCTGGCTCATCCTCAACATCATCAAGCATTGCTGTCATCTTCAATAATCACGATTAAACATGCATAACAAAAATAATGGAGTGAGGTGATTTGTTCTAAATCACTTTCACATGTATGGTAGGAATTTAAATACAACTCATGAAGGAAACCTAGGGTTTATTCTAAGTTATACTACACTACCCTTGACTTGGTATGGATCCATACTTCCCATTAGTGAGTAATAGTTCTCAATAGAACCTGAGAAGTGACTGGGAGTACATATACCTCATCAACATCATCACATGGTACAGTCCTCATCATCAATGAGGAGCAAATATCAGTCAGGACGTCCATTTACAGAGGTATACTCTCAAACCAATCTCGGAATGTTGAGCAGTTGTCGAGGTTATCGAGCTTGGTCAAGTGAATATCCTAGCTCACGGGCGCTACCTTGGCTATTAGGACTTTCACCACTCGATGCCTACCCTTGAGACCTCCCCAAATGGGTCCCTGCCTTTCATTCCTCAGCGTACCAAATTGTAGCTTCCCTAACAGGGTGTCATGCCACTGCATGCCCTTTGCTTTACATTACTCATTGATCTATTAGTTTCTAAAGGTTCACTCTGGTCTCAAAAATTTGAGCACCAGTACAATTTCTACTAATATCTCTGCCTTATATTACAGAAATTTGATCCATACATATCATTCACATAATTCATAATTCAAATTAAAGCATATAAGCAATAATTCAATAAAAATAAAGATATGCAAATTAAAATAAAGACTGATAATTAAGAAATAAATCATAGAATGGTCAAAAATTTCATAAAAATAATTTTTAAGCTTAGAAAAATAATTATAATTTTATCATGAATTTTTTGAAAATTTTTGAAATTTAGTATTTCTAAGAAAAATGTGTCCACAGACACTTATAGAGCACAATTAGAAGTACTAAATAAGCTTTAAAATTTATGAAATTTTTACAGATGGTCTATTAGTGTGTCTAGACCTTACTTGAATGATAAAAACTTAAACTAAAATTTCTACAGTAGTTTTCTAAAAATAAATTCATAAATAGCTCATAAAATAATTTCTATATTTAGTTTCATATTATGAGATTTATGGTTTATTTCTTCTACTATTTTTGCTAAAATAATTGAGTATTACTAAAATTTTATAATATAATAATTTAATTATCTATTATAACAGCTAAAAATATTTTTTCTAAATTTGAACGGTATAACAGCTTAGTAATTCTACTATAGTTGTTTGAATTTGAGCAATATAACAACTTAATAATTACACTATAGTTGTCTAAATTTGAACAGCATAACTACTTAATAAATGTATTTTAATGATCTAAAATTGAGCAACATAACAATTTAGTAAAAGCTTGAATTTAATACTAAACATTATAATATTTATAAAACTTAATAAACTTAAACATCGAAAGGTTTAGGGGAAACCTTTCTTACCAACATGCAAAGTAATTGAAAATTAGAACCAATCCCACTCCCCCCCATTACCTCAAAAAGTTGGTGGAGTTGTTGGTGCAAACCTCCTACGAAGAGGATTTTTACTAATTATTGGAAAACTAGTAGAATTTTAGCATAGAAACAAAGTAAAAGAAATTTTTTTCTAGAGTGAGAGAGACCCTCTATGGAGACTTACGGAAGAAAAGAGGAGAGGAATGAGAAATCAATTCAATTTGATGGCTATTTATAGGAAAAATTTGGAGCTTAGGTGTCCATTGATTGTATGAGCCATTATGTCAAAAATACAAATTTTGATTTATTTTTAATTGAAAATTAGGGACACATATCCCATTAGGTGGTGAATCACCTCCCCTTTGGAGCTGCAACGTGGGATAGCAGCTGTCCCAAATATTTGCAGTGTAAATTTTACTGTAATTGGGTTAGCCGGCACCGATAAAATCGCTTAAACTTGAAAAAAAAAACTTTTAATATCAAAATAATTAATTTAAATATAAATCTGAACAAATGTAATATTTTTCATCAAAAATAATTTCTAAAAATAAAATTTATTTTTTTATTATTTTTCTCGAATTATATATGTATATTTTGTATATTTTAAGTTTAGAAAATTCATATTAAATCTATTTTAATTCAATAAATGTTCAAATTTTTATGAAAATTCTAAAATTATATATTTTACCTATAAATGTACTAAAAATATCATTTTCACTGTTTTTGGATGTCAAACCAATACTAAGTTGGTTATTTGACAATTAGGGGTATTTTGATCATTTTGTACATGAATTTTAAAAAATCCTCAAAATTATATTTTAATACATATGACATGATTTTAGACTCAAATTGATATTTTAATCTCAATTAAATCTTTTTCTCATATCTGCTCTTAATATTGACAAATAAGGACAAAATCGTCATTTTCTAATTTTTCTGAATTTCAGTTTGGAAAAATTATTAAAAATCATGATTAGATAGTTTTTGATATTCTAAGTTTAACCGTGAGGATCAAAATTTTTAGATTCCTTCTCGATTTTTCAAAATTATAGAATAAATAAATAAATAAAACAATTAATTAAGTAAAAGTGAGGGTGTTACAATAAACAAAAACAGGGTATCACAATATGATAGAAAACAAAAAATTGCCTATGAGGTAATTGGTGTTCCTAAAGTTTGGCTTTATGTTTTATAGTATGGGTAGGTAATTAAAATCATCAAATTGATAATCAAAAGATAATATTGGATAGAACAAATGTAGGTTAGTGTTTTTAATTATAATAAGCATTGGTTTGTTAATTGGCGATAAGCTTAGGATTAATTACATGACTTGTAACTAATTAAATTGAATGCTTGATTGGGACTCTTGAGTCGGTGGACATAATGTAGTTTCTTGAACCTAAAGTGTTATTGAAAGTGCGATTGAATTGATGAAATGTGCGATAGGAATGCTATCTATGATTGGCCAATTGAATGAAAATGAATGTTTATAATTGAATATATTGTTCTTGTGGATGTTCATACATCATATGCATATGTATTGATGTTGTGAATCATGAATTGATGGCATGTGTTTTGAAGCCACAGTTTGGTACGTTGAGGAATGAAAGGCAAAGTCCTACTTGCAGAGGCTTGGGGGTAAGGTATCGAGTGGTGAAGGTCTCAATAACCAAGGTATCACAATGAAGGTATCACAACTCATAACCCTACAACAGTTTGGTACACAGAATGCATCCCATTCCCAATGTATTGATGTTGCGTATAAAATGATTGTGATATTTACATATGTTGTGATAATGTGTTATGAGTTGTGAATGTTCTCTCTACCGAATGTTATGTTAATGTTTGTCATATTAGTTGTGTGATCTGAATTATGGTTTGGGTGGATCTCTAGGTTTATTTGATTTCTTGGTTTCAAATTGCTTGGTTCTTGCCCCTGATTAATCTATCCCTTCCTTCATCTGTGGATGTTTAGAACGAAAATAGGGAGTGGATTATCTATTGGTTTGTACGTGAGTATGTAAATGGCTTAGGAATGTGTGTTATTGGTAAAAGAGTCACATTGGTTGAAGGCATTACATGGATCATAAGGCTTACAACCCCAACCAAGATGGTATCAGAGTGGCACGATAAAAGCGTGGTTGAAGATGTACAAGACTTATTCTTGTGGAACAACAAGTTTGGTTTGATTTTATAACACCAAATGTTGAAACAATTTGGTGTGGTGTTAGAACAGTTATTCCCTTGAGAGTAAAATGGTAATACTCTAATCTGAGGGAGTATTTAGTTGTGTAGTAAACAGTGCTATAGTGTCATTAGAATGTAATTAATGTAAACCATTTTCGTGTCAAGAATATATAGTTGCATATTTGTATATTTCTTTAAATTGTATTTTATTTTCAGTGATATTCGTTATCATGGTATTTTACTTATAGCTTAATAGTAAAAACCCTTAGTTCGTTTTACAAAGGAGAATATTTTATGTTCTATATTACGTTGCACTTTCATTTTAAAAGCTATAAAAAAAACTACCTTAATTTTTACTACTAAGCTATTAGAGCTTGACTTTGAGTTATAGAAAAGTTGATAGTTAAGGGTGTTACACACTGAACCGAATCTTTATTCATTTTCAAAAAAATTTCCATTGACAAACATTACCACACACAACATATAATCTTTGCATGCAATAGTTTCATCTCTCCTCTGAACCCCTTCATCTTCACAGACATTTATGTCTTCTTTACATCATATTTTTAATGGGTTAGTCAAATATCATATATCCTTTATTAATAATTTTTTGTTTATAGGCTCATCGCTTGTAGCAAAAAATAAAAAACTCCAACACTGAATAATTCATCTTCAAAGAGCATGCTTGGATGTTGACCTAAAGTTAGAGCAAGAGAGTATCGTTGATTGTTCTTTCAATTCTTATAAATTACATGTTGATTAATCAGTAAAAGCTTTTACAATAAGTGTGGATTATTTGAGTTATGTGATCACCCATGTGTTTTACTTGAATTATGATTTATCTACATTACAATTTTAATCAGATGAATATTATATGTCCTTTATTAATAATTTTTTATTTGTAGGTTCAAACAAGAAATGAAAAACGCAAGTACTAAATAGTTCATCTTCAAAGAGCATATAAGGATGTAGTAAAAGCTTGTATATTAAGTGTGCATTATTTGAAGTCAGTAATCATTGAAGTGTGCTTTCCTTGAATTACACTCAGCTGAGGCAAACTGATGTAATTTGAGAAAGTGCACTAATGATTGGGGAGGAGATGGTACAGACTATGGGTGACAAGCAAATGGATCAGAGTGACATGTCAGTGATTCAGGCGACGGAAGTGAGAGCTTAATTATATTTTCTAACTATATTTTTTAATTTTGTTACTTTTTTAATTATGGTTTTAAATTCTGCTATCTTTTTAATTCTTTTGTATTAATATTTTAGTCTGTGTATTGCATGGGTCAAATCTAATATTTAAAATTTATGATTATTATTAATTATTAAAAAAGATGTGAAAAACAATCCATATCATATAATTAATGTAAATAAATATTAAATGACGTAGAAAAAGGTTAATAACTTTGTTTGTAGAAGAACATTTAATATATCTCAATAATAAATATCAACATAATTAAAAATTAAGAATAAAAATTAATTTCATAAAAAATAATGAACAAAAAATATAAGTTTTCCTATCCTCAAATAATATAATTCTCTCTTAATATGTATGAATCTTCAAACAATATAAATAATTACATGTTGTCACAAAGAAAATCATTGATCACTATTTTGTTTATTGTATTGATCCCATATTGGTAGGATCTTCTAAATCACCAACAAAATTAATATACAACAGTCTTGGTCTAAAACCTTAAACAAATTAAAAGCTTCAAATGCACTTAACATACTTATTTTATCTCTTGAAATAAAATATAATTTATTTGCTTTTAAATCTATCACTTATACTTGTATTCTTTGCATAATAAAACTACCTCACTGAAGTTTAAAGATGATGGTCGATGTGTATACTAATATCATATAAATGTTAAAAAAATGTTGAAAGGAATAGCTTTAAGGAATCTTAGAAGTCAAGGCCATGTAGATAGCAAGGTCATCAAGGCACTTTCCTTAAGCCTCATTGAGAATACAAGTATCAATAAAGTATATAAGTATATAATAATTATATAGTTTGTGTTATGTTTTAATTTTCTAATAATTAATTGATGAGAGAAATAAATAATTGAGAATGTAATTGAAAAGTATAGGACTATAATTGCAACACACACATGCACGCACATGCGCACACGAATGCACATGTACACACACACACACACACACACACACACACACACACATATTATCAATAACTTAAGAGAGAAATAAATAATTGAAAGTGCAATTGGAAAATGTAGGGCTCTAAATTGCAACACACACATGCACGCACACTCCCATATGCATATGAGTACCCTATTTTTTGAGTCCACTACACACCTTTTTTTTGGTGCCTATTCTTCTCCTGAGCTTGGGCCCATTGCCTTGGTGGGGGATTTCTTCTGCATTGCATCATGATTACTGCTCTCACTTTTGTCAATTGATAGGGCTTTTTCCATATCAACTAGCACAAAATATGCTATGGCAGGTAGTTTGGTTCTCAATTATTTAGTCTATTTGATTGGCAAGTTTTCAAATTTGAAGATTTGAATATGGAGCATCTTATAGGAATGGTGAAGCTTAAGTCATGGTAGTGGATTAAAGCTCATTGAACCACATTCTTATATCCTGTGTCATTATAGCCATACAATCCCGTAGGCAACCTAGGTCTCTATTATGTGTTGTGTAATATCCACATGATTCTTGTGCTTGTCTCTTGCGCCTTATCTTTGGAGGTCTTGATCACGTGCTTTGTTTGCTTGGTAGAATGCGTGAAGTTCTTGACTTGGGGATGTTGGCTTCATTACGATGCCTTGCATTGCTTTTGACCTTTCAAGGCTACATGTTGTTTTTCACATGTGGTGATTCACAATAAGTGTGGGTTGTTCAATTAGCTATTATTGTTTAGCTCTTAAATAGATGGGCAGTGGGGTAGTCGGTTCTTTTAGCTTGTTCAACTATTATTGTTAGGGTTACATTCTGAAAATTGGGATGTACATGGCTTTTGTGTGCTATGGCACATCTTGTGCTTTAGCTGTGCTTTCTATTAATATATTTTGCTTATCCAAAAAAAGCATACGCACACACATGCAGAAAATGAAAAACTTCATTAACAATTTTGGATGAATTATGGTTTATCTAATTTACATTTTTTAATGGGTTGAATATTATACATCCTTTACTAATAATTTTTTATTTGCATGCTTAACAAACTTATTTTATCTCTTGAAGTAAAATATAATTTATCTTTTTCTTTCAAATTTATCATTTATACTTGTATTCTCTGCATAATAAAACTACCTCACTGAAGTCTAAAGATGTCCATCCATGTCTATACTAAAAACATATACATGTTAAAAAAATTATTAAATGGAATAGCTCTAAGGAATCTTAGAAGCTAGGGCCGTGTAGATAGCAAGGTCATCGAGGCACTTGCCTTAAACCTCATTAAGAATGCAAGTAACAATAATGTACATAGTAATTATATAGTTTGTGTTATATTTTAATTTTTTAATAATTAATTTGTGAGAGAAATAAATAATTAAGAATGTAACTGGAAAGTATAAGACTATGAATTACAACAAACACATGCACACACATGCGTACACGCATGCACATGCACGCGCGTACACACACATACACATACATACGTACATACATACATGTATATATATGTATATATATATATATATATCAATAATGTATATAATAATTATATAATTTGTGTTATGTTTTAATTTTTTAATAATTAATTATTGCAACTAGGGTCGCGGCAGGGACGATGAAAAAAAATGTAGAAAATAGAGGAGTCGCCACCATAGTTTATTAAGGGAAAACGTATGAAAAAAACCCGAAGAAATGTCTCAAACCTAGATAAGGATTCAAGAGTTGGTTACACATAAGGAAGGTGTTAACACTCTACGGCGTCTATTATAAAAACGGTTACCTTTTAACTTAATGTGTGAAAATATTAATTATCATATCCTTTTGCTTATAAAAATATTAATCCTACCTATTATTATGTTTTTTATTTAAATTTTATTGTAAATATTTTTTTTAAAAAAGAGATTATTATTATTACTATTTTATTTTTATTGTTTTAAGATCGATCGGAGTGGGTCCTCGCTCCTACGTATCCTCCGGTGCAATAAGGAAATCAAACTCACGTAATTCTTTAGATAGAAAATTGTTTTGTGGATTGATGTTTTTTAGTTTTTTTTAATTATTATTATTATTATTATTATTATTATTATTATTATTATTATTATTATTTATAAGGATTATTGAGACATTAAATCTTAAATATTATAGAGTATTATTCACAACGATAGGCAACCTAACAAATGTGGAATACTCTTGCAAAACAAAGTTATAGAAGATTTTGTGATATTCAAGTGGATCCTAGACCCAACATGATAAATCACTAGGTCTACATTCTTATCCTTATTAAAAATAAAAAAGAAATATCAATTAACAATTTATTAATCAATCTTAAACTTTAGATAAAGTTTGTGCGATATTCAAGTGGGTCCTAAACCCAACATGAATAATCACTAAACCTATATTTTTTGATTTTTTTCTTACTAAACGAACAAATTATCAATCAACCATTAATTAATTAATCTTAAGCTTTAGATAAGATTTTTGTGATATTTAAGTAGATCCTAGACCCAATATGAAAAATCACTAAATTTATTTTTTTTATTTTTATTATTATTAAAAAAGTCTATTAACAATTTATTAGTTAATCATAAGCTTTAGATAAGGTTTTTCGTGATATTCAAGTAAGTTCTAGACCCAACATAAAAAATCATTGAATTTACATTTTATTTTTATTTTTATTAAAAAAGAATTACCCATCAACTAATTACTATTTAATCTTAAGCTTTAGATAGGATCTTTGTGATATTCAAGTGGATTCTAGACCCAACATGAAAAATCACTAGATCTATATTCTTTCTTTCTTTCTTTTTTTATTTCTAAAAAAGAAAACTGCTAATTAACAATTTGTTGGTTTGTTAATATAAGGTGAATAATTGTAGGTTAATATTGATATATACTCTTTTTTTTTATTTAATTAGTACTTGAGAGCAATTATGTTAATTATTAAAAAGATATTTTTATTAAAAACGTAAAATGATATATAACAAATGATTCAGTTTTTTATTTCTTTTAAAAAAAACTCTATTATTATACTTTTTATTCGCTAATAATGTTTTATACTTTGGTTATTATATACTCTGCATAAAAAGAACTTAGCTCAAAAACATTCCTTGTCATTTTTTCTTATGTTAACAAAAAATTATAAAAAAAAATGTTATGTGATGTTAATTTACACTTTAATGAAAGGAATTTCTAGTGGGCCAAGCCCATCACACTATAATGGAATCAACCCAAGAAGAAAAGAAGGGTCAACTAACAACGGCAACATTTTCACCACACCCTGAAAAACTAGGTTAGACAGCACCGCGATCCTTGTTAACGCGTAGCTAAGGCAAAACAACTAGAAGAGAATCTTAAATTCTGCCGCGCATATTGGCAAAGAGACGAGGGCAAACAATGTAGTGGCTAGCAGTGACTAAGCCGAGGCACGACAGACCTTCACGGTGCAGGGTGGTGGTTCGCGTCAATGTGACGAAGTTGTGAATGCGATGATAGATGTGCACAGCTTCTTCTTCTTCCTCATTTTGTTTATTTCGGGGTTTGTTTGGTGTTGGTTCATATTATAAACTAATGCGAATTAATGTTAGATTTTTTCAATTTAATTTTATTATTGTTTTTATTATTTTTGTGTTTGCAAAAATTGAACACTGTTAATGCATTTGAAAGTGTTTAATGGAATGTATTTGTATTGGTGTGTGTATGTTGATTTTGTGTTAAGAGGCAATGCAGGTTTTGTAACGTGAAAGGAAGGTGTGTTAATTGTGTGATATATGCCTGGTGCATGTTGTAACATCCCAGGTGCTGATGAGGGTAGGGAGTGATCATCAGTGCAAAAGAGATGAGGCACAGACAAGGAGCGGTTCTTGGCAAGCTTCCAGTGGGAGGGGTACATGAATGAATCGAATACACACCAGAAAGAGAAGGATCCAGAGGCTATGTAGGTATGGGACTGTACAATTGAGGATAGCTTAAAGGAATTAATAAGTGCTACTTATACCAATAAGATACATCTACCTTTTGGCAACCTATCACTTAAGAACTCCATAGTTAAGTGTGCTTGACTTGGAGCAATTTTGGGATGAGTGACCTCCTGGGAAGTTTCCCAAGAAGCGTGTGAGTGAGGACAAAGCATACTAAAAGTCTTGTGTTGGTTTGTGGGGACAGCCATCAATCCTGAAAGCAGTCAGGCATTACACCTATGAATAAGAGTAGAGAGTGTTTTTCAAACAAGTAAACAAAGAAGCACAATTATGTTATAGCAACAATTTTATTGGATTGTGATTTTTATTTTATCCATGAACATATTATGCTAAACTGCAATATGAAGAAATAAAAGAAAGGAACAAAGATGAAGAAAGGAAAAAAAAAATAAACTACCAATAAATAAAGAAACTCAAGAAAACAAGAGATACTTATTACATTCTGTAAAGAGACTAAACCAAAATGGACTACATGGTTAAATTGAAAGAGAGAAAGGAGGATTTGTACCTCTAGCACTTACTAAAAAAAGCATCGAGATCAGAGAAGTAAAGTGACGAGAAGCTCTTTGTGTATGTACGTGCTTCAAGCTAGCAAAAACAAAGAATTTGCCTAGCAGCAAGAAAATAATGTTAGTAAATTTTTTTTAAGTCTCGTCCCCCTCAAAAGACAGGAAAAACTCTCTTATATAAGCACCCAAAAAAAAATCTAGAATCTTTCCTCTAATTTTTAATTCATTTTTTTAATTTTCTTCAAGATAAAGTTTGTTTTAACTAACTCTTTCTCATGTTTTTTATTTTACCGATCCTCCCCCCCCCCCCCCCCCCCCCTTTTTGTTTTGAGCCATGGGCCTTGATATGAGCCAAACAAGCAAAATTATTTATCCCAATTACTTGTCTTGCATTTTTTTTAATTACTTATTCTTTTATTTTTTATTTTTAGTTGTTTCTCACCTTTTTGATTTTCATTCTTGTTTTCATTTTTACTATTTTTCTCTTTGATTTTTTTTGTCATTTTATTTTAATTGTCTAGACAAAATTGGGTGTTCATAGCTACCCCTCCTTACTTGGCTTTTACTAGATAATATGAACAAATGATGTTTTCGTATTATTGTGGTAAAAAAAAGGTAAAGATATGAACTCCAATTTCATTCGAGACCCAAAAAGAATGTGTAATGGGCATAAGAACCTTCGGATAAAAAAAACGATAGACGCGAGTGCCTTGAAACATAAAGACACAAGATCAAGCACCTAAGAAAACAAAAACAAAGGGCACAAGAACCCAAGAAAGCACGAGCACCTAAGAAACATAAAAACATAGGGCATGAACACCTGAGAAAATTAAAAACAAAGGAAATGAGCACCCGAAAAATCTTAAAATAGAAGTTATGAGCACCCAAGGATTCTTAAAACAGAGGGCACAAGCACCCAACAAATCTTAAAATAGAGGGCATGAGCACACAAAGAATCTTAAAGTAGAAGACATGAACACCCAAGAAATCTTAAAACAGAAGACACGAGCACCCAAAAACTTAAAAATAGAGGGCACGAGCACCCAAAAAATCTTAAAATAGAAGGAGTTGCACCCATTAAGTTTAAAAACAAAGGGCCAAAATAACCTAAGAAGAAGAGCAAAACTAAAAAAAGCAGTGGGCACGAGCACCTAAAACGTAAATGCATAGGGCACGAGCACCCAGAAATGTAAATGGAAAAGGCAAGAGTGTAACACCCATCCATATTAATACAATTCATATTAATTTAGTTATTAGGTTTAAGTCAATAAAAATACGTGTAAAATTTTTCTACTTTTATAATAGAAAAATTCCAAACTTAACAGAATTTGGAAATGATAGTAAAAGATGAAAGATAAGACTGTATATACATATATATCGTAAAACTATACATCATAGTTTGATAATACATGATTACAAATACATCAAAAGATAGACATTATATTACCCAATATGTATATTAAAAAGGTCCTATACAGGGTAGTGTCAATCTACCCTATTCCCTTATACAAAAAAACAAATACTATAGGTTGTTAGATCCTTGCCATTACCATGCCCTCTAACTCGTACTCAGCATCACGGGACGTTAATGTCATCTTTAATAATCACGATCAATCATACATAGAAGAAGATAATGGAGTGAGGTATTTTTTCTAAAATCACTTTTACATGTATGGTAGGAAATCTACCATAAAATAAAGATAAAACACAGCTAACAATAGAAGGGAACCTAATGTTCATTCTAAGTTGTATTAGACTACCCTTGACTAGGTATGGATCCATACTTTTCATTAGTGAGTAATAGTTCTCAACAAAATCAGGGAAGTGACTAGGAGTACATATACCTCTCTCAACATCATCACGTGGTAAAGTCCTCACAATCATTAAGGAAAATAACAGTCAGGATACCCATTTATAGAGGTATACTCTCAAAACAATCCTAGAATGTTGAGCATCTGTCGGGGTTATCAAGCATAGTCAGGCAAATATCCCGGCTTGAGGGCGCTACCTTAGCCATTGGGACCTTCATCACTCAATGCCTACCCCCAAGACTTCTACAAGTGGGTCCCTGCCTTTCATTCTTCAGCATACCAAACTGTAGCTTCCCTAGCAGGGTATCATGCCACTGCATGTCACTTGCTTTACATTACTTACTAAACTATTGATTCCTAACTTCTCAAGCAGAGGTTTTCCTGATCTCATTTAATTTGACCATTAGTACAATCAACATTTTTGCCTTATTTTGCAAAAATTGCACAATACCAAAATTTTAACATAATAACAATTTAGTAATCATATAAAATTTTAGCAGAATAACAACATAGTAATTATAATTTAATTACTAAAATTTTGGCAGAATAACAACTAAATAAATACATTTAAATTTTCTAAATTTGAGCAAAATAATAGCTTAGCGAATGCATTTTAATTTTCTAAAATTGAACAGAGTAACAACTTACCAAGTATAATTTAATAATTTAAATTTGAGCAAAGTAACAATTTAGTAATTATGATTTAATAATCTAAATTTGGATAAAGTAACAACTTAGCAAAAAATAAAGTTTAACATCAAACAATAATAACAATAATAAAACTTAAGCCTAAACAGGTTTAAAGGAAAACCTTTTCCTACCAACATGCAAAGTGATAACAATTTAGAACCAACACCACTCCCCCCATTACCTCTAACGTGGTTGATGAAGAGGATGGAATTGTTGGTACAAAGCTTCTAGGAAGAGAAATTCTAGATCTACTGGTTGAAAACTAGCAAAATTTTAACATAAAAACTAGATAAAAAAAAATTAGAGAGGGGAAATTTTAGAGAGAGAAGCTCTCTAGCTTGGGAGAGGAAGAGGAGATGCTGAAAATTTGAAGGAGGGAGGAGCTATTTATAGAAGAGGAAGGGGTCTTAGGTGTCCACCAATGACCTAAGTAATAATGCAAAAAAATCAAGTTTTAAATTTGTTTTTAATTTAAATTTAGGGACAAATATGCAAACTTAGGGACACATGCACCATTTAGGGTGTTGAATCATCCCTCCTAGGCTTGGGAACGTGCTATATGAGCTTTTCTCAAGCTTCTCAGGGTAAATTTTATCTGTAGGTGCATTAACCTGTACCGATAAAATCGCCTAAACTTGAAAATTTAGCTTTTAATATCAAAATAATTCATTTTAATGAAAAACTGAACAAATACATTATTTTTCATCAAAAATAAATTTCTAATAATAAATTTTTATTTTTATTAATATATTTCAAATTATATGTATTTATTTTGTATTTTTAAGCTAGAAAATTCATAAAAAATCCATTTTAATTCAATAAATATCAAAAAATTTATTGAAATTTTAAAATTAAATATTTTACCCATAAATAAACTAAAATTACCATTTTCACCTTTTTTGGATGTCAAACCAATACTGGCTAGCTTATTAAACATCTAAGGGTAATTTGGTCATTTTACAAAAGAATTCCAGAAAATTTCTGGAAAATTTTCAAAATTATATTTTAATAAATATGACATGATTCCAATCTCAAATTGACATTTTGATTTCAATTGAATCTTTTTCTCAAGTCAACCCTTAATATTTAGAAATAGGGACAAAATCGTCATTTTTGAATTTCTCCTAACTCCGGCTCGAAAAAAATATTAAAAATCATGATTAAAAAGCTGTTGAAATTCTGAGCATAATGGTGGGGATTAGAATTTTGAAATTCCATCCCGATTTTCAGAATTGCATTGTCAAATATTAAAAAAAATAGTTGAAAAATTGAAATAGGATTGTTATATTTTTCACTATTTTTCTTTCAAAATAAATTTTTTATAATGAAAGATACTTAGTATAAAATTTTCAAAGTATTTTGAGGTAAAAAGGTCTATGGTTGGTTCTCGCAGTCAACAAAGGGTATTTTTGTCATTTAACAAAAATTATCTCAATAAATTCTCAAAAAATTTCTAAAATTATTATTAATTATTCTAAATACATTGATGACTTAAAAAAAATTTAAACATACAGAATAATTTAATATACAAAAGTAGGGGTGTTTTAACAAGCCCAAGGATGTAGAATGTAGAGGGCACAGGCACCCAAAGATGTAAATGCAAAAGGGCATGAGCACCCATAAATGTAAATGCAAAGGGCATGAGCACCTAAAACGTAAAATGTAGAGGACACGAGCATCCAAAAAATGCCTAAATAGGCGAACAGAAGCCTTGATAGGCTGCCAAAAAACTAAAATGCCTTGATAGGTAGAAGAAATGCAAATGGCTTAAATAAGCTGATATAAATGTAGGTGGCCTAGATAAGCCAATAATGAATGCAAGTGGCCTAGATAAGCCGATAATGAATACCAGTGGCCTAGACAAGCCGAAACTGCGAAAGATGCCTTGATAGGCAAGCAAGAGCCTTGATAGGAAACATGCAATAAAGAGTGCTTTTGAATTCCACAAGGAAAATTTCCAAATTTCAAATGCCTGACCCTTTTAGTTGAGTCAGAATTCATGGATGAACAAGAACTTCTTTTTTAAGTGACATGAGTCTTTTGTTGCTACAACATTTGAGCTATCAATTGATCACCACATTCTTAAGGTCTATCACTAAAGATTCACCATGCTTCTCATGATTTAGAACTTTGATTATGTTATGTCAACATCTATTATCACAAAATGACACTTTGAAAAAGGAAAAGGCAGAAGTTGCAGCTACTTGGAAGTAGAACAGATACTAGTTGTTTAGAGGAAGACCAAAGACGACATGGGGATTAGGTGCCCAATTTGGATGATAGGGCAACATTAGAATTGCCCCAGTTTGATGATAGGGTAGAGTGAAAGATGAAACCATTGCCCCAATCTAGTGTTGAATGGATGGAATCAGAAAGGGAAATAAATGGGATGACAAGTGAAGGAATTGCCCCTGTGTAAGTTTCAGGGGTGAATTTCAAAGAGGAACTTTCCCTAGTGCATGATGGAATGACACATGGATTGCCTTGGTTAAACTTAAGGGGATGAAACAAAGTAAGAGAAAGGATTATCTCTATTTATAATGTAATTAATGGGGATGGAATGACACATAGATTGCCCCAGTTAGACTTGCTGAATGAAGCAAGGAAGGAAAGAATTGCCTCAATGAATGGAATGATATTGTATTTGCCTTGTTTTCAATTGAGTAATTTTTGTGAAGATCAATTGATTTTGCCATACAAACCTTAGTGGGCAAGTCTTAAAAGCATTATTATTTTTCTTTTTCCTTCTTCTTTATTTCTTTTACTTTTTTCTTTTTCTTTGAGCAAATGCTAGTCATGATTCTAAGTATTTTATTTTGAGATTAAAGTTTATGAAACAAAAGCAGTCAATCTTTGATCAAAACGGACTTTATTAGGCTTGTAACGTGGCCAAGGCTGAATGGGCTATGAAAAGAAGGGTGTATAAGGCCCAAATAAGTGTTTAAAGGTTATTTGAAATAAGGATCTTCAATACTATACCGCATCAAGCATTTTTTTTTACTTTTCTTCCACAATTATTTTCTTTTTCTTAATTTCATTTCTTTTTTATTTTTATCCTTTTTTGCCCTTTTTTGTTTGTGCCAAACGGTTTTTCATCACTTTGCAAGTATTTTTATTTTTATTCCTTTTGCTTTCTCTTTCTTGTTGCTTTGATGAAGCTACAAATTCAGTAGACCTAATGCAAACATTGTGCTGACTCCCAGTGTAGGAATGATCCTTGTTTGGGGTAGTTTGAGAGAAATTTTTATTTTTAGGCTCAAAAAAGGTAGCAAGGGATGATTAATATTTTTTTAGATAAAGAAAAATGGCCATGCATCACTTCAAATCATGACTACTTGTTTTCAATAAATTTAATCTTAAAACAAAATTTATAGGTTTTTAGCATTTGCTCTTATTTTATTCAATTTTTTTATTTAAATTTTTTTGTGTCCTAACTTTTGCTTGGATCGTCCTTACAGGTTTTCAGCCTAACGGACTTTAATTCTTCCTTTTCTCCTTTTGTTCCCTTCTTTTATGTGACCCCTTTTTTAGTCTTTTCTTTTTGCTCAAAAGACTTATTTTTGACAAGTTTTAGGTAAACAATTAGATGAAGATGTTGGGACCTTCCACTTTAGAAATTATTTGGACAAGTCTAACTTAAGAAAAAAAGGGAAAGAAGAATGAAAGGGGGAAAGATTAAAAAATCAAAGTGCATTTTATTAATAACATATACTAAAAGAAATATGGAAGCCCATTTCATAATGAAATGTCCTAAAGCCTTGGGTAAAGCAATAGGACTTACAATGTATTATTTTCAAAAACCATGAGAAGCTTGGTGATCACTAGATCAATTGCTAGACCTTCCACGACTAAGGAGTGGGTTATTCCCTATATTAGGACCATCTTTAGTGAAATTCAACCACTTAGCTTCGATCAAATCCTGAACTTTATGCTTCAACACTTTACAATTTTCAACTGTGTGCCTTACAACTCCTCCATGAAATACACACTTGGCATTGGAGTTATACCAGGTTAGAAAAGGTGGCTCCAAAGGCTTCACGGCCCATATAGCAGCCAATGAGTTATGAAAAAGATGAGGCAATAATTCAGCATATGTCATGGGAATGGAATCAAAAGTTCTTTCTTTCTTAACAATTGACTTTGGCTGACTAGTACCAAAATTCTTATTCTCTTGATGGTTAGGTTGGGAGGATATTTGTGGTGTGTCAAAATAAGATTGGGTGTATGGGATTTGTGAGGTTACATTAACATATGGGTATGAGATGTAAGGAATCTACAATGGTTGTTGGAAATTGGTAGGTGATTGATACTGCTTGCCTTGATTTAACATTATGATATGAGCCTTATCCTCCTTCTTCTTCGTGAATCCCTTTGGAGTCTTCTTAGAATTTATTGCCCCAACAGATTCTTGGGCAATATTTCCTCTCTTCAATCCACCTTCTACCCTTTCTCCAATGATCACCATATCAAAAATATTCAAGGACACACTTCTAATCATCTTATCATAGAAAAGAGATTGGAAAGTATCTATGAACATGGCAACCATCTCCCAATCTGGTAATGGAGGTTCCACTTGCGCAGCGAGTTCCCTCCATCGTTGCATATACTCTTTGAAGGTATCTGTATCCTTCTTCACCATGTTTTGCAATTGCAGTCTATCAAGAGCCATATCAATGCTATGCTGATACTGCTTTAGAAAACCATTTGCCAGGTCTTTCCAAGAGTGGATGTGAGTAGGCTCAAGGTGCATATACCAGTTCAAGGCTGCCCCAACCAGGCTGTCTTGAAAAAAATGGATTAGCCGCTTATCGTCAAAAGCATAAGATGCCATCTTTCAATAGTACATTGTTAAATGACTCTTAGGGTAGGTAACTCCCTTGTATTTTTCAAATTTTGGGACCTTAAACTTTGGCGGTATCACCACATCCGAAACTAAACAAAGTCCAGCGGCATCCCCAAAACCATAACGTCCTACTCCTTCAATAGCTCTTAACCTTTTTTCTAAAATCTCAAGCTTCTCTTTGGCTTAAAAGTTTTCAACAGAAACTCTAGGCATGGTAGTATGGGTAGAGTGTATAGTAGAAGAACCTCCTCCCACAACAAAGTGCAATGCATATGGTTGAGTAACATTTTGGGCATCAATAACGACAGGCATCTCAAACACATTCCCATTTGTAGTATAGGTTGGTGGGGGTATATGGTTGGTTGATGTATGAGTGGAAAAAAGGAAGAGTATATGAAGTGATACACGAGTATTTATTTAAGGCTGGGTGGTGTTTAAGGCATTCATGGTAGAGATAACAGGGTCAATGTTTAATGGGTTAGTGGTTATTGGTGGAGTATAATTAGGGGGAAGGCCATATAGTGGGAATGGTTGGGCTTGGTTTTCCTGGGAATGATTGGTTTAAGGATGCATAACATGGAAAGGGTACATCGTGGTAGATACCATGTTTCCTTGAGTGTTAACTCTCTAATTCTATACAAATATTGGATAAAAGCCTGATGGATAAAGAGGGACTTCATCATCCACATTCCTTGCTGAAGTGGTCTCATTTGCTTTCTTTTCTGTTAGAGACTTTAATGCCTCCATGATCTAAGCCATTTGTTCTTTCAGAAGATTCACGTCACTCCTCATTTCTTTTTGAACCTGTTCCAATTCATCCATGATTTTTGACTGAGCATAGGTTCAATTAGGGTGTCGAGGAAACCAGTTTGTTTTTCTTTTCTTCCTTTACTAAACACAAAATATGCATATGAGTATGGTGCTTTCATTTCCGTTAGAGAATTGTAAGTCTACTCATTCAATCATAAGTATTTTCATAATTCTTTCTTTAATTCTTCAGCTTGGTTTCAATTTTTGATCAAAAATACTCATGACTGAACTTTCATTTTTTATGATTTTCTTACAACATAAAAGAAATGGTGAAAGTAACAAAAGAATGATATGTATGGATGTAAAAATAATGGCAATAATGGATGGATACAGAAATATGTGACAATGTAAAATGAAATAAATGAATGCGACTTTTTGTATTTATTGGGTTGGATACATAAGGATGTTATTGATGATAATGCTACTTATTTATTTATCTTTTTACAAAAGCAATGGTTCCTAAGATGGGATTTGTTTTACAAAAGAAACAATGAATGATATGTAATGATATATTTTTATTGAGTGGAATGAATGAAATGATGGAATGTTATATATACTTTTTATCTAAGGTGATGATATATATTTTTTCTTTTATGATGAGATGATGTATATTTTTTTATTTTATGAATGATGATGTTATTGCGAAAATGAGGATGATAAATTTATTTATTTATGATACTTATGGTATTTTTATTATTTGAAATGTATGAAATGGTGATTTTATTTTTTTACATTATAAACGGGAATGATGAATGAAATGTTTTTTTTTTTTTTTGCCCTTCTATTTCTAATGATGATCATGTCATGTTATTTTTATGCAAGGGATAGGAAATGCTCCCTTTTCTGACCTAAATGGGTTTTCCTAAAGTTAGAGAAAAGTTTTATCCTATACAGATCTATGGATTTTTTTATTTTGTGAGAACTTCCATTAAGTGGCCCTAATAACTTCATCGGCCTTTTAAATCTAGAGCTGAAGTCTCCTTTAGGCCATTATCCACAACGATAGATAACTTAACAGATGTGGTATGTCCATGAAGAAGAAAACTCTAGATGAGGTCATCATGATAGCCAAGCGAGTACTAGACCCAACATGGCAATCATTAAACCTCCATTCCCTAAGCTACACTTAGGTCCTGGTATAGGACCCAACTCTGAAAGTGTATGAAGAAGTGTAAGTGTAGTGTGTGAGAGGAGCATAACCTAAAACTACCTAACCTACCAAAAGAAATAATGTACAGATGCAATATACATGGTCGTCTACCCTAAGGTTCAAATATACAACAATTATTAACATTAACAACCAGAACAACAATAGAACAAGAATAATAGTAATACAAGCAAGAGGAAGACAATAAGAAAATCACACACCAAGTTAAAACAGGCCTGACTATCTAAGACTGTCCCTAATGGAGTCGCCATTTATCGCAACCAAGGTCATAATGAGACGGCGAAAAGAAATGTAGAAAATAGAGGAGTCGCCACCATAGTTTATTAAGAAAAAACATATGAAAAAAACCCAAAAGAAAGGTCTCGAACCTAGATAAGGATTCGGGAGTTGGTTATGCATAGAGAAGGTGCTAGCACCCTACGGCATCTGTTATAAAAATGGTTACCCTTTAACTTAATGTGTGAAAATATTAATCGTTTTGTCCTCTTACTTATAAAAAATAATCCTATCTATTATTATATTTTTTATTTAAATTTTATTGTAAATTTTAAAAAATTATTATTATTATTATTACTATTTTATTTTTATTGTTTTTGAGGTCAACAGGAGTGAGCCCCTGCTCCTATGTATCCTCCGGTGCAATAAGGAAATTAGACTCATGTAGTTCTTTAGGTAGAAAATCATTTTGCGGTTAATTATTATTATTATTATTATTATTATTATTATTATTATTATTATTATTATTATAAGGATTATTGAGACATTAAATCTTAAATATTATAAAGCGTTATTCACAACGATAGGCAACCTAACAGATGCGGAATACTCTTGCAAAACAAAGTTATAGAAGATTTTGTGATATTCAAGTAGGTCCTAGACCCAACATGATAAATCACTAAGTCTACATTCTTATCCTTATTAAAAAAAATATCAATTAAAAATTTATTAATCAATCTTAAACTTTAGATAAAGTTTTTGTGATATTCAAGTGGGTCCTAGACCCAACATGAATAATCACTAAACCTATATTTTTTAATTTATTTTTACTAAAAGAATGAATTATCAATTAACTATTTATTAATTAATCTTAAGCTTTAGATAAGATTTTTGTGACATTTAAATGGATCCTAGACCCAACATGAAAAATCACTAAATCTATTTTTTTATTTTTATTATTATTAAAAAAGTTTATTAACAATTTATTAATTAATCATAAGCTTTAGATAAGGTTTTTCGTGATATTCAAGTAAGTTCTAGACCCAACATGAAAAATCACTGAATTTACATTTTATTTTTATTTTTCTTAAAAAAGAATTACCTATCAACAAATTATTATTTAATCTTAAGATTTAATTAGGATCTTTGTGATAATCAAGTGGGTCCTAGACCCAACATGAAAAATCACTAGATCTATATTCTTTATGTTTTTTTTTTTTTTTGAAATGGGAAAATACTAATTAACAATTTGTTGGTTAAGGTGAATAATTGTAGGGTCAATATTGATATATACTTTTTGGTTTTTATTTAATTCGCACCTTGAGAGCAATTACGTTAATTATTAAAAAGAGATTTTTATTAGAAACGTAAAGTGATATAGAGCAAATGATTCAATTTTTTATTTCTTTTAAAAAACTCTATTATTATACTTTATATTTGCTAACAATGTTTTATACTTTGGTTATTGTAACACTCCTTTAATTCTAAATATAATTCATATTAATTTAATTATTACGTTAAGTTAATGAAAATGTGAGTAATTTTTTTTTTTTTCGATACTAGCAAAACAGAATTTAGAAATAGAAGTAAAATGATAAAAATTGCTTATGTATATATATATCCAACTGTACATCATGGTTTGGGTAATACATAACAGTCATAAGTACATCAAAAGACATATACTACCTAACCCAATATGTACATCCAAAAGGTTCTATATAGAGCAGTATCGTCTACCCTATCCCTTACTAAATACTAAAGTCTCTAATGGTCCTCATCTGAAGGGGTCTCCTCTAATGCGTCCTCTGCTGCATGGTATGCCTGTCCATTAGGTACCTCATGTGGTACCCCAAGTCTAGAAGAAGATGATGAAGAGGTATGCCACCCATTAGCTATACCCACTTGGTACTCAATATCAGGGGAGGCCACAAGTGACTCAGCGAGTACTACCTCCATAGGAGATCCATCATCGGCAGGTATGGGTGCTGGCTCATCTATAGCCGGAGCGTCCACAATAGGTAACTCGGGAGGAAGTGGAGGGGCATCCAAATAAGGAGCTATCACAGGGATGTTCGAATCTACTGGTGGTGTTGGCAGTGGTGGAACGTGAGGAGCATAAATAAAATTTGGTGGGAGAGCAGTCGTATAGGAAATAGGTATCATATATGTCAGTGGAAACATCTCAGCCCCAGAATAGGGGATAGAAAAGTCACAAACATCAGACCTATGTAGGTTAAGATGTTTGTGTCCTGATCATAATCCCATACTCCTCCATCTGGATATGATATATGTAGATTAAATAGAATCGGCATCCCCATTTTCAAAAATCACGATTGAACATGCATAACAAAAAAATAATGAAGTGAGCTGATTTGTTCTAAATCACTTTTACATGTATGGTAGGAATTAAAACACAATTTACAAAGGGAACCTATGGTTTATTCTAAATTATACTACACTACCCTTGATTTGGTATAGATCCATACTTCCCATTAGTGAGTAATAGTTCTCAACAGAACCTGAGAAGTGACTGGAAGTACATATACCTCATCAACATCATCACATGGTACAGTCCTCATCATTAATGAGGAACACATATCAGTCAGGACGTCCATTTATAGAGGTATACTCTCAAACCAATCCCGGAATGCTGAGCAGTTGTCGGGGTTATCGAGCTTGGTCAGGTGAATATCCTAGCTCACGGGCGCTACCCTGGCTATTAGGACTTTCACCACTCGATGCCTACCCCCGAGACCTCCCCAAATGAGTCCCTGCCTTTCATTCCTCAGCATACCAAACTGTAACTTTCCTAACAGGGTGTCATGCCACTGCATATCCCTTGCTTTACATTACTCACTAATCTATTAATTTCTAAAGGTTCATTCTAGTCTCAAGTATTTGAGCACCAGTATAATTTCTACTAATATCTCTGCCTTATATTACAGAGATTTAATCCATACATATCATTCACATAATTCATAATTCAAATTAAAGCACATAAGCAATAATTCAATAAAAATAAAGATATAGAAATTAAAATAAAGACCGATAATTAAGAAATAAATCATAGAATGGTCAAAAATTTTCATAAAAATAATTTTTAAACTTAGAAAAATAATTAGAATTTTATCATGAATTTTTAGAATTTTTTTTGAAAATTTTTGAAATTTAGTATTTCTAAGAAAAATGTGTCCACAGACACTTATAAAGCACAATTAAAAGTACTAAATAAGCTTTAAAGTTTATGAAATTTTTACAGATGGTCTATTAGTGTGTCTAGACCTTACTTGAATGATAAGAACTTAAACTGAAATTTCTATAGTAGTTTTCTAAAAATAAATTTATAAATAGCTCATAAAATAATTTCTATCTTTAGTTTCATATTATGAGATTTGTGGTTTATTTCTTCTACTATCTTTGCTAAACTAATTGAGTATTACTAAAATTTGATAATATAATAATTTAATTATTTATTATAACAGCTAAATTTTTTTTAAAAAATTTGGGCAGTATAACAACTTAGTAATTCTACTATATTTGTTTGAATTTGAGCAGTATAACAACTTAATAATTATACTATAGTTGTCTAAATTTGAGTAGCATAACTACTTAATAAGAGTATTTTAATTATCTAAAATTGAGCAGAGTAACATCTTAGCAATTGCATTTTAATTTTCTAAAAATGAGCAAAGTAACAGCCTGGTATAATTTAATAATTTAAATTTGAGCAAAGTAATAGCTTAGCAAAAATTAAAGTTTAACATTAAACAATATCACAATAATATTAATAATAAAACTAAAGCCTAAACGGGTTTAGGGGAAAAACCCTTCCTACCAACATGCAAAGTAATTGAAATTTAGAACCAACCCCACTCCCTCTATTACCTCAAAGAGTTGGTGAAATTGTTGGTGCAGAGCTCCTAGGAAGAGGATTTTTACTAGTTATTGGAAAACTAGTAGAATTTTAGCATAAAAACAAAGTAAAAGAAATTTTTTCTAAAGGGATAGAATTTCTCTATGGAGACTTACGGTGGTGAAAGGAGGAGAGGAATGAGAAATTAGTTCAATTTGATGGCTATTTATAGGGAAAATTTTGAGCTTAGGTGTCCTTAAATGACATAAGCTATTATGTCAAAATTTCTATTTTAAATTTATTTTTAATTAAAAATTAGGGACACATATCCCATTAGGTGGTGAATCACCTCCCCTCTAGAGTTTCAACATGGGATAGCAGCTGTCCCAAAGAATCTCAGTATAAATTTTGACTGTTAATTAATTATCCGGTAGCGATAAAATCGCCTAAACTTGAAAAAAGAAATTTTAATATCAAAATAATTAATTTAAATATAAATATGAACAAATGTAATATTTTTCATCAAAATAATTTCTAAAAATAAATTTTAATTTTTTTCGAATTATATATTTTAAGCTTAGAAAATTCATATTAAATTCATTTTAATTCAATAAATGCTCAAATTTTTATGAAAATTCTAAAATTACATATTTTACCTAGAAATGTACTAAAAATATCATTTTCATCATTTTTGGATGTCAAACCAATACTGAGTTTGGTTATTTGACAACTAGGGGTATTTTGGTCATTTTATACAGGAATTTCAGAAAACTCCCAGAAAAATTCCAAAGTTATATTTTAATACATATGACATGATTTTAAACTCAATTTGACATTTTAATATCAATTGAATCTTTTTCTCATGTCAACCGTTAATATTGACAAATAAGGACAAAATCATCATTTTCTAATTTCTCCGAACTTCGATTTGGAAAAATTATTAAAAATCAAGATTAGATAGTTTTTGATATTCTGAGTTTAACCATGGGAATCATAATTTTTAGATTCCTTCCCAATTTTTTTGAATTAAATATATAGAATAAATAAATAAATAAAACAATTAATTAAATAAAAGTGAGGGTGTTACAGTTATTATATACTCTGCATAAAAAGAACTTAGCTCAAAACATTTCTTATCATTTTTCTTACATTAACAAAATATTATAAAAAAAATGTTATGTGTTGTTAATTTACGCTTTAATGAAGGGAATTTCTAATGGGACAAGCCCATCACACTATAATGGAATTAACCCAAGAAGAAAAGAGGGGTCAGCTAACGAGGGCGACATTTTCACCATGCCCTAAAAAACCAAGTTGGATAGCACCGCAATTCTTGTTAAAGCGCAACTAAGGCAGAACAGCAAGAAGAGAATCTCAAATTCCACCACGCATCTTGGCGACGAGAGAAAGGCGAACGATGCAATGACTAGTGTAACATCCTGAGCATTGATGAGGACGAGAAGTGATCACCGGTGCAAAAGAGATGAGGCACGGATAAAGAGCGGCTCCTAGCAAGCTTCCAGCGGGAGGGACACATGAATGAATCGAATACACACCAAAATGAGAGAGATCCAGAGGCTCTACAGGTGTGGGACTATACAGTTAAGGATAACTTAAAGGAATTAATAAGTGCTACCTATAACAACAAGATGCATCTACTTTTCGATAACCTATCACTTAAGAACTCCATAATTAAGCGTGCTTGACTTGGAGCAATTTAGGGATGGGTGACCTCCTAGGAAGTTTCCTAGGAAGCGTGTGAGTGAGGACAAAGCACGCTGAAAAGTCTTGTGTTAGTTTGTGGGGACAATCTTGCGGAGCTATGAATGCGATGACAGATGTGCACAGCTTCTTCTTCTTCCTCATTTTTTTATTTCGAGGTTTGTTTGGTGTTGGTTCAGATTATAGGCTAGTGTAAATTGATGTTAGATTTTTTCAATTTAATTTGCAAAAATTGAACACTGTTAATGCATTTGAAGGTGTTTAATGGAATGTATTTGTATTAATGCATGTATGTTGATTTTGTGTTAAGAGGGAATGCAGGTTCTGTAATGTGAAAGGAAGGTGTGTTAATTGTGTGATATGTGCCTGGTGCCTATGAATAAGAGTAAAGAGTGTTTTTCAAACCAGTAAATAAAGAAGCACAACTACATTATAGCAACAATCTTATGGGATTGTGATTTTTATTTTATCCATGAACATATTATGCTAAACTGCAATATGAAGAAATAAAAGAAAGGAACAGAGACGAAGGAAAAAAATAAACTACCAATAAACAATGAGAGTCAAGAAAACAAGAGATATTTATTACATGCTGCAAATAGACTGAACCAAAGTGGACTACATGGTTAAATTGAAAAAGAGAAAAGAGGATTTGTACCTCTAGCACTTACTAAAAAAAGGCACTGAGATCAAAGAAGTAAAGTCACAAGAAGCTCTTTGTGCATGTACGTGGTCCAAGCTAGTAGAAATAGAGAATTTGCCTAGCAACGAGAAAATGACATGAGTAAAAAAATTTTAAATCTCCTCCCCCACAAAAGAGAAGAAAGACTCTCTTATATAAGCACCCAAAACAAAAATCCAAAACCCTCCCTCTAATTTTTAATTCATTTTTTTAATTTTCTTCAAGATAAAGTTTGTTTTAACTAACTTTTTCTCACGTTTTATTCTGCCAATCCTTTTCCCCCTTTTTTTCGTGTTTTGAGCCATGGGCCTTGATGTGAGCCAAACAAGCAAAATTATTTATCCCAATTACTTATCTTGCTTTTTTTATTTAATTATTGTTTTATTTTTTATTTTTATTTGTTTCTCCCCTTTTTTATTTTCATTCTTGTTTTCATTTTTACCATTTTTCTCTTTAATTTTTTTGTCATTTTACTTTAATTGTTTGGGCAAAATTAGGTGTTCGCATTAATCAATGAGAGAAATAAATAATTGATAGTGCAATTGAAAAGTGTACGGCTCTGAATTGCAACACATTCGTGCATGCACACTCTGCATGCACATATGCACACACACACACACTCACATGCATGTGCACACACACACAATTTAGTATTTCTACTTCTAATTTATAGCAACAAAATACTTCCTATATTGAATATTTTTTATACATAGTATATTAGTCAATTTCTTTTATTAAGACTCTATTTGAATAATTTTTACAATATGAAACCAATCATATTGTAATTAATATTTATTATATTAAGTTTCTATAAAAAAAAAATTGTCTTAGCAATTTCTAGACACAACCTTGTTAAAAGTTCATTTAAGTCATCAAGCTTTTGCTTATGTGGGTCCTCGTAATGCACCAATCATGCTTTGAATTAGGGGTGTTCATAGCCGAACCAAACCATTCAAATCGCTAAATAGATCCAAAATAACTGAAAATCGATCAAATCAAAAACTGAAACCCAAAAAAAATGCTTTTTTTTTTTTTTTTGTAGTTTGGTTTGGTTTTCAGTTCCTATTGTGAAAACCAAACCAAACCAAACTGCACATTATACTTATATTGATTTTTCTTTTATACTCCTATATAAAATCCCATAATCCTAAAGTATAAGTTTGTGATATTTTGATGGTACATAACTAATTGTCTATGGATGATTTGTAATGTTCTCTTTATAAGAGATTCATAATATAGTTATTATCAAGTGTAATTTTGTTTTTTGCTGTTCTTTGTTTATCGTTATGTAATTACCAATTTCAAGGCCTGATCATGACTTAATTAGTTATTAGATCTTATATTGTGTCAAATTTTTTTTGTTACTTGGTAAATTAAAAATAATTTTGAAAATCATATAAAAATAAATTAAAAAACTTTAAAAAACCAAAAACTAATCAAAACCAAACCACATATTTTTTTTATGTTTGGTTCGGATGACTTTTTGTCCAAAAAACAAACCAAACCGCACCGCAAACACCCTTACTTTGAATGTAATTCTAAATCCATTTCAATAGTAGGGTAGCATTACTCTCATATAATAATGGTTACCTTTTATCATTGGAAAAATTTGCTTAGTGATAATGGTAAATGATCACAGCTTTAATTTCTAGAATATGAATTGTATGATTAGTTTGAAAAGTCATTTTTTGAATCCACATATTTATATACACTACATATCAATTTCTAGGTCAGGGCTATTGTTCTTTTCTCCCTCATTCAGCAACATTTTCTAGTTTACTAAAACACTAAATTAGTTTATTTGCTTTCTCAAGTTACTATCACTAAATACTCACTATACATAGGATAAGATCCAATGACATTATATATGGATACAATGTTATCAATGACAATGAAATTAAGCTAAAGGCACATTTCTATAAGTTTTTATTATGGCTATTTTTGTACGCTATCACAATGCAACATCTTTTTCATGTTTTTAAACACTAAATTAGTAGATCCTCTTTACAATGTCATAACTCAAATAAATCAAAATTGAATTACTCTCCACCATTTGAGCCTCATCCAAACAAACCCTCCACTATTATATTATTGTAAGAAGAGTTGAGATAATTAGGTACCTACAAAGGAAAAAAAAAAGGCTAGTAAAATACTTCAGACCATAATGCATGTACAAAGATCTAAATTTTTTTCTAATACATAACATGAGTATCCATAAGTATGGTTTGCTGCAAAGGTTTAAAAAAATAGAAACCATAAAGAAAATATAACACCTCAAAGAGAAAATCACAATTTGATGAAGGAAACGTATGGGGAAAAACTCATCTTGCCATTCTTAGATGTATAGGTAAAAAATCCTCCATATAATAGAATAACAAAAGGGAATTATGGCACTTCTAAGAGCAAACCTTTTTTGGAATCTTAGAAAGCGTTGATCGCTTTCATGCCTATCAAAATCATGGGACAAATCTTAGTTATGATTGATATTCTTTTATATTGGTGTTGAAGAAAAAACAAAGTACAACTGTATATCTTACTAATAGACTCTTAATCCCCAATTAAATAAGGAAACAAATCAGGAACTAGTGTAAGATATAGAAACCACACTTAAAAGATTACTTTAGATACATTGGAAACATTCTAAGATACAATATGTTGATATTATGAGATATTTTCTAAAGTACTGACATGAATGATTAACATACATGAGAAGGGTCTTAATTAACTTATTCCTGTATTTATATATGCATAATTAAAGTAATTAATGTAACTAATAAATAAATAAATAAATATATATATATATATATATATATATATAATTAAAGTATTTGTCCCTAATTATAATTAAATTAGTTAATTTATAAATATTTAATTATATTTAATATCGATTGAAGAAACTTAAACATTTAGATAGAAATTAGAATTCTCCTTTATTTGAATAATAAATTAAGAAAAATTAATGTTAATATGATCTAATTTAATATGAAAATTCTTGACACGTATTATAAGATGAGAGACACATGAAACATATTATATATAATTTAGCTTTTTATTTAATGTATTATTAAATTTGTTAGAAATTTTTGTGATGTAATTAAATTAGTTAATGTAATTATTAAATATATATAATTGAAATAATTGTCTGTAGTTTTCATATATAATTTATTTTTATGAAATATAATTTTGAAATATTGCTAAGAAAATAATATTTTTATACGTTAAAATACATAATTCCATTAATCATGGTAATTATGACAGATATATATTGTGATATGAATTAATTTAGGTAATTATGATCTTTGTATATTTTAATTAAGTTACAACATATTCAAATTAAGGTAAAATTTTTAATTATTTTTATATATAATTTATTGAGTGAACATCTAACTTTGCAAAAACTCTGTCTTCTATTATAATGTGTCTTTCAATTTCGACTCCATTTTAAACATCATTGTTCAAGATTATTTATTTGTGTAATCTTCAAACTTTAGAGCTTTCATTTTTTAATTTTATTTGCTACATATTTTATTGTATATTTCTTTTATTATTATTAAATTCATTTATTTTTGTTTTATATTTTCATGTTTTTTTATCTTCCTTATTTAATTAACTTAATCTTCTATCTATTTTATTTTCTTTAAATATTTTTAAAAAATATAATATTTAGTATTTGAATTAGTTTGCATCCTAAGTTGCGAATGTTATTTTATAAATTTTACTATTTCAATTATTAAGATGGATCAAAATAAAAGACTTAAAAAAGGAGTTTTACAACAACAAAAAATTTTAAAAAGAATTTTATAGTGAAGCAAAAATAACCATACTCCCTCCCTATAATATTTCACACATCATATGCCAAAGAAATATATATTTCTAAATGTATTAATAATTTTTATATGATAGTCTCTTTATTATTTTAATTTTTTTTAATTTGAAAACATCTAAAGAGTTTTTCTATTTATTAAATCCTATTCACTTATTATACTCATAATAATTATTTTTCATCCAAAAATATTTTGCTTTTAATTAATTTTTATCATTTTAATTCATAACAACAAATTAATAAATGTGAAGTAATAAATAATATTTTTGTTTTAAATAAAATTCAATTCTATTATATTAATTTATAGTCAAAACATCACACTCAAATTATAAATCTAATATAAATAAATTAAAAAATCAATTAATAAATTGAAAATAACAAATAAGTTATTTTACAATAATTGTCACCCATAATGGTCTTATTTAGTTCGACCACAATTGTCTCGAATAATATATATATATATATATATATATATATATATATATATATATATATATATATATATATATATATATATATATATATATATATATATATATATATATATATATATATATGATCTCTACCCAAAAAATAACAAATAAGTTGTGAAAAATATAATTTTTTAAATTAATTTAAATCAAATTTAAATTTATTTTAACTTGTATAGGACAAAAAATTAAATCAAATTAAAACTAATTTATTTCAACATATAACTACATAGTGTGTTATGATATATATCACTTTTCTTCAAAATGTAGAATATAAATAAAATTTTTATATTATTAATAAATAACATTTTACATGGTATTAATTACATTAAATTATAGACAATGTGTACTCATAATTTTTGTACTCAATATATTAAAATTTTCGTTGAAATTCAATATGATTCATGTCAAAAGATCACGATCAAATTAATTACAATGTTTATACCAAAAAGTAATTTGTTATAAAATTAAAAAAACAAATAAATAGTAGGTAAGTCATCCATATATATATATATACCATTACCATACTCATTTTTTTTCTCTATATGAAATTTTCATTTTATTATCTTTTCAATGATTAATAAAAGAATGCTTTAATAGAATAATAATTTGTATATCATGAATATTATGTTTGGAACAAAATATTACATAATGCTATTAAATACTTTTTCAATTATTTGTTAATATTTTTAATATATATTGACATTATTGAATTCTATTTAAATAATTTTTTTTCTTTGAAAATATTATTGAACAACAATACAATTTTATTAAAATATTTTATCTTTTGTAATAAATACTTTTGTAATTAGTATTATATATAATAAATATGATTTTATAAATGATATTTAAAATTAAATTTTATTAATTGAAATAGTTTTAACATTTTAAAATTAACAATTTGATATTTATGTATTTAATATTTTTATGTATTTTTATTATCATTAAAATAAATTTATGTTGATTAAATTAATTTTACATAATTGTAACTCAAAATTAACTATACATAATATGTTTTTTATTTTATCAATATATATATTATTCTATAAGTGAGACAATTAGTTCTAAGTAAATGTAAAATTTTTAAAAATTTTACCAAACAACTTTCATCTTAAAAGGAACTTTAAATAAAAAAAAATTACCAAAACCTTCTACTTTATTTTTAAAGCTCTTATTTTAATTTCGCTTTAAATTTGAAGTACCTTTTAAGCCAGAAAAAAAGTTAGGCCAAACATAACCATAAAAAACCTGAAATTATATATTATTAAATATATTTTTTAAAATATATTAATTGTATATATTTCAAAATATAATTATCTATTATTAAATACAAATATTTCAAAATATTATATATTATATGTTATTAAATATAAGTATCTCAAATTGTATTAAAGTTAAATATTAAATAATATTTTATATTTCTAAATCAATTTAATATAAACTAAATATAACATTAAATAACATAAAATAAAATTAAGAATTATATGCTATTATGTGAAGAAAAACTAAATTTAAATTATTTTATATAATTGATTTATTAAATTGTGATATTAATTATTATTTAAAATTAATTAAATATTGATATATTAATTGAAATATTTCACAACATAAAGATTTATTTTTATATATTTAAATATTATAATAAATAAATGTTTTCTAATATATAAATTAAAAAAATTATATTTGTTTCTTTTGTTTTTTATATCAATTTTTTTTTGTTTTTATAGATTTATTTTAGTGACCACTTCGTATTCAGTTGCTAAATATCATTGTCTTTAGCGACCGAAAATGTTTTTGGTCGCTGTTTGAATATTAAAACTAATTTTCTGTAGCCACCGAATTACTGTTGGTCGCTATTTTCATCTATCATATGTAATTCGTGACCGAAATTAGTTTTGTCACTAACTTAAAATTAAATTAGATCGCAGATCGGTCACTAAATGGGTGCCAAAATTTTCTTTTGAAAAATAGACAAATAGCGACCTTGTTAACGACTGATTTTTTGCCACATAACAGATCGGTCACTATAGTCGTCGCTAATTCAGTTTAATGATCAATTGTCGTTTTGGTCACTAATAGCGACTGAGTAATTTTGGTCACTAAATTCGGTGGCTACTTTGCTTTTTTCTAGTAATGTATATAAAATATAAATAGGAGCATTTTTTTAGTCCTAATTATAAGAAACATAAACCCACTTTTAAATGTATTAATTGTTAATTTTTTACATCTTTGATGGTCAAGATATGATAGGATATAACAGCAGAATAAGACAAGATAGGATAAGATAGTATATGATAGGATATGATAAAAGCAACATAAGCTATAATATTTTCTAATGTATGGTGCACACCAAATAATGACAAAATAAAATATAAAACCTATTCAAAGGACAAAATTATTTTTTTGTTAAACTTACATATAATTTTCTAGAAAGTAACTTTTAATTTAATTTTTTAATTTTTACAAAAAATTATAATTTTAACTAAAGTATACAATATTATATTTTATTAATGTAGTTACTTTTCTGAAAGTTATAAAAAATATATATAAGACTTTTAAATTATAATTATTATTCAAATATTTTTCTCTAAAAAATATTTAAATATTAATTATTTAATTTTAATATTTTAATTAATAATATACTTTAAATTTACATACCTATATATATATATATATATATATATATATATATATATATATATATATGGGTAGAGATCAAGTTACTCCAAGAGTAACTCTTAATAGAGTTACTCCACTCAATAACTCTTAATATGTATTAAATTTCAACAATCCAACCGTTAAATTAAAAGATTATATTAAGTAGATGAAGTCTACAAATTTTTATAAATTTTGAAAACTATTTGATACTTCATTAAATAGATTCAAATTGACATATAATATATTTTTCTAAATTATAAGTAAATGTGGACTATTAGATTAACTAGCTGCAAATGTTTGATTTACCTAGAATTTAGTGTACATGATCATTGGCATATAATCTTTTAATTCAACGGTTGGATCGTTGAAATTTAATACATATCAAGAGTTATTGAGTGAAGTAACTCTACCAAGAGTTACTCTTGGAGTAACTTGATCCCCACCCTATATATATATATATATATATATATATATATATTGTATGGACGGTAAAGCTCTCTGAATATTTAATGCAGTTGCATACTCAGGACTCAAGCTCAAGACCTCTGGTTAAGAGGGAACAACTCTGCACTAGTTGATCCACGTGCTCGGTAGTCATCATATATTATATATAAATCTTATATATATTTTTCATAATAATATTATATTTGTTTATATATAATTATATACAATATTTATTATAATCTATCTATCTACCTATCTATATATAGAGAGAGAGAGAGAGAAAGAGAGTTTATCTTATCATGTTACTTCCTAACTCAACTCCTCCCTCAAGATATGAAATACACTGGAGCATCAAGATAAGATAAGGAGTAAGATAACTTTATCATATTCTATTGACACAATAAACAACGGATTATATAAATAAATAAATAAATAAATTATATATATATATATATAAAGAGAGAGTTTATCTTATCCTATTACTTCCTAACTCAGCTCCTCCTTCAAGATATGAAATACATTGGAGCAACAAGATAAAATAAGGAGTAAGATAACATTATCATATCCTATTGGTACAACAAACAACGGATTACAACAACATATGATAATTATCCTATCATATCCTGACCACCAAACGGTCCTTAATTTATTGAGAAGTTTATTAATTAAATATTTATTCATTTCTCATGAAAATGAATGCATTCATCGAGCTATTAATAATATAAGTCACACCCATTAGTTAAAAAAATTATAAATTATAAGTAGTGTTATTAAGTATAACTTCTTCTTAAACCATTTACTTTTATAGATATTTCTAGAATAAAATTTAAATTTATAACATTATTAATTGAAATTAACCAATTTAACTACTTTTATTGGGCTTGATAAATTAAGTATTTGTTTATTATATATATATATATAGGACTGGTGTAGTATTTTTTGTCATTCTATATTTCATCATCTATTTTATCATACACTTTTCTCTCTTTTTATCTCTCTTATATATAAAAAAAAAATTGTTAAATATATTTTTAGTTCTTATAAAATAAGCGAATTTTGATTTTAGTCCCGCTAATTTTATTTTATTTTTTTGTTTTTCATCCTTTTAAAATTTGAAATCACTGTTTATGATCCCTATAAAGTGAGTGAATTTTGGTTTTAATCCCTATAATTTTATTTTATTTTAATTTTCATCTCTTCAAAATTTGAAATCACTATTTTTGATCCCTAATGTTCATTTCAAGGTAGATAAATAACATTTATTTTAGAGATCTAGAAAAAAATTTAGAGGTGTTACATGCTAACATGATATCACAAATACTATTGGGTGTCACCTAAGATAGTCACTTAACCTTTCGTTGCTCCTGAATATTTCGATTAAGTGCCAAAGAATTTCTTGTTGCTACCATATAGTATTCATCTCTACTTGGTGATAAATAAAGCAGGCTTATTCTTTTTAATCTCTTAGAGATTTCATAAAATGAACTTTCTATGGACCCCTAACTACTAATCCTCGGATGAATTGCTAGAAACCCAATAAGTCCAACAATGATTCCTTTATACATGTCAATTGGACAAAATCATTGATGGTTCTAAAACTGCTAAGCCTACATTACAGGCAATAGTACCTAAAATTACTACTAGAAAAATATATAAAAGATCTTTGGGCCATGTGGGTTCTCCATAATAATTATGACCCATTCCTTTAGCCAAATTAGCTCTTAATACAAGATCATTCAAGTCAAGTTTTTTTGTTATTGCGATAGATGAATTCTTATTGATCCATCCTCCGAAAAAACAATTATTTTTATCCTCTGTAGCAAAGAAAGAAACTTCATAGAAGTCAAAATATGAAGAAATAGATATGCCTAGATATCCCCTTTTTCTATGGATAAAAGATCTAATTGATAAAGGAAGCATCGTAAGGATCAATTAATGCAATTTTGAGCCAATAAAGTAAATCATAATTATTATTTTTTTGTTATCTTTTGATCTCTTGTTCTTTTAATGTATTTATCAAAAAATTCTTATTAACATGACTTTTTTGGGTAGTTTTGATAAATTTTGCATTTATTCTTATAAATTAATGAAAGATGCATAGTTTTGATACATAAAAAATTGTTTAATTTTTTTTTTAGATAGGCGAACTGGTTCGATAACAAATCTTTCTTTTTTCATAAATTTTTTATTTTTATTTTTCCTTAAGCCTGAAAGAGTGAAATTCTTTTGATTTTGAATCATCATAATATCGAGACCTATTTAATTTTCTTAAATAACCTCATCCTTACTTACCATTGGATTCTTCAACATGAAACTTCATTCATCACTACATGAATATACCAACACTATTCATTTTTATATTTTCTTTGTAATCCATGACTATATTTTTTTTTATTTTATTTCACATTTCTTCTCTCTAATTTACTTTTGGAATGTACTCTTATTTAATTTGGTTCTGTGTTCTCTACTTATGATCCATTAATGCTTTTTCCTCATTTTGATGTATTCCCTCTACATATTATTTCTTAAAAATTCAAGTTTTTCCATCACTACAAAAACTTTGCAATTATTGAACGCCAAAAATCATTGGTAACTGTAACAAATTGTAAGTATTGATGAATTTTATATGACTCATCAACAAGCAAATTTCAATTTTTTGTTTTTTAAACTTAAATTTGAAAATAAAACCTGTTTGGATAAAAGGAGGTTGAAATGATTTTTAAATGAATTTTAAAACCGTGTTAACTCATTTTTGAAAGTAGAAAAAAAAAATTTCCAGTTCTAGTTTTAAGTTTTTAGGAATTGCTTCATTGTTTTCGATACTTTCCTCCACTCTTTGCCTCCCACCCAGTCTTTTCTGCTACTCCTTTAGTCTTTGCCAAAGGTGTCAAAAATGGGTCAAGGAAACTGACCCTACTTGAACTCACCAGATGAAATATAGGGATCTAGCTTTAAATTTTGAGTACAAATTAAATTTGGGCCTTTTTTTTTTTTTGGTTGATCTAATCATGGTCTGAAATGGACTTAGGCCATAAAAAATCTTTTAAAAACTAGGCTTTCATCGGACTTGGGCCTCAATTTATAAGCTTGAATTGAATCAAAACAATTTGGCCCAACGTGCTATAACACACAACTTGCATCAAAATCATGGCTAACTCAACCCAAACCCACTAGATGAAACATTGGGCTTGAGTTTTAAATTTTCAGAATGAATTATATCTAAGTCTTTTTGGTTGATCCGATTAAGGCCTAATTTGGGCTTAGTCCGTAAAAAGCTTGTATAAATTAGACTTTCATCAGGCTTAGGCCTCATTTTATAAGCCTAAAATGAATATAGGCATTTTGGTCTAATTTGCAATAACTAGTGACTTACAAGTAGCCCAACCCAAACCCTCTCAATAAAAATAGGGTTTGGGCTTTAAATTTTAAGCACAAATTAAATATGTGCCTTTTTAGCCTGATCCAATCATGGCTTGATTTGAGCTTAGCTCGCAAAAAAACTCATACAAACTAGACTTTCACTGACCTAGGCCTAGTTTTAAAAGCTTTGATTGAATATGAGCTTTTCAGCCTGACCTACTACAGCCTATGACACACATTGAGTTTGTGACTAGTGCGATTCGATCCTATTCAATGAAATGTTGGGCTTGAACTTTAAATTTTGAGCACAAATAAAAAATGGGTCTTTTTAGCTCAACTAAGCTTAGCCACAAATGCCTATACAAATCAAACTTTCATCGGTCTTAAGCCTCATTTTAGAATGCCAGATTTAATTTGGGCTTTTTGGCCTAACTAGTTATAACTTGTGACACTTATTGATCTCGTAACTAGTCCAACCCAAACCCAATTGATGAAATATAGGGCTTGGACTTTGAATTTTGAGCATGAATTAAATTTGGACCCTTTTGCTCGATCTAATCATGGCCAATTTGGGGTTAGCCCACAAATGCCATATAAATTAGGCTTTCATTGAGTTTGGAGCTCATTTTCGAAGTTTGAATTGAATAAGTACTTTTTTCCCTTGTTCGCATCGAAACCACGGCTAGTTTGGCTTGAACCCACCCAATGAAATGTAGGGTTCAAGCTTTAACCTTTGAGCACGAATTAAACAAAGTTCTTTTTAGTCCAATCTGATCATGACCTAATCTAGGCTTTGCCCACTAAAGCCTATAAAAACTTAAGTCTTTTCTGTTATGCTCTCACTCTATATCTTTTCATCACAACATCATGTGAAAAGTCTCACATCTTTTTAGTGAACTTTTTTAGGAAAATTATAAGATTGATAACAATTAAAAGTGGAAATAAAAAAAATAAAACTACAAACTAAAAATTGAAAAGTGACTTTTGGTTTCTAAAATTTTAAAAACTTAAAACTAAAAACCACCTCAATCAAGACCTTAGACCCCATTTGGGGACATTTTTAGTTTTTAAAAATTTAAAAACTAAAACTAGTTTCTAGTTTTTAGTTGGTTGTTTTAGTGTGTGTTTGGAAACCCATTTGGACCACGTTGAATAAAAGTTCTCTACATTAAAAATGCATAAACGTAGAGGGAACTCCAAGGATGGATTGGCGTTCAGTTGAACTAAACTAGTTTCCACACACATGCACCCATAGTTTTTTCGATTTCCATTTTTAAAAACTTATTGTTAATTTTATAATTTTCTTTTGAAAGTTCACTAAAAAGATGTGAGACTTTTCACATGAGGTTGTGATGAGAAGTCTGGAATGAGAGCAATACAGAATAGAAAAGGATTAAGTCTTTTACATGCTTTTGCAAGCTAACCCTATATCGAGCCATGATCGAATCGAGCTAAAAAGACCTAGATTTAATTTATTCTTAAAATTTAAAACCTAAACCCTATATTTGTTGAGCGAGTTTAGGTCGAGTCAATTGCAAGCTCGATGCGAGTCACGAACTATAACAGATCAAACAACAAAAGCACATATTCAATTTGGGCTTCTAAAGTGAACACAACCCCGATCTGTACAAGCTTTTATGGGTTAAGCCCAAATATAGTCATGATCGAATCAGGCTGAAAAGGCCCAAATTTAATTTGTGCTCAAAATTTAAAGTTCAAGCACTATATTTCATCAATCGGGCCAGGCTAGTCGTGATCTCGATGTAGGTCGCAAGCTATAACGGGTTAGGTAAAAACTCCTAAGTTCAATTTAGACTTATAAAATAAGGCCCAAGTTTAGTGAAAGTCCAGTTACGACAAGTTTTATGCAGGCGCCCAAATAAACTTAAAAGGGCATAGATTTTATTTGTAAACAAAATTTAAAGCCTATTATTTCATCAACGAGTTCAAGTCAGGCTAACCATGGCTACAGTAAGTCAGATTAAAAATTCCAAATTCAATTTAAGCATCTAAAATGAGGCTTAATCCCAATTTGTACGGGCTTGTTATGAGTTAAGCCAAGATTGGGACATGGTCAGATCAAGCAAAATACCTAGATTAAATTTGCACTCATAATTTTAAGCTCAAACCCCATATTTCATCAAGTGGTTCAAGTTGGGTTGGTCATGTTGAAACTACAATGTGCTCTTAAAAATCATGTAAAATATACAGTCCAATTACAACAAGTATACTAGTTGATCAAGTAGTAAAATCGACAAGTCAAATATTGTACCCACAGGGATTGGAGCAATAAGCCAAACACTGAAAGTGAAAACTACTGCAAGTCCCATAACCCCTGTATTATATCCATATTCATTGTAAGTCATTAATAGCAAAAGATAGGTTTCTACTACAATTGTCATTGAAGAGCCCGGTTCTCCTCAATCATTCTCATCTTCCATGCATGAACCTAAGACTGCAACCGCGAAAGAGTTTGTGTGAATTGCTAGGTAGTTACCGCTGATGTACATTGTGTGCGGTGTCGCCGCCAGTGTGCAAGGAGGCAAAACAGAAAAACCAGAACCCTAACTTTCTAACTCGTGCGTTGTGTGAGTCTCATGTTGTAACTTAAATTTAATTGAGTGTGAGATGCTGACTTGCTGTGATTTTTTTATTTCTTTTAATATACCCCTAACCTGCGAGCTAGCCCAACTCACCTTGGGTGAACAATGAGCTAAGTGAGCAGGGCCAATTTTAATTGATAATTGTGGTGAGCCAGTTTTTTTCAACCTAACCAGGCTCACAACCCATGGTGAGCGGGGTTGACTCGTGAGTCACGACTCACATTGATAGCTCTCCTCAATAATTAATTAGCTATTAATCATAATGGCTATTTTTAAAAGGATACATGTGCAGTCTCGTATTACGAATGACTAAGACCAAAAATTAAAACTATATATATATATATGAAATTTTTTTAACCTCTTATCTTTTTTAATCTATCATTTTCAAAATCTTTATCTCTAAATTGAATTTCAACATTTTTTTAAAGAAATTATCAATAATTAAAAATTAACATTGTATTATAATAATTCTTTATTATAAATTTAAAATATAATCTATAAGTTCAAAAATATTTATTTATTATGAATTTTAATTATAATATAATTTAAATATTTAAAATTATTTAATTATTATAAATTTAAGTTATATAAAATAAATATTTATTTTGTGCAATGCACAAGTTAAAATACTAGTGTGTGTGTATTACAAAATCAAAAATTAAATTTTTAAAGTGTAAAAACTAAAACCAAAATTGTGGTAAAATATAGGACAAGAAATTTTGTTAGTATATCTTAATTTCTAGGAATACATTTTAATTTTTCGTATAAACCTATGATGTTCTAGATACAATATTTCCGCAGCCATTCATACGAGAATCTTCAAACACGGCTCCAACATTAACTTTTTTTTCAGATTCAAATACTTATTAAACACTGTTTTAGATCTCCTTTCAAATTTCTATGTTAACGTATGGTATCGGTAATTATGGTCATCATTATATTGTTAAGTGGTAATAATTATCCGAAGGCCATAATAAGGGTTTTAATATTCTTATACTCTCAATAAATTTAATGTACATAACAACTGTTTCTTTTTCAATTTTTATTAATGAAATTTTGTCACACTAGCTCATAATTTTCTGTAAATCTCTATCCTATAAACAAATGGGGGAAAAGAATCTTTAGCCTTGCTTAGTGTTCCATTTAAGATCTTTTTAATGAGAGAAATGATTCTATGATCTCCCTTTTGGTAGGGAATATCACTTACAGATTAATAATTACAAACTAACATTCATTAGTATATATAAAAACAAGGTGATGCTTTTAATTAGATGAATATTTTCATTTGTGAAATTTACCTATAAATATACATAGAATTTAGAATTATAACCATAAATAATGATAAGAATTAAAAGATATATATATATATATATATATATATATATATATATATATATATATATATATATATATTTAGGAAAAAAGAAGTTGCATCTCATATCATTTATTTATGAATCTTAATAGGGGAGTATAGCAAAGCTAATTATTCTAATGATGATCATAATCTTCCAAATATTTTGTTCATCATAGTTATGGGAGGGTGAAGAGATTTTTTGTTCGTCATCATAGGCCATGAGGACTTCATACTATAGTGTAACAATTTTATAACCCGAAATCACTGACTACGAGGAAATTAGCCGAATGTAAAGCCCTTTAATCATAAAATCTTGGACATCAAATGTGATAATCATTGATTTACAAAAGTTCAGCAAACAAATTATAGAAAACTTGGACAGTACCAAACGGCATATATATATATATATATATATATATATATATTAAAGAAACCAATTCAGAATTAGATAGTGTTAAATAAATTAGCTACTTGAGTATTAAAAATGTAATAAATTTAAAAATTTTAATTAAAATACACTAAAAATATAAAAGTTTTTTGCACTATCATTAAATTACATATTATCATATATGGTAAGTTTATTAATTTTTATAATAATTATCTTAAAAATTTTATTAATGATAATTTTTTATTGATTGATAATGTAAAAATTGTTACACTAATGACATTTAAAATATGTGTGTGTGTATAATAAAGTGAAATGTTTAAGCATGCACATATAATAATTTATTAAAAAGAGGTATCAATTAGGGGATGGTGAAAAGTGGTCTTTTTTTTTAAATCAATAAAGACAAATTGGAAAAGTAAAATCATGCAGCTCTTAACTTTTGAGTCATACCCTACTGTCATCAACTTATCAAATTATAACCTTTAAGCTAGTAATTTAAAAAAAAAAAAATCCCTACTCGTACACCTACAGTAATCTCATTTTTAAGTTTTAACGTTTTTACCCTATAATCGTTAATTCGTAATTAATAGCTAGTAGTAATTTTAGAAGCAAGAATTGAACACATCTAAAAAGTTTAATTACCTTCTTAGTCTCTATAGTTACACAAACTTTATCCTTTAGTTCCTATAGTTAAAAATAATCCGCTTTAGTCTCTATACATGCACTTTCGATATCAGTTTGGTCAATGTCATCAAGTGTGTCTTAACTTCGTAAAACAAAACCGTCACAAAATAAAAATCTTTGGCATTTTTTATTCAATTTGTGACGGTTTAAAATAACAGAGACCAAACCGATATCAAAAATATATGTATAAGAACTAAAACGAATTATTTTTAACTATAGGAACCAAAAGGTAAAGTTTGTGTAACTATAAAAACCAAAAAGGTAATTAAACTCATCTAAAATTTCTTTTAGTAATATAAATAGGTATGTGCGTAGGTAAACCATTATTGTTAGGTTACAATAAAGTGTTTTGGACGGAGAAGGAGTCCATGCAGAGATCCAGATATTAACATCAAAGCAAGTTTCAAACCCCTGAAAATCAATAGTAACCAGCTCATTATTTATTAGTATCATTATTGAAGGGCTTGACTTAATTAACCCCAGCATGTGCATGTGGCATGTGCAACCCACTCACTATATAATGAGTATCACAAATCACAATGACTATGAGGTGCTTTCTAGAGTAGATTTTATTCAGTTATATATTCACCAAACACGTATGTTATATATATAAATAAAACCCAACCATGCAAATGTGAACTCACTCTACTCCTCCATTGCATTGCATTGAACGCAACAAAAACACAAACAGATGGCTTCCTCGTTCTTCTTCCTCACGTTGCTTCTCCTCACCGTTTTCTCCGCCGTCACCCCCTGCCCGCCGTCAGAACGGGCAGCACTCTTGGCCTTCAAAGCTGCCTTGACCGAACCCTACTTGGGCATCTTCCAAACCTGGTCGGGCACCGAATGTTGCCGGAGCTGGTATGGCGTCACCTGCGACCCCACCACCGGCCACGTCACTGACCTCAACCTCCGCGGCGAGTCCCAAGACCCAATCTTCCAAAAGCTTGGCCGCTCCGGCTACATGACCGGAAAAATCTCGCCGGAGATTTGCAACCTGAGCAACCTCACCACCCTTGTCGTCGCCGACTGGAAGGCCGTCTCCGGCGAGATCCCCGCCTGCGTCTCCTCGCTCTACTCACTCCAAATCCTCGACCTCGCCGGAAACCTCCTCGCCGGCAAGATTCCGGCCGACGTCGGGAACCTTCGGAGTCTTGCCGTGTTGAGCCTCGCCGACAACCAGATTTCCGGTGAAATTCCGGTGTCGGTCATTAACCTTGCCGAACTCATGCACCTTGACCTCAGCAACAACCGACTCAATGGCGAGTTACCCTATGATTTCGGGAAACTTGCCATGTTGAGTCGGGTGTTGCTAAGTGGAAACCAATTAACCGGTTCGATCCCCAAGTCTGTGTCCAGAATGAACCGGCTTGCGGATTTTGATGTGTCCTCGAACCGGTTAACCGGTTCGATCCCGGTCGAGTTGGGAAAAATGAAGGTTCTCTCCACGTTGAAATTGGATGGTAACTCTATGACGGGTCAAGTACCCTCCACTTTATTGAACAATACGGGTATGGGTATTTTGAACCTTAGTCGGAACGGGTTTTCCGGTACCATACCCGATGTTTTCGGGGCGAGTTCTTATTTTATGGTACTTGATTTGTCATATAATAACTTTTCGGGTCGGATACCCGGTTCGTTATCCGCATCCAAGTTTATGGGGCAGTTGGATCTGAGCTACAATCACCTATGTGGAACCATCCCAATCGGGTCTCCGTTTGATCACCTTGATGCGGCGTCGTTTAGCAACAATGATTGTTTGTGTGGAAACCCGTTGAAGGCTTGTTGATGGATGACCCAAATGAGTATTGGGTTGTTGGTGAATATTCAAAGATATAATGATTTGGTTCTAGTGAAGGAGCCTAAGTGTGATTTGAATTTGATGTGATAGTTTTTGTCATGTGATGTAATATATTTAGTGGAAGTGTTAAAAATGGACAAAATTTATGAGGGTGCTCCTGCTTGCATGTGCATACAAGTGAGCATAGGTCATGCGAGTTCTGATTATTATTGTCTTGCATGTGGGTTTCAGAGTTGCATGTGAGTTTGAGAGCTGGATAACGTGAAAGATTTGGATTATGATTCCATTTCCTCGATTTGTCTTTTGATTATACAACCAAAAAGTCCACCGTATTTTAGAAAAGTTTATAATGCGCTCATCCCAATGCTACTAGAATTTTATTTCCAAACGATTTAATTTTACCAAGTTGACATTATATATGTTCAAAAGTTTAGATTTGGAATTTTAACCAATTAATATTTTTTTGGTAATGTTTCTATTTTTCTTATGACAACATTTTAACAATCAAAATAATACTTTCTCCGGTCTTATTTACAAGAATCAAATTGAAAATGCTCTTTGGTCTTTTCTATAAGGAACAATCCATAATGTCTCTTGCATTAATTTTTTTTACAAAAATACCCTTAATTAAAGTCATTTATTTGAGTTCAATAAGTAATTAGTAGATCCATTAAATTTAAACTCATTAGAAGACAGAAAGTCTAATATTAGCAGTAGTTTTGGAAAAAAAAATATATTTAAGGCAAATTGAATACTATCAACTAATTTCTATAATTATGGTAATATAATTAATTGGGTCTTATAAATAAGAATGGATATCTCTATCTGATTATCCGATGCTGATTAATGGAATCAGCCGTGTCTCAGCATACTAGAGGCTAGCTATGTTGAGGAAGCGATACTGGTAACAGCTCAAGTTAATTGTTATATGATATGAAAAGAATTGTAGTGCATTCATAGTATAATTTGTATAATCTTTCGTGATAAATATCACTACTCTGCCATTTTCGATTCCTGAAAATCCAAGAGGCCAGAAATGCAATAAAATAAGAGAGTAAATACATAATTCTATTACAAAAAATAAATCACTCAACGCAATTTAATTCTAAGGAAAAAAGTCACCAAATAATATCTTAAAACTATAAAAGTAAAATATTTTAATCATTTCAATTAATATTTGTAGGGATCAATTTGAGTTACTAATTATCTAACGATTAAATTAGTACACGTTCACTTTTTAGAATCTAAATATGTAAAAAAAAATAACATTGAAGGACTAAAGAATCTCGCATTTGTAATTTTGGCAATAATTTTTTTTCTTTTTTTAAAGACCAAATTGTATCAAATAATTTTTTTTTTTTCAAGAACTAAATTGAATGGTTACTTTGGGGCACGTGCTGATGTCCTTCATTCATTTCCATATTCATTAACTTTGTGAAAATCTTTTGTCGGAAGAAAAAAAAAAGTTTGTGCAAATCATCATACCATCCAAATACGCTTAAAAGTAAAAATGAGATCAAGAAATGAATACCTTGGCACAAAAAGGGTTGCACCACTGTGTACTATATTCCACCTACCACAAAGCAAACATGGCCCACTCATTTTCTTGCAAAAATGTGAACTCGGCCCACCACCTCACTAATGCCTACATTTTTGGTGGCCCTCTCTGAAAGTGGATGATTCTGTGGTTTTCACTCCCTAATCCCTGTTTATTACTCACTTTCACTTTTTACATTTCCTGAGCAGCCAGCAGCTTTTTACTTTTTTTCCAAGGTTATCATTGCAGTTTGCTTTGCCCAACAGTATCTCCCTCATAAACATGACTAAAATTACATGTGATCATCAGCACATTCCTTTCTCTAATTAAGGTTGGTGAATGATTTCGGTGCTATATTCATGAAATGGTGTAAAAGGAGGAAGCCAGGCCACAACAAGGCTTTCTCAACTGTAAATTTTAACATAGGGAAGAAATAAATGCGTATCCAACATTACAACAGAAAATGCGAATCCTATCATGTGAAGTAGTCAGGAGAAAGTTGAAGACTACAACCTCCAATGAAATGAAAAAGGCACCGAAATTTGTGTTCCATGCATTAATTTTATCCCTTCTCGGGCATTGTAATTACGGAATCTTTTATATCCTAACTGAACGCCAATCCTATTATTTCCTTTTCTGAATCATCAGAGTTATGTTTTTCCAAAGTCCAAACACCCCACCCCACCCCACAAAATAAATAAATAAATACTTGTTAGAAAATGATGCATATAATATGCACAAATGAAAAGCAAAGACAAATTATTGTCTTTAACATGGTGAACAAAACCGGATCAGATCGGCCAATTCGACCAATCGGACTGAAAACTAGGCTGACATCCAGTCAAAAAGAACCATAGAATTGTCCCGTGAAAGAACCAAACCAAAATCAGTAAAACTGGTTTTGAACCGGGCAAACCAATTCTTCAAAAACACTTGTTTTTTTTTATGATGTTTATTAAAATGGCTAACATATTTGCATATGAAAAGGTCAATCTCAATGAATATTATGATGAATGATGAGTATATGAATTATTTAATTTCATAGATGTTACTATTGCTACTGGATATTATTGCATTGTTAAACTTAAATGTTATATCAAATTTGATTTGACTTTGTGTAATTTTGAGTATTATGTGTTGAGTTTTAGCATTTTTAAATGATGTTTTATTTTTATCTTTTTAATGTTATAACGTTATGAATACTATTTATTTATTTTTTTTGTTTAATATTTCTTAATATATTATATTAAAATTTAAAAAAATGATTTAATAATGACCAATTCATCTATGATTAAACCTTAAATCAGTGTTATTGCCGATTTAATGACCAGGTCGTTATCAAAACATTTGCCTTTTAAGGATCTCAAAGCAAAGCTCAAGCTCGAAGTTCAGTTGATGATAAGCAACAATGTTTTACCAACTACAAAACAGCAAAGGACCAGGATGAATCTTGAAATGGTTAAAATAAAGCACCAATTGGCACGAATTCACAACGGTTTCAGAACACCACACCTACACTGCAGGCAGTGAACCTTAGCGGTTCAGCCTACTCTCACCAATGTACATCCTAGCTTTTTCTTCCTGTTTGGTCCAGCACTCTACCGTTTTCAAGCTTCACAAGACGCCAGCATAGTTGGTTTCATTTGGGCTTTTTAGATGGGTCAGGCCGGGCCACAAAAAGAATTAAATGGGTTGGTATTCCACCACTCCAAAGTCCAATTCATTTGACGAGTATTTTAAGAGGTTGACCAAAATGACGGACCCCAAAAAAAAGTCCATTTAAGTGCATCGTTCACAACAAAATCCACTTTGAGCCTGAATCCCCCCACCCCCACTTCCTCTCTTTTTTTCAAAAAATACATTAAAAATCAAACTCATTGAATTAATAACTTTTAAATTGTACCAAATCCAAGTTTCTAATTCCTAGTAAAGCATCCAAAATTTTAAGGGAAAGTCATCACTTCCAAGCTTCTAAACTCCTAAGCAAACTCATCAAATCCAAGCTTTCTAAAAAATTGAACTGTATTTTAGTCGTGATATGGTATTAATTTCAAAAAATACATTAAAAATCAGACTCAATGAATTAATAACTTTTAAATTGTATCCAAGTTTCTAATTCCTAGTAAAGCATCCAAAATTTTAAGGGAAAGTCATCACTTCGAAGCTTCTAAACTCCAAAGCAAACTCATCAAATCCAAGCTTTCGAAAAAATTGAACTGTATTTTAGTCGTGATATGGTATTAATTTCAGAATTTTAATAGTTTTAGAAATTCTTTCATAGTCTTTTTTTATGTTTTTAAGTATTCTTTGGGTCACCATGTTTTTAAGTTTTAAAAATTGTTGTGTTACTACTAGGATTATTTTCCAAAAAATATATATAAATTGGCCAATGGGTCAGATTAAAAATATAAAGCTTTAAAGGGTCAGAAATTTTTCCGGCTCAAACCTCATAAATTTTGGCCAGCTCTAACGGCCCTAAGTTCATTGACTAACACAAATTCATTCAGCAAAATGCATATCACTGACAAATTTTATTTTATTTTATTTTTTTAAAGCCATATCACTGACAAAATGTCCCTTGTAAGTTGCTCGGGTGATATAGACCCGGGAAATTAAGGAATAATCTCCAGGAGTAAGCTCCTCATCGCATCCTCTCCCCCAACAAAACAAAAGTTTACAACACTAACCCTGGACAGTTTAGACCAGAGACTAAATAATTAAAAGGCTTGCCCTCCTTTTCAGAAAAAAATATGAATACACAAGAACATAAATAAATAAGAAATAAATTCCAAGCACAAGGATAGTATGATACTGTTTAGAAGAATATGGTAGAATGGATAATTTTTTTACAATAAATGGGAACAAAAAGTTTATTTGCTTGTTGGCATAAGATATCTACAACTAATAGTACATGCGTTCTTCCAAACCGGTTTAGTATGCCTACTGCATGAACTAGCGAGAAAATTTTTTGCCTCCTGGCATTATGAGATTATTCATGTATCAGTTAATAACAAATCAACGGCTAAGGTTCCTACAAGTCCTTTTTCTAGATTTACCAATAAAATCAAAGTTGGAAAATTTTAATTAGATATAGAATCCATTTATAAATCAAATAGTAATCCCGCTAAAATATATTCTTATATTTCAGATTCAAATCCAATATTCCAAAACCCTTCAGGAGTCATGGGCGGAACATACCTATATCGATGCCTAGAAACACCATCAAGGTGTTCACAGCGGAAGTTCTGCTTACTGCTGTCAGCATCCTTGCCATCAGCATTAGGAAGAACAGCATCATAGAACTTCCTGCATTGTTTGCATTCAACTCCTTTTAAATTTTCACGCTCAGCTTTCTTCCTCACTGGTTCAACGTACTTGAAACTTCTTTTGTTGGCCACTGTGATGGAAGATTGCTTTTGCTTCTTCTGAGGACTGCTTTTGGCATTCATATCCTGTGTTTCGTCATCTGAACTGTTCACGCTAATGTCTTTCTGAATCAGGTTTGGGATGTCCTCCTTATTCAAATAATTGTTTAAATTTTCTCTGATATTCTCCAGAGGTGTATCAAGAAAATCGTCATGAGGGTCAGGACCTGCTCGACTTTGATGGGAGCGGGTTTGCCTCCAGGAAGAAGCAGACCGCTTTGTACTAGATACAGAGACTAATTTTGTACTGGATGGACATTTTGGGACATCACGAAAACCGGAAGATGGAGAACTCAAATTGGCCCCTCTGTCATCCTCAGATGCCTTTTCCTTCACTTCATTTATGTCATGCGCAGAAACAAACACATCTGGAGTTTCCTTTTCAATGCCTGAAATAATAGGAAGTAGATAATGGGTGATCAAGTCTAACTCAACATAGCAGTTAGCCAACAAAATCTACGTAGATGTAATTTGATTCAGATGGACCAGAGTGAAGACCATTTCATACAAGACAGTTGAGTAAACATCAAGACTGTGTTCATAGCAAAGAGACAATTCAATTTACCTCCAAATTCTTCCTCCGGGATTTCGTTCCTCACTTCAGTTGTATCACAAGCACCCATAGTCATATTTGGGTTCTCAAATGCATGACCTGCAATAACGTGTAATGGACAATTTGTCAATAAGGAGACAAGATGCAGCCTTAGCCAATGTCTATGCAAAGGCAGCTGCATGCCAGAATCGAATCACTTTTATCCTTTCCCAGTCTCTTTGCATACTCCACCATATGAAAAAATGACACCTTAGCCAAAAAAGGTAAAAATGCAACACCTTCGCTCTAAATTGTTAGGCTGTTTGAATTCATCGAAAGGTATACACTGTCAGTGTAACAATGTTTACACTATCAACCAATTAGAAATTATATTAAGTATGACTTTTAAGGTATCATATATGGCAATTTCTGATAAACCTTTACACTGTCTGTGAGGACATATACTATTTACTCTTGAGTAAACCATTAATTTAATCTCTTAAGTATTATTTTCTCTCCTAAATAGTCCTTAAACTAATAAAATTATATAATAATTCCTAAGGTATTGGATATTCATCAATTTAGTCCTTACGTTGATATATTTTACTAACATCTAAGGACTAATTTGAAAGATTTTTCAATACTTGAAAGACTATTTAATATGATTTCTAATACTTGAAGGATTACTTATATAATTTGTTTACTCTAGGGACTATTTAGGAGAGAAAGTAATACTTAAGGAATGAAATTGATGATTTATTCATTTACTCTTTCATTATGTGGTTTGTTTAAAATACGATGGAATGGAATGGAGCCTAATGAAATGCATTACATTCTATTCTATCCTTATTCTCCTCCAATTTAGGGGTATCAGGCATGGGACAAACAAAACTAATCCGTTTTCTTCCATCCCATCACAAAAATATCTGAACAATGAAATAATAATAATAATAATAATAACTTTACTTTATTCCATTCGATTATATCTCATCCCACTCCATTGCACTATAGCCCTAGCTTCTTTTTCGCTGAAATGACACTTTTCAATTGAAAGATTCACAAATAACCCTAAAACATGCGATGCGCTATCTCTACCACACAATTACAAGACAAATTTGCATAATACCTGGTTCTATGATTGGACTCTGGCGCATGCCCACTTCACTTCCACTCTCCGATTTGTTTTGCTGAACCGCGTTCTCCTCACCGAGACCAATCTTTCTGCGAAGGTAAACGTGCTGAGACTTGAGCCTCTTATACGCTTCAGTCACCCGATTCCTCTTCGCTTTCTCCGCCTGCAACTCACACGTCAGCGCCTCCACGCGCTCGAGTAGCTTCCCTTCCTCTTCGACCCGCTTCAACTCCGCCTCCTCAATTTCTCGCGATTTCTCCTCCAGCTCGTCAATTCTCGCCAACAGCGTCGCCCTCTCGCTTTCGCAACTTTTCAATTTCGAAAACGCGGCGTTTTGCTTCTCTTCGGCGCCTCGGAGCGCGGACTCTTTGGATTTCACCGACTCCGCGAGGCTCTTGTGCAGCGCCGCGTTTTCGTGGGCCTCGCGCTCGAGCTGCTCGATGCGACGCCGTTTGGATTGGAAGTCGGGGTAGAGCTGGGAGCAGAAGACGTACTCGATCTGCGAGATGCGGTCTTTGGCTTCTTGAATCGAGGCGACGAGAATGGTGCTGAGGCCGGAGAAGAGTTTTTCGTCGCCGGCGGGGAGGGGAAACCCTAATTTCGGAGATGTTGTCGCCGCCTCTGATTCGTCCATTCGAGATCGGGAACGGAATAGAATGTGAAAATGCGAGTGAAATGAAATGAAAATACAAAATGGAACGAAAGGTGTGGAGGGAGGTTGGTTGGCGGGTGACGGGATTTCTACTGTGTTTGTTGGTGGCACTCTCGCGCGGGATTCTGAATTTCTGATATCGTTTCGAAATGCCGGGGATGTAGGTTTTTCTAGTTTTTTAATTGAAAAAATAGGTTATGCATTAACAGTACACCGTTATGTAATCACAAATTATCATGTATGATAAGTTTGTTAACTTTTATAATAACTATCTTAAAATACATAACAATGGTAATTTTTGATTAGTTGACAGTATAAAATTTTTTACACTTACAGTATATAACCATTAAACTCTTAATTTTTCATAGAAGAAAAACAGAAAAATAGCTTTTAAAAAAATAAATAATATAGAATAATTCTAAATCTTTCTAGAATATTTTTCTAATATTTCTCTTAATTTTTTTGGATGCTATGTATTAAATGTGTCTTATATTTTTAACACATTAAATATATTTTTTTATTGAGTAAATTATATAAATACTTCTTGATATTTTTTCAAATTGTACATAATTTCCTTATTTTTTAATGTTTACAACAACCTCCCTTATAGGATACACGATGTAATGTTTTTCAAATAATTGAGGGGGTTAGTGTAATGTATAAGGGATGTCAATGTAATGTTTTTCAAATAATTAAGGAGATTAGTGTAGGAATAGAAAAAGGAGGGATAATGTGTGTAATTTGAAAAATATTAGGGGGTGATAGTGTAATTTACTCTTTTTTATTTATATTCTCTTTATAGGCTAATAGAATGATTTGTAAGAAAACATAGTATTATTAAATATTATATGCACTAAGATATATGTACAAAAACATAGCATTTCTTTATATTTTCACCACATTAAATGTTTTATATTTTTCATTGGATGACCCATCCACATATAGGGTCCATACCAAGTTCGTCAACTCGACAATGAAGTCGGCCAACCCTTACGCCTTCAAAGCTTATCAAGGCTTACATACAATACCATGCTCCGACAACTCGATCGCCTATGCGACCATTCTCCCTACCGAATCTAGACGATGCAAAAATCTGGTGAATGAGTTGATCAATTATCATCACCACCTAATGGGACTAGAAGTACGACCTTAGACATCGTGCCACAATTATCATGGCATAAACTATTTTTTCTATCTTTAAATATCGTATCTTAAGTCCCTAGATAACCTAACTTACGAAAAACACTGACTTCTACCCCTCGACAATGTCTCAGACCAAGCTGGGCTCACAACCTCTTCTACAACAACTAAATACAAATACAAGTTTTTCCCTAGCTCTAGCTTGGTGAGGACTAAAGGAGAAGATAACGATTGCTTCACTATAGGAAAGATGCTTCACACTCTTCTGTCCAGGAGAAAGGTTTATCCTTCCATAGAAGCCTGAAAAAATAGGAAAGCATGGTGTGCCGACTTTGCCACAAAACCCATCAAAAAGTCCAATCGTTACCCTATGACTTATTGAATCTCCTTGAGGTTTTGTGAGCTCCTTATGTCAAGAATAGCCTTGCACTTGTTGAGATTGACTTTTATGCCTCTCTCCATCAACATGTACCCTAAAAACTTACCTGCTTTGACTCAAAAAGTGCACTTCGTGGAGTTTAGCCACATGTTATACTTTCTCAACTACAAGAAAACCTCCATTAGATCAATAAGTGTGCCTTTGTCGCCATGTTCTTAACAATCATATCATCAACATATGCTTCTGGATTTTGCCCTATCTAACCTTCAAACACCTTATCCATCATTTTCTAATACATGGCTCCAACATTTTTCAGGCCAAAAGACATCACCTTATTATAGTAGTAGCTTGCCTTCTCTGTCATGAAGACAATCTTCTCCTCATCTTTAGGATACATCAAGATCTAATTATGCCCTGAGTAAGCATCCATAAACAACAATAGCTGAAAACAGGAGGAGCCATCCACAAATCAGTCTATGTTCGACAGTAAATGAGTCCTTAGGACAATGTTTGTTGAGGTCGGTGTAGTTTATGCACATCCTTCACTTCCTTGACTACTTCTCAATACGCTACCGCAAGTGTACAGTATCTTCCTAGTAATAAATATCGTTCTCTCCACAGGGATTGTGTGTTTGGTTTGTAATTATCACAATTTAATATAAATTAAACAAAGAAAATTGAATTTAGGAATTTAGGTTTAGAGAAAAAGAATTAGAAATTCAATTAAACAAGCAAATAAAACTGATATTAATTCAATAAAAGAAAACTTCAAGGATTGAGGTTCACCCTATGATGCTTACTAAATTAATTCTCTTATCTCGTGCTCCTACTTGTTCTTCTTGAGGATGAATTAACCTAAGGTACCCTCCGTTCTCTTTTAAGATACAGAAGGGTGTCTTATCAAATTGGCTCTTTATTTTCATGGTGGTTGTGTTTAATTAGACCCAATGAGCTCTTTGTCAATTCAATTAATCCCTAATGGTTTTCTTCCCTATATTTCTGGTTTTTAAGTTCACCTTTCGGTACTTTTCCAAATCCCTAAGATTATGTAAAACATGGCCAATTTGATTTGCAATAAAGAAAAATCAAGAGAGGAACAAGAATCACACAAGGATAAAAGGAATCAATTCATTAAACGTTCATAGGGCTACGCCCAATCCTAGAATAAAAATGACTACTCACACATAGCCATAGAAAACAAACAATAAGAAGAGAGACAACATTCAAACTGGGTGGAGAAAGAAGAGAAGATTGAAATCCCCAGCTCTCGCTCTAAGCCATCAAGAACGCAAGGTTCAGACTTATTTTCCTAAGCCTAAGAAGTCTATGTAAGTCCCAAAGTGCAAAAGGGTCCAAGGCCAAACTAAAAAGAAATAGAAAAATAAAGATAATCCACGTTAGTAGCACGCCACAGGCATGGCGTTTGCCACGGACAGCCCGTGGCACTTTCTAACAGCTCCTATCGTGTCTTCCTAGAATTTACCACGAGGTGGCGTTTGTCGTGGGCAGCTTGTGGTGCTCTCTAGTTGTGGGATTTACACTTTTCTTCAATTTTCTTCAAGTGTAGATGCCTTGTGATCCTTTCCTTGCTTGAATAAAGCTTCAACAAATTCTCTATTGCTCTTCCTTGGCTTCAAATCACTCCAAGTCTAGATGTTTAAGTTCCAAAGCTAAATCAATTCATGCTAAACTTTTCCTAAAATCCACAAACAAACACAAAAACACTCCTCAAGCATTCTAAATGATTAAATGAAGGAAATTAAGGGAATTAGTACTAAAACTACTCCTAATAAGCTAAAATGCATGCAAACCGACATGGATTAAGATGTAAATAATAGTACAAAATGCAACACATCACTTCTTCACTAAAACCACATTAGCGAGCCAAATGGTGTACTTGATCTCCCAAATAAAACCGACCCTCAAGAGGTTTGACACCTACTTCTCAATCTTTTCCAATCTATCTTTACCCATCTTTTGGCATTTCTAACAAACCAGCTTGATAGAGGGATCTACCGCGAGGCAATGACAGAAAAAATTTGGGTTTATTCCAGACATGTCGAAAAGAGTCCACACAAATATATCAGCATTCTTCTTGAAGCACAAAGATAGGTCCTCCTTCACCTACTTTGAAATATCAACCCCTATCTTCACAATTCATGAAGGATCGAAGCCGATCTGCAGCTAAAAATGTTCTCCTTCCAACTGAGGTTAGGTTGTCAAATCCTTTAAATCATCCAACCTGCTATCTAAATTAGTTAACATAACTTGAGCCGCTATGGGTGGACGAAAGATAGGCTCAACATTGGTCTGGGGTGCTACAATGATCTTCAATGAGTCCCTATAGCATTCTCTAGCTCTTTTCTAATACTCCATGGACCATGATTACCTACATATCCTTATTAAGGAACTTCATCGCTAGATGCGGGGTTGAAAACATAGCACCTAAAGCATTCATCATGAGCCGACCTACAATAGCATTGTACGCCAACTCACTCCTCAACACCAAGAAGCGAGTGGCTACCATCTTGGTCAGGGGTGGTTCACCAAAGGTGACTAGCAACTTCACATATCCCAACGGCTTAACGTGATGGCCAACAAACCCTATCAAATCTTCATCTTGGGGGGGATAGGTTTGAATACAAGATACAAAGCTTCTTAAAAAGCTAGTAATACATAAAGTTAGCAGAGCTCCCATTGTCAACAAGCAAGTGCTTAACCTCCTTGTTCGCCATGAAAGTAAAGACAAGGAGGGGATCATCATGATCTTGAATGATGCCCTCGTAATCCAAATCATCAAAAAAAAATCGAAGGAGATTTTTTCTTCGATGCCTTCTAATGGTGAGATGAGGATGTCGTCGACATGATCTCTCAAGCATACCTCTTCCTAGCATTATTAGAAGTTCCTCTAACAATAAACCCCCCAACAATGATGCAAATGATGTCGTGGGTATATAAAGAGGAGTCTCGAAAGTGGCCGAGTGAACACTTAGAGGAAGGTTGCAAGCAATGGCTCCTAACAGCCTATACCTCAAGAACGAGAGCCTCACAAGCTAGAGTGCAGTGTCTCAAGAAGGGATATGTCATCATGGAGATTGACGAGGTGAATAAGGAGGATCTCGAGGTCTACGAGGGCTTCATGACCTATCTTGGCTTTGCCCTTTGTCATCCAGGCGACAATCGCCATTTTTCTTCACAAATCTACCTAATGGGCCATGATGAATCAGGTTCTCGATTGCATCCCTTAGTGACACACACTGCTTAGTGTCGTGGCCTTGGCATCGATGGAACCTGCAATATTTGGACTTGTTAGTCTTGAGCATCTGCTTAAACGGTCTAGGAAATTGCACATTGGCCTACTTAAACTCAACATCCATGACTTCATTTAGAATGCGACCCCTCGAGGTGTTCAATGGCATATACTCATTATATCTCGACCTTTTTCCCTTGATCTGAGGTAGCCTTTCAAACTTCTGGCTCCCTTTCTTCTACCCACTACTTTCGTTAGCCTTAATCTTGCCCACTTCAATCGTGTTTCCATAGTTAATGTACTTCTTAGTTTTCTTCAAGAATTCCTCCATAAACGTCAGAGGATTCTTGGAGATTAAGATATGGAAAGGCGAATCCTAACCCTTTCCATCTTTGGCCAACATCAACATAACACCAGGAAGGAAACCCTTGATGACTTTGGCTTCTTGGTTGAACTGAGTTATGTATTCCCAAAGTGGCTCATCCGCCTTTTGTCATATTCTCTTCAAGTAGGCCTCAGTTTTAAGTTTTTCCCATGGCGAAGGTGGTACGGAACATCTCCCTCAAGCCCCCCCAAGTGTCAATAGAGTGAGCAAGAAGGGATTGAAACCAGTTCAGCATAGTTTGTTTCAGAGACAGAGGGAACATCTTACACATCAACAAGCCAATGGCTCACTTGTAAGCGAGCATTGACTCGAATACTGTCAAATGGTCATTCAGGTCTGAAGACTTTTTCTCCAAGCACATTTTTTTGCATAAATTTAAGAGATTCATCTAGATTTTATATTTTAAAGAAAACCCTGCATAAAATACTAAAAAGAATTATTAATTTTTTATTTATAATTATTTTAAAGGCATTAACAATGTTTATTTGTTGGATATGTTATTAAAAAAATTATCAAATTATGTCACTATAATTATAGATATTTTGTATTTGTTATGTAAAGAAAAATGATATGTATTTCTCTTTTTGTTTTTCATGTTTACATATGATTTTTTTTTGGGGGGTCACCATGTTATAAGTGCAAAGTATCTACCTGCTTTACTGGTGACTAAGTTTACATATGATATTTGAAGGAAATGGACTTTAAAAGGCCAAAAATACTAGCGTATTTGGTGTGATATTCTTTTAAAAGTAAAATGGTGTTTCATTTTAATTGAGATTGATTTTATTTTAGCCTTTTAATTTCTTATTACAACATTAATTTTTTTTAATTTAAATTAATTATGAGTATATTTAACAAGTAATTTTAGTTTGTTTTTTTTTTTAGAAAGACAAGTAATTTTTTTTTTGTATAGACCACATGTATCCTCCACTAGAAGCAATCTTGTTCGAGACAGATAAGACCACTATAAGCGTCAAAGCTCTCCTTCCGAGTATATAACGCAATTGCACATCCAAAACTCAAACTCGAGACCATTGATTAAGTTGGAACAACCATGAGTCAATTGATCCATGCATTCAGTGGTAAGATAAGTAATTTAGTTAACACATACTTATTTAACTAATTTATAAGTTTATTTAATTAAATGAAAGGTAATTAATAAGCAAGTTTATTTTACTAGTTTAAAATATTTTTCAAATGCTACTTGAAATAGTTTTTGACTCTATAGCTAATAGTTTTAATGTTATATTATTTATTTAAATTATTAATAAAATTCATAGGAGTTTAAGATTAATTAAAAAATCTAAGTTTATAATTACATAAAATATAATTTTGTTCACAAATAAAAAATAAATAAAATATGCCCCTTTATATCACATGATATATATTAGCTATTTTAACAATTAATTTTACTAAATACTTTTATCTAACAAGCTAGCTTAACAATTTTTTATTAATAATTTTGAGTTAAAAATAACTTTTTGACTTTTAGTTAACTTAACAATTATTTTATCAATTATAACCTATATCTTTCTTGAACAAAAATTAGAGCTTTTTAGGTTTTTTATTCTTTATTTTATTCATTAATAATCTTTAATATTATCTCATATATTGCACATGTATCACATAATTTCTAATATTTTTGTTTTACGAACAGGATAAATGCTAATATAATATAATATAATGGATATGAAAGAGTGAACTTAGCTAAATACTTTGCATGCTTCTTTTCAATCTTTTGGCTTGTGAGAAGAGGGTGTTAAGAATTAACAATTGAAATTCTCTACTCTATGAACTCGAAATGGACACCAAAAAAGATGTAAGAGTAAAAGAATAATACCCAAAAATTTAATGTAAAAACCTCATTAATATAAGTAAGGATATGTGATCGAGTCCAACAAAATATCTCTACTATTTAAGTAGGATTATAAAATTTATCTTTCTTAATACAAAAGAATCACTTAATCTCTCAATCATATCACCAATGAGAAATGCTAGCAACACACTCTCAAACACACTTTTTAAAACACTCTCTCTCTTATTGGTTAGAATTTATCAAAAACACAAAAAAAAAAAAAGTGGGTCCCACATCATATTTAATAAATCTCTTTCATGATTTGTAATTTTCAATAAATTTCAATCAATAAGAAAGAGGGTGTCTATAAGAATGTGTTGCTAGCACTCCTCTATCACCAATTGTCCAATGGTGGAAATACAATTCTCTCTCATAGAAAAAGAGGAATACAAGAATTATCACTATAAGTTTGTTGTCTCAGATTAATAGGTTAGTCTATCTTACACCTCATGAGTCTCCTTATAATGAGAGATGTGGCTTTTTCCATGTGTGAGTAACAAATGACAATAATGATAAAGTTGCAATTCTTCACAACTCATAACATCCTTGTAGATCTTATGTGCTAACAAGATTATTGGAATGTGGTAACCAATTCCTTACTACTTTTTTTCAGGGTGAACTTAGGGTATCCCCCAGTCGAAAGCTAAGGACTACTCCCTTGAGGTACTAAGATTCATTTAAGGGACAAACCTCTCCCAAGAGATGTTTTCCATATACACGAACTGTAGAATTGAACCCTTAACTGCATGCTTAATGTAACACTCCTTTAATTTTAAATATAATTCATATTAATTTAATTATTAAGTCAAAGTTTATGAAAATGTGAGTAAATTTTTTTTGATTTTATAATAGAAAATTTCTAAATTTAATAGAATTTAGAAATAGAAGTGAAATAATAAAACTGCTTATATATATATATATATATATATATATATATATATATATATAATTGTACATCATGGTTTAAGTAATATCTAATGAAAAAAAATTAAAAAAAAAAGTACATAAAAAAATATATACTACCTAGCCCAATATATACATCAAAAAGATCATATACATAGCAGTATTTATCTACCCTATCCCTTAAGGAAAATATTATAAACTAAGTTTACAAATCTAAAAGAGTATCCTCTGACTCATCCTTAGCATCATCATGCATTGTCGTCATCTTCAATAATTGCGATTAATCATACAAGGAAGAAAAACAATGAAGTAAGGTGATTTGTTCTAAAATCACTTTCACATGTATGGTAGGAATTAAAACACAATTAACGTAAGGAACCTAGGGTTTATTCTAAGTTATACTATACTATCCTTGACTTGGTATGAGTCCATACTTCCCATTAGTGAGTAATAGTTCTCAACAGAACCTGGGAAGTGACCGGGAGTACATATACATCATCAACATCATCACATGGTACAATCCTCATCATTAATGAGGAACAAATATTAGTCTGGACGTCTATTTACAAAGATATACTCTCACACCAATCCGGAATGCTAAGCAATTGTCGAGGTTATCAAGCTTGGTCAGGCAAATATCCCAACTCGAGGGCGTTACCCTAGCCATTAGAACTTTCACCACTACCCCCTAAGACTTCTGCAAATGGGTCCCTGCATTTCATTCCTCAACGTATCAAACTGTAGCTTCCTTAGCAAGGTGCCATGCCATAGCATGTCACTCACTTTACATTACACACTAATTTATCACTTCCTAAATTCTTAAACAGAGGTTTTCTTAGTCTCATTTAATTTGAGTGCCAATACAATCAACATTTCTGTCTTTTATTGTAGAAATTATACAATACCAAAATTTTAACAAAATAACAATTTAGTAATCACATTAAGTTTTAGCAGAATAATAACTTAGTAATTATTAAAATTTTAGCAAAATAACGATAGTAATAATGATAATTTAATTACCAAAATGTTGGCAGAATAACAACTAAATAAATATGTTTTAATTTTCAAAATTTGAGCAGAGTAATAACTTAACAAATATAATTTAAAATTTAAGCATAATAACAACTTAGCAAGTATTAATTTAAATTTGAGCAGAGTAACAATTTAGCAAGCATAATTAAATAATTTAAATTTGAGCATAGTAACAACTTAGCAAAGTTAAAATTTAACATCAAATAGTATAACAATGATAATAATAATAAAACTTAAACCTATACAAGTTTAGGGAAAAACATTTCTACTAACATGCAAAGTGACAATAATTTAGAACTAGTCACACTCCCCCCATTACCTCTAAGGTGGTTGATGAAGAGGATGGAGTTGTTGGTGCAAAGCTCCAAGGAAGAGAATTTTTCCTAGTTAATGGAAACTAGTAAAATTTAAGCAAAATAAGAGAGAAAGGGGGGGGGGGGGGATTAGAGAAAGAAGCTCTCCTTCATTCGGCTAACTTGAGAGAGGAAGAGGTGTGTGAAAAAAATGTCCAATGGTTGCCTATTTGTAGAAGAAGGAGGTGGGTTAGGTGTCCCCCTAATGACATCATTGCTTATGTAATAAATTAGGTTTTTTTATTTATTTTTAATTCAATTATAGGACACATATTCAAACTTAGGGACACATAAACATATTAGAGTGGTGAATCAACCCCCCTTAGGCTTGGGATGTGGTCAATGTGTTGTCCTAGCTTTATCAATGTCAATTTTATTTGAAGTTAAATTAATCAATCCTGATAAAATTGCCTAAACTTAAAAAAAATGAAATTAAATGAAAAACTGGACAAATAAATTATTTTTCATCAAAAATAAATTTTTAATAATTAATTTTTATTTTTATTAATTTATTTCACTATGTATTTATTTTGTATTTTAAGCTAGAAAATTCATAAAAAATCCATTTTAATTCAATAAATACCAAAATTTTTATAAAAATTATAAAATTAAATATTTTACTTATAAATAAATTAAAACTATCATTTTCACAATTTTTGGATGTCAAACCAATAATGGCTAAGCTTAAAGACACTTAGGGGCATTTTGGTCATTTTACACAGGAATTCCAAAAAATCTTTCAAAATTATATTTTAATATATATGACATGATTCCAAGCTCAAATTGACATTTTAATGTCAATTGAATCTTTTTTCATATCAATCTTTAATGTTGAGAAATAGAGACAAAATCGTCATTTTCTAATTTCTTCGAGCTCCAGCTTGAAAAAATTATTAAAAATCACGATTAAATAGTTCTTGAAATTTTGACCATAATGGTGGGAATCATAATTTTGAGATTCCTTCTCGATTTTTCAAAATTACATTGTCAAATATTAGAAAAACAATTGAAAAATTGAAATAGGATTATTATATTTTTCACTATTTTTATTTCAAATAAAATTTTTATAATGAAAGATACTTAGTGTAAAATTTTCAAAATATTTTAAGGTTCATTTTACAAAAATTATCTCAGTAAATTTTTGAAAAATTATAAAATTATTATTAATTATTCTAAGTACATTGATGACTTAAAAATGAATCTTAAACACTTATATCTAATTAAAAAAAATAGTTTAATAGGCAAAAGTAGGGATGTTACACTTAAGGGATAAGGTTATCTGCCAACCATGTCACACCATGTTGGTACTCTTTACAACTCATCACATCCCTTATAGCTCTTATACATTAACATGATTACTTGAATATGACAATTACATTAATTACAGAGGAATCTCTAACAAAACTCTTATTTTGACATAATTAATGGGCATTACTGCATGACACCTTAAGAATAATCTTCAACTTTCTCATGACAACCACATTAATTATGGAGGAATCTCTAACAAAACTCTCATTCTGATATAATTAATGGGCATTACTACATAAGATCTTAACAATTTAACTTTCGCGATTTATATCGTCCCTCTTTATCCTTCTCAATTGGTATTGTTTGTTTGTTGGCTGACATCTTATGTCTTCAACCTCATTGGTTAGCATAACTTATCTTTAACCTTTTTGGTTGGTATCGTCTCAACTCACATCCCATTGCCATTCTTTATGATTCAATTTCTTTCTAATTCCTTTTAGGTGAAGTTCTCATTTTAGCCACCATGGACCTGTTGACATATCCTCCGTGTGGTCACCATAAAACACAAGTAAGTCCTTGGTCAACCTCCCTTCCTACATTATTTTCCTTCACTCCTTATCTCCTTATTTCTTATTTTGATTTCATGACAAAAGCGATATATGATTGTGTAAAACACAGAAATAACACAAGAAGGGGGGTTGAATTGTGTTATAGCAAAGTTTCTCAAAAACCTTGTTAAAGACATTTCGTTTGAAGGGTTAAGCAAAAGATTTTAGAATGTTATTAAAGGAAAGACAAATGCAGAAAGATAAATAGAAAAACACAGAGAGATTATCTTGGTTCGTCTCACCCCACAAACTACATTCAATTCTTGGCAACAACCAAGTCTCACTAACTTAATCAAGTTACAAGTATTCTTTTAACCAAGCCTCTTCAGGCTCAATCTTAGTCTTTTACCTGCTTCTCCAAGCAAAAACCTAAGTATTCTTTGAATCAAAGCCTCTTCAGGCTTCTATCGATTTCTTAGAGAAAAAGGTTGAACGTGGGTTATCTCACTTAGTTTAACATCCTATCAGACGAATATATAATGAAGATCAGAGAAAGCATTCACAAGTAACGTATATAAATATTACAAGTTGAGAGCTTTTTAACAGTTAAAGATTTATCAATTAACCAACATTTGAGACTAAGGTCTCTTCTTCTATTTATAGGCTTCTCCAGAAAAGTGTCCGTTGTGAGTGCTTGCAGGAAACATCCTTCGTTTGTTGAAAAAGAGTCGTTGAAGCATTAAACGCAACATTTAATGTCTTTCACCAACTTGCGACTTTGATAAGATAAAGTAGTCTGCTTATCTTAGCCATTCTCGTACTCAACCTTGTAGTAGTGGACATATTTGCTTTTCTGTACTGACATCCGCACACACATTTCTTCTTTTACGCGTAAAGTGGACTTTCCTCGAGAGTAGGTACGTAGACTTCATTTCTTTCGAGGTTGTTTACGCTTTTACATATTTGTAGTGTACAGATCATTAAAGGTTCATCTAAAAGGAGTTAGTTATTGAATCTTTTAAAGAAAGATAAAGACGATACATGATCAAGTGACCAGACGATAGCGAATAAGCAATATAACGAGTAACCAAACAATTAATCTTAAAAAACTGTTTGTTATTATCAAAATATTTGAGGGTTATAAATTCATCCTTTGTCTTAACAAATTGTTCATTGTTGGACTTGGACACCCATTGTTCACATAAGGAAACTCGAAGAAGAGCAAGGAAAAAACTTCTACAAGCTATTGAAAGAGGTGGGGAAGAAGTTTTTGTGTTTGAGAATATGGCAAAGTTGGGGAATTCTATTGCTAAATTTAGGGAAAATCCCAGCCCTATGATATTGATTGCAATTAGGTGAAAATGAGCACCCACTTATTGTAAATTGTGATGAAATTTTTGTTTGATTAGAAGATTTTTTTTTAAACTATGTTAATTAGGATTTAGACTAATAATTGCTTGATGGAATGGTTGGAGATTGGGATTTAAGTTTTGCTTAGTTTGAATTATGTGTTGATGTTCTGTAGAATAAAAACACTTTAATTAGGAATAGTAAAATGGGCAGCTTAATTCGTTTTGGCCATTCCCACTATCAAACCACAAAAAACAATGTTTTATGGGTAGTTAGCAAGCTGACCCACCAAAAATAAAAATAAAAAGGAAAAATTAAGATAATTATAAAAACTAAAAAATCATCAACAAAAATAGTTTTAGGCTCCTACTAATTAGTATCTCTTTTACTTGTCTACCTACATTATTTCATCTAATTCCTCCAATTGCTTTGTCTCCAATACTAACAAGAACAAAAAATTGTTAGAAACATATCTACCTTCATCGATCCTATTCTAACTTAAAATATTGGGTTCTAAACACAACACTTTCATACTAAAATGAAAAGCAAATCCAAAATCTTACACTAATTTTATTATTTTTTTACCTAATTTAAAAAAAAATGTTGGCTTGTCAGATTGGCCCACCTCATCCCATTACAAGCATGTTTTTTAACGAGTCAAAATGGGGCAAATCAAATGAATTGGTAGGTTGAATATCCTCAATTTGTCCCACCTAAGAAAGTAGAATAAACGGGTTGATCCAATGGACCAAACCTGTTTTACGCATAACTATAATATGTTTAGGACTAATTGTGTGATTATATTTACATGTTATATTTTATGAACTATGACATTTTTAAGAAAAGTTTAATTTTTAATGTTATAAAACAATTAATATTATTTTTCTTGTTTAATAGTACTTAATTTATTGTATTACAAAATTTATAAATATTTCTCAATTATTATTAATTCAATCAGACATCAAACCTTATTCAGTGTCTTTATTATTTCAATGAGGTTTATTATTTCAATAACTAATCCTATTTTAAAAATATTGATTCGAAGTAGTCAATTTTGACATTGACTTATATTATTTTTTTCTCATTTTACATTTTAAGTCTCTTAATATATAATGCATATCTGAGTTTACTTTTTATTTTTGATAAATGTGTATATTTGATCTCACGTTTGATGTTAATATGCTATCAAACATGAATCACTCCCAAGCTACATTTTTTTTTATCACTATGAAAAAACCCAAGCTACAATTTCTCGCTTCTACATTATTTCTCTTAATTTGACACAAATTGGTTAGAAAATGTAAGTGCATGACGCAAAGCCTACACGGATAGTTAACACACTTCAAATCTCCAAATGTGACAACGCCCTAACAGAGGATAAGTTCTTACAATATTACCTAAACTAAAGGGGGGGGGGGGGGAAATGCTAAGATACATATAATTGCTTGCTTGCCCAGAAGGGGGTCAGGATTGCGTGCAAATAATTTGTTAACCAAAAATGGGAGTAATATCATTTAGTTCAAGAGATTAAAGCAATTTTAATACTTTCTTGTTTATGGTTTACTTGGATTTTACCATATGGTTAGTGGGGTATGCCTAGATCATTGTGATCTAAGTGTCCACTGTGAGCTGCGCCCAGACATATCTTGTCATTCATTGTAGATGCCATTATTCAACCCAAATTAAAATTAAAAAAAATGTTGACATGCAAAGGACAGGAAAGGAATCACGTTCTACCAACAAAAGAAAGTTAAAAGCAGAAGAATCTTAATATATCCAAGCACATCTAGTTGTTGGTTCTATGCTTTATATTCTTTGGAAGCACATGAATTTATTTTTTATTTAACTTTTCTAAGTGTGCAAAGTATCGAAAATAAAAAATAAACCTGTCATTGATTTAAATTAAAATACTTTGTGATCTTACTTAATGATAAATATATTGTTACTTTCTTGCTTTATATGTTTATACTTACTTTAGAGAAATTAAAACTTTTTTCCTATTCAACAGTACATGATCAACAAGAATTATGTTTCTAATGTGCAATGCTATCCAACATTTGAATTATAAAAATTATTTACAATAATAATTAATATAGTTTAATTTTATATTGAAAAATAAATTAATAGAAGACTAACATATGAGTCATTCATGTTTGAATGATTTAAAAATTTAGAATATTCATTTAATTATATAGTACAAAATTTTACAAATTAAAACATTCAATTAATTAAATCATGTACGAATCTAGAATAGGATTATATGTATAATTATTTTTTAAAAATAATTATAAAATACTATTTATATTTATATATGATAAATATGAATAATTTTAAAAGGTGATTTGAATTATTTATTATTAAGACTATGTTTGAATTGGTGGTAGATAATGGAACATAGTATATTAGAATATAATAGAGTGGAATGGTATGGAATGGAATTGATCAAAAATGTCATTATACTATTTGAATATGTTAGAATGGAATGAAACAAAGATTCATTCTATCGTTTGAAAAAAGAACTGAAATGAAATAAGTTATAACTTTTTAATTCTCACATTGCCCTTCTTTAAAAACATTTTACATTTTATTTATTTTATTTTCTTATGCATTATTTTATTAGAACCATCAATTTGAAAGAAAGATATAGTAAAAAATGACTTAATAATTTTTAAAAGTAATTTACTCTTGTACTATAAATCAAAATCCATAACTTGGAAAATGAAGCTCCCACTCTCCCTACTCTTGCAATTACAAGTTCTTAATACTCTCTTCTTTTCTTACGAGGTGTATTTCACATATTATTCCTACAACGAGCCAAAAAAATGATTTTCTGAATTGTTTATCCATTTCAATTTAAAGATAACTTTATATTACAATTTAAACTATTTATTATAAATTCAAAATATAATTTATACATTTAAAAATATTTATTTGTTATGAACTTTAATTATAATATAATTTATAAATTTAAAAATACCTATTTATTAAAATACGTTAGACTATTTTTTTATCATAACCTAGTTGGTTCTTGTTATTCTTATCAAATGTTTGATGTTGAAGGAGAAAAAGAGAGCGAGACACGTGAAAAGAGGTGAGACATGTGAGAAAAGGGTGAGGCGCGTCAGAACAGGGTGAGACATGTGAGAAAAGGGTGAGACACAAAGCAAACACATGGGAGAGTGAGGCGAGAAGTGGGAACTAATATATAAGACAAATATAATAAGATTAAAAATGTCAATGCATAATAAAATATTTGTGTTCCATCACATTCCTCCCAAATTGGAGGGGAAGAAAAATGCTTATAAATAATGGAATGGAGTGGATCTCATTCCATCCTTTTTTAATGAGCTCTATCTTAATTTATAAAATCCAAACAATGGCATCACTTCCCTTTCCATTTCATTCCCTCCCATTCCATCTCCTACCATCAATCCAAACATAGCCTAAGTAATAGGATATGATTTTATTAAAGATTCATTTGGTGGTCAAGATATAATAGGATAGGAAAACTATCCTATCTTGTTGTAATCCGTTGTTTGCTGTGTTAATAGGATAAGATAATGTTATCCTACCTATCATATCCTGTTACTCTAGTGTATTTTTTATTCTAAAGAGACAGTTGGGTTAAAAAGTAATATAATAGGATAAGCTCCCTTTCATTCTCTCTCTATATCTATCTATCTATCTATCTCTCTCTCTCTACACACACACACACACACATATATATATTATGTAATTTGTTGAATATTATAATAAATATTATACATATATAAATATATTATTATATATAATTATATATGAACATATATAATATTATTATGAAAAATACGTATAAGATTTATATATAATATATGATGATGATAATATATATATATATATATATATATATATATATATATATATATAATATAGTAATATCGCATAAATTGATATATATTACTATATATTATATTTATTATATATTTTTTATTATATATATAATAATTTTGACATGTAAATTTAAGTATCTTATTAATTAAAATATTAAAAATTAAAAATTAATATTTTTAAAGAAAAAAATTGAATATCTTGTATATTTTTTATAATTTAAGAAAAATAACCACATAAATAAAAATAATATTGTATACTTTAGTTAAAATTATATTTTTATTGTAAAAATCAAAAAATTAAATTAAAATTTACTTTCTAGAAAATTATATGTAATTTTAACAAAATAGTAATTTTGTCATTTGAACATATTTTATATTTTATTCTATCATTATCTAGTTTGTTATTTGATATACACCAAATATTTAATAAGATTATAGCTTATCCTATCTTGTTCCCATATCTTATCATATCCTAACCACCAAACAAGCCCTAAAAAAAATAAAAGATATTATTTTTATTTCAAAAGAATCCTTGCAAGGAATACTAATTATTTTTGTGTCTTTTTTCTCTCTCAACCATGTCTTATACAAGAGAGACAATTCAAATCCATAAGTTTTGTTTAAAATATGTATTATATCATTATAACAAATTATTCATAAATTAAAATATTTTGTTGGAGATTATGCAAAAAATTTTACTTTCTACGCATCCTTATCAATTATTAATGAATAAATTAGGTAAGAGGAATGAGAAAGAGAAAAGTAAAGAATTTTTTTATAAATTCTTTTTTTTTAAATTCTTTTTATCTACTTTAAAATTTTATTAGAAAGAGAAGAGGAATAAATAGACCAAAATCTCTCTTTACTCAATTTTAGTTTTTCCAACATTAAAAGAATTTAGCAGAAAAATATTTTTTTATATTAATTAAACTAAATTATTTTAAACTTAATAATTTTATTTGTCTATTTTAAAGATATAATAATATATTAATTTATTTTTACTTTTTTAAAATAAAATAAGGTACAGTATTCCTTTTTTTTTTTTTTTTCCTTATCTCTTTTAATCCTAACAATGTATTAGTAGATGGTTCGCAAAGTGAAATCAAAGAATCCAATTGATAAGAAAGTTTAACAAAAAAAAGAGTTTGATAGACATATCCTAATAGTGTAAAAAACAATAAATTTATCATCCATAACAACTTGTAATTAAATTACAATGTAAAAGATCAGCACATATATTATTTATTCAAAAAATATATACATCATCATCACGCATGATTTACGCACAAGGGATGGCATGCTTTATAAATCGCAAAAAAACACGAAGAAAATTCATGCGCACCCCTCTACACTTTTCCTATAACCCGCGTATTTTCGTATTAAAGATATAATATTGCATTACTTTCACGGAGACATTTTTTTAAGTTGTTTTTATAAATAGCTTACCCCCACCCGGCTCCCTATTAATTATTTTATTTGAAATTCTAAAATTATACTCTTTTAAATATTTTAATTCGATTATCAGTCATTTACAGCACCTGACACCTTCATATTAAATATTATTTAATAAAATTTAAATTAAATCTTAATTATCTTAAAATTATATTTTACAAATCCTTTTTGTTAATAATAAAATCATGTTTTTTTTTTTTGCTGAATATAAAATCATGCTTTATATATAGTTGAAAAAGAATCGTACTATATTACCGAGTTTTCCAAATAAATAATCAAATACCCACATTTAATAAAGAATAACTTTTCCAAATTACTTCTTTTCATAATAATAGGGAAATAGAAATATAATTATCTTTGTATTTTAACTAATAAAATTTAACAACCGTGTTTTAATATTTTAATTGTTATAAACAAAATAATTTTTTAAATATTTTTTCAGTGTACATTTTACTGTTACTATAAATAAATAAAAGCTAGAAAACAAACTTTTAGCCAAAATGACATCCACCACCACCAAATCCTAGGCGTTCGATCATAACATTCCCTCGAGATTCCTCCATCGAAATAAAAAAAAGCAAAACGCAATTATCAACGTGCCGCGCGTCCTATTATCATCATACACGTGGCGCAACCCCATTGGCTCCCAAAGCTCCAAAAAGTTGAGAGTCACTATGATGAACAATAAAAACCGCAATCGCGAAATCTCGCTGCGGCTACATCACGACACGAACTCACGCACTCACCAGTCACCAATATATCGCGATAATAATTAAAAAATCGTCGCATGTCAAATCAAGTGGGTCCACCCAACTTTCTAACAGCATCACTGTTCTCGAAAATTCCAAATTCAAAGTACAACACAAATTAACAACTATACCCTCGCACCCCAAGTTAATTCACCTTACCACACACCCTGAATCCTATGCTCAATTCTTTCAAACGAAAAAAAAAAGAAAAGGCTAAGCCTTTGGTAAAGAAAAAAAAAATAAATAAGAAAAAAAGGTAAAAATAAGTTAAAAAATAAGAAAATAATTTAAAATTTTAAGTTGTTTTATACAAAAGAAATAAATGAGAAAAAAAATATATAAAAAAGTGAATAAAATAAATAAAAATAAGATAAATAATGTAATGAAACATACAAAATTTTAAAAAATTTCTATCCTATTTCTACTCAACCAAATCACCTATACTTTTAAAATTTTTAAAATTTCTTCTCCTCTCCTCTTTTCTCCATTGTATCAAACAAAACATAAAAAACACTTCTTTTTTCCTACATATTACTTTTATGATTTTAGTCTAGTTTTTGAAGTTTAAAATTTTTTATTTTAGTTTCGGATAGTATTTAGGTTAAATGTTAAATTAGTTAGTCTTTCCTATATATAAAAAAAATTGGTCTATATGCAAGTTTAAGACACTATTTTGGTTAATTTGATGAATTTTTTAAAATATTTTTATTAAGAAAAAATAAATTATGTACTGATAATATAAAATAATTTTACACTATTATTCAATCACAATTTATTATGTATAATAAATGAGAAAATGGGCTATGCACTAACAGTGTAAAGCAGTTTTACACTGTTATCTAATCACAACTATTATGTATGATAAATTTGTTGACTTTTATAATAATGACCTTAAAAGTCATACTAAAAATAATTTCTGATTAATTGACAATATAAAATTATTTTACACTGACAATGCATAACCATTAAACTCATAATAAATTTATTAACTTTTATAATAATTATCTTAAAAATCATATCAATAATAATTTCTGTTAATTGATAATATAAAAAATCATAAACTGCCAATACATAACCATTAAACTTTTTTATTAAATCACATAATTTTTTTTTTGTTAGTATAACTTTCTAACTATTATCAACTTGATAGCACATCATAACGTATTAAAAATATACATCATATAAACATTTGTCACACAAATAATTAAAATTAAGATAATACAAAATTCCAAAAAAAAAAACCAACTTGATATAATAAAAATATATTAAAAAATAAAGTAAAACTTTTTAATCTAAAGAAACCAAACTGGAAACAGAAAATAAATCGGGACAAAAATATAATTTAGTCAACGAAAAACCATTCACTGATGCACATAATAATCACAATAATTTATAAATTTATAAATTCCCAACCCCAAATTTAAAAAAAAAAAAAAAAGTACATAAAAATCTCGAAATTATACATTAAAAAAAATAGAAAAGACCACCGAGAAGTTCATCTTTTCGGTTACAACAATTTCCCAGCTTCCGCCCACGCGCCGAGTCGCATCTCGGAGGAAGAGACGCAGCAAGTAATTACCCAACCGCGATCGGAACAGTTTCGGCCGCGTCGAAACGACGTCGTTTCGTTTCGTGTTTTTTTCCATTTTTTTTCTTTTCTTCTTCTCAGCGATCGACCTCTTCGAGACTCTTCTCCGATTTAGGGTTTTTCAGACCTTGACGATCTTCGCGGCCTTCACGACGGGATTTTCCCTGGCGATGGCTTCCCTCCCGGCGGCCTTGTAGTCGTAGGAGCAGTCGTGGCGGTCGGAGTACCGGTGCTCGCCGCAGAAGAGCTCGCCGCAGCGGCACCGGATTCCGGCGAGTCCCACGCGCCGCCGGCAACCGGAGCAGCGGTTGACGGCGCGCTTGGGCTCGGACGGCGTCGTCTGGTCGGCGCTCGCGGGGTCTTCGGAGTCGGGAGGGAGGGATCGCTTGGGGGAGCGCGATGACGTGGCGGGGAAGAATCTAGAAGGTTCGGAAATCGAGGTGGTGGTGGTGGTGCAGGGGGTGATGGGTTCGGGGACCTTGAACTCGGTTTCGTTTTTCTCTGCTTTCTGAGCCATTCGAATTAGAGAAAGAGAGAAAGAGAGAGAGAGAGAGAGAGAGAGAGAGAGGGTATGTGTTTGGGTGGGTGGTTGAAGGAGGGGATTGAGTTTGAGAAGCGAGCGGAGGGGATTTGTAAGAGTTGGGTGGGGTTGTGAGGTTGATAATGAAGGGAAGTGGAATATGGACCTCGTAGAGACGCGTATCGAACCTTTTTCATGCCGATGCAATTTACCAACTTGGCCACTTTTCTCCTCTTGTCCCACCATTACCACAACCTTTTTGACGTGTTCGTTTCATTATTGTTATATTATAAGAGTTAAATATTTTTTTAATATTCTAAAAATTGACCTATTTTAGTTTTTTTTAAAATTAAATAAAATTTTTTAAGTATTAAAAATGTCTTAATTAGATTTTTGTGTTAAATTTTTTTTATTAAAGGATGACTATATTAATTTTTAAGTAAAATATTTTATTACCTGAAGTGTATAATGATAATTTTTAATAAAAAATTGAATAATTACTTTTGCTTTAGGGTTAAAAAAATATGTGATTTAAGGTTAATTATATAATAATTTTATTTAAAATGTATGTTACTTATCTGATCTAGACATAACAGTTAACATGGATGACCACATCAACAAATTAATAGTGACTGTGATGCTGATGTGACTATCATTTAACAGAAAAGTTGAACAAAGTTTAGTACAAAGATCTAATTATGGTATTTTTAATATTTGAGGAACTTTATTCATAGAAAAAAAATTGAGGACTAAAACCAAAATGTATCAATTTTTGGAAGACCAAAACCATATTTAATCCTATATTATAATTATAATATAGCTTGGATATTTTTTAGTTCTTCAAATTTAAAATAAGTTTATTTTTGTCCTTCAAATTTAAAGTTAATTTTTTTAGTCTCTATAATTTAAAAAAGTATATTTTAGTCCTTTCATTCAAATGTCATTAGTGAATTTGTCACACAAAATTTACCTATTAGTATTTTTGTTAATGAAAACATCACACTAAACTTAACTGATATTACACAATTAACTCAGTCTAGCCTATTAATGATATTGTAAGTGGTCTTAAGGAAGTTAAACATGTTATTTTCTTTAAATTACAAGGACTAAAAAGATTAACTTTAAATTTGAAGGAACAAAAACAAATTTACCCTAAATTTAAAAAATTAAAAACATATTTAAGCCTTATAATATTAATGTTAAATTACTCCTTTTGTGAAAATAAATAGGGGTTAAAAGTTAAAACTCTTCACAACCCCAAGTTAGAGAGATGCTAGACTTTTTGTATCAGAGAGAGAGATGCAAGACTTGCATATATGGACAATTTAGTCATATTAGTTCGAAATTTAAGCATGGAGCTGTGTTGAACATTAGGAAGAAAAATTTTGAAAAAAAGATTGTCTCATGTAAAAAAAGCCTGTGATTTCATAAAATAAAATAAAAAAGAAAGACTCATATAAATAAAAAGTAGATAACAATAAGAATAACTTATTAGGGTCAGTTTAGTGATGGGAGGTTTAAGTAATATGTACAAAGTCTTAATTTTTAATTTTATTGTCGTCACTGTATACAAACAAAAATACAAATAAAGGTAGGTATGTTTGCCTTGCGGTAAATAATGAGATTGAGATCATTTCGGTTATTAAAATGATCATAAATATTTATAAACAAAAAATACACACATGTTTTAATAATGTGCTCTCTCTCTCTCTCTCTCTTTTCTGGTGCATGTTGTTAGAGAGATGCTAGACTTGAATATAAGGACAATTTAATCATAATAGTTCAAATTTTAAGTATATAATTATATTGAATATTTAGAAAAAAAAAATTGTCGTCTTATTTTATTTGATTTGAAAAAATTGTTTCATATAAAAAATACATGTGACCTTATAAAAAGAAAAAAAAAAAAAAGACTTACTTACATAAAAGTAGATAACATTTAGAAAAAAAAAAAAATAGATAACATGCCATGCGGTACATAATGAGATTGAGATCATTTTGTTGATTAAAACGACCATAAATATAATAGATGGTTAAAATGACCATAAATATTTATACACACAAAATACACGCATGTTTTAATAATGTGCTCTCTCTTTTCTTGCGCATGTAGTTGTTAAAAAGAAGTATAATTGATGAAGAAAAAGCATAATGATTCCTTTAAAAATGGAGAAAATCGATCGTGTAATATTTTAAATATTACTAACTAGTGCAAATATCTAATGGATATCTTTTATTTCTTTATATTTCTCTTTCTTTTAGTTAAATTACATCATCTATTATATTTATGATTTCTCTCTTCTATTTTTTTTCCCTTTCTCTAGATGCAAACATCTAAATGGGTGTCCACCTAACATTTTTCCGCAGACTATACATCAAGTACATCTCTTCACTTAAAAACTATTATCTTTTTTTGTGGGTTTAGAAATCATTAGTTAAAGTAAAATCTCATTATACTTTAATCAAAATACGTGTATTTAATCTTTTCTTATTTCATTTAATTATTAGAAGAGATAATTTTTAATTAATTATCCATATAATTATTAAATGAGAATATGGTTGAATTTTTTTGACCAAGCTTTAAATTTTTTAAAAATATAATAGTTTTAAGACAAAGAAAAAAAGTTATAATTTTAAAATGAAGTAAGTAATTTTTAAAGTTATTTTTCTTCCTCTGCGTGATCATGACGAGTGGGTTTTTATCTTTTTTTCATTACAAATGCTATAAATGAAAGAAAAACTGCATTATATGTCTGGCCAAATGGAGTAAAAAATTTCGAATTGGGATTAATCCAAACATGTTCACCCGAACTTGACGATTTGAACGATGAAACTAAGGAGGAAAGAAATCTAGCAGACTTTACATCAAAGTGATCTTGTTAGGGGCTGGTTGGCAATGCCAATCATGCACAAAAAGTTAAATATTTATTTGTCTTAGCTCTAACAAAGCACTATGCATTTTTATAGTCTCCATGATCGCAAAATCTAGAGTTATTTTTTCTGACTCACTTAATCAACCAATTTTAATTCCAGGGCTATTTGTATTTTTTTTTATAATAATAAAACAAGTGTTTATATAAAAGAATAATACACATGAGAATAAAAAAATAAAATGCATTATGAAAGATTAAATTTATATACTTATAATTTATATTTCACAATTTAACTGATTGAGACGATTTGAGGAAACTATTGGTATATTTTATTGAACAAGGGAAAAGTGAGATCGATCTACTTTTGGCTGGTTGCATTTGCCACTCTGTGTGAATGGGTGAAAGTGGCTGAACCATTTATTTTTAATCATGCGTATTGTATTAGGGTTAAATATGTTTTTGATCTTTTAAAAATATGACAGAATTAGTTTTAGTTTTTAATTTTTTTTTCTTGAATACAATCACTTAAATATTAAAAATATTCTAATTAGATTCTTATGCTAAACTCTGTTTAACTTTTCTGTTAAATAATGGCCACATCAACATTACAGTCACCATTAATTTGTTGATGTTGCCGTCCATGTCAACTGTTATGTCCAGATCAGATTAGTAGCATATTTTTTAAATAAAATTATTACATATTTAACTCTAAATCACATATTTTTTTAACCCTAAAATAAAAATAATTACACAATTTTTATTAAAAATTATCACTAGATATTTTTTGATAATAAAACACTTTATTTGGAAGTTGATGTGACTATTATTTAATAAAAAAGTTAAATAGAATTTAGCACAAAGATTTAATTAGAATATTTTTAATATTTAAGAGATTTTATTTAATTTATTTATTTTGGAAACTAAAATTAATTTTGTTATATTTTTGGAAGATAAAAACATATTTAACGTTTATTATTATTATTATTATATTGTTGTTGGTAACCGGTCAATGAAAGGGTAAAATGGGAAAATTGAAGGGTAAAAAATGGTGAGCTGCGACAACAAGGAAGAAGCTGGCCGCCCAATCTGACCACGATACCTCCTCTCTCGTTTTCTCAGAGGTCATTTTCGTCCTCATCGTCACTGACACGTGCGCTTCGCACGCTTGTTGCCCAACTCAGCTTCATCCCTCGCTACTTGCACGTGTGCTTGAGTCACACTCCCACCCTGCCACCCATTCCGATGATAGGGATTGGAGCGTGCCTTGTTTGTTCTTCTCATTGCGGGCGTACAACCCAATTTCAATGGTCCGCCCCCTTTTAATTTAACTGGTAAACTATCGGCTTCATTTCAATTTAGAAATAAATTAAGGTCTAAAAATTTAGTTTGGTCAAAATTTAGATCAGATTATAATTAAACATAACTTGACCCAACTCGTTCTTTATTTACTCATAGTTTTACTAACCATTATTATATCTTTGCCGTACATTTTATTTTTGTGCTTTATTGAAAAACTCTAACCCATTAACTTCTTTTGTTTATATTTTTTAAATTAATGCCAAAACTATTTATTTTTTTCCTTTAAATATGTTTTAAGTCCTTACAAACATGACTCTATCTAGTTTTAGTCTTTATAAAAAAAATTTATTAGTTTTAGATACTTGACATTTTTTTAGTGTTCTTTTTTAGTCTTTATCATTAACTCTAGTTAATTTAGTAGTTGATATGACTAACAAAATAAAGAATATTAATTAAGATAATTAAGGTAATAAAGAATATTTTAAATTAAGATAATTAAATTATTTTTAAGTGTGAATTCAATTAAGTAATATATTTATTATTTTATAAAAATAAGGTAATTACATATAACTAGCGTTTTAACCTGCGTATTGCACGGGTCAAATCTATTATGTAAATTTTATGATTATAATTAATTATCATAAAATATTTAATAATAATTAAATTAATTAAAATTAAATATATTTTAATATTATATACTATATTAAATAAAAAATTATAAAAAATAAAATAAGGTAAAAATATAAATAAAATAGTCATATTAAAAATCATGTATGGTAAAAAAAATTATAGTATAATATAGAATAACAATTGCACTCACTTCTTTTATTGTGAAAAATAATTTTACTTAACAATCTTATTGAATAAAAGAAACATATGAAATAAAATAATTATTCTTAAAAGATATAAAACATTTGTAAAGATAAATAAACAAAAATTTAGAAATTGAAAACAAAAAAAATGTAAGAAAATGTCTTATGTTTAACTTTTTAAATCTTTACTCATTCTATTCTATCTTTTTTAATCATATATATTTATTCTTGATTGTTTGTTAGCTAATTTTAAGAGAGAAAAAAATCACATATACATATTTTAAAATTGACATGCATTTTCAAAGAAAAAAATAACACAATCTATCCTAACTCATTCAATTTCATTTGTATCTTTGTCTTTTTATTTTTATTTTTGTGAAAAAAGACACCATTGGCAGTGTTAAGACAAAGGACAAATTTATAACCCAAAAATATTTTGATAATAACAAACAGTTCAAATATATATGTTTTTGCATAATCGTCTGATCATTTGTTCGCAAGCAATCATCTGATGCTTTTAAATGAATATTGCCTTTATCTTTTTATTAGATAAATTTCGTAACCAACAAATCTTTCAGATGATAACAACGTTTTAAAATGATCTGCACATCAATCAAAGCATAAGCTACCTCGAAACGTATAAAGCCTACATACCTACTCTCGAGGAGAGTCAGCTCTTTTTAGGCGAAAAAGAAGGAATGTGTATGCGGATGTCAAAATGGGAAAGCGGATGTGACAACTCCTACAAGATTGAGTACAAGAATAGAAAAGATAAGTAGACTGTTTTATCTTATCATATGACAAGTTGGTGAAAGACATTAAATGCTCCAACGACTCATTTCATCAGACAAAGGCCATCTCCTACAAAGCACTCAACGGATACTTTTGGAGAAGCCTATAAATAGAAGAAGAGACCTTTTTCGTGTTATTGTTGCTGCTGAAAAATCATAACATCTTTTAGAAATGAAAAAGCTCTTCTCGTGTATACTTTGATTGTAGAAATCTTTTTATACTTACTTGTATGTTTGTTTGATAAGACGTTAAACCCAGTGAGATAACTCACGAGTAAACCTTTTTCCAAAGAAATTGGTGGAAGCCTGAAAAGGCTTTGATTTAAAGAATACTTGGGTAATTGCTTGGAGAGGCAAGTAAAAGACTACTTGGGTTAAGCCTACAGAGGCTTTTGGAAAGAATACTTGTAACTTGAAAAAGTTAGTGGAACTTGGTTGTTACCAAGAATTAGACGTAGTCTCTAGGGTGAGACGAACCAATATAAATCTTGTGTGCATTCCAGTTTGTCATTCAGCTTTTGTCTGTCTTATAAAACATTTTTTTTAAAAAAAAAACTCTTTGATCATATCTTTCAGACGATACATCTTTTAAAAAGGTTTTGCAAAAATTTGCTATGACACAATTCAACCCCCTTCTTGCGTTATCTTTGTGTTTTACAATTTGGTATCAGAGCTCAGCCTGCAAGGGTTGAGCACCTTAACAAGTGATAGAGGAAAAGATCTGCATGATAAACCTTGAAGGAGCTTCACTGTCAAGGGCTGCAGCCTTCAATGGAGAGGATTATGCATACTGGAAGGACAGAATGGAAATGTACATCAAGTCCACTCACTTATAGCATCTGGAGAATCATAACACATGGAGATCATGTTGTAACCAAGCCAAAAAACGAATACAATCAAGATGAATACAACATGTTACAACAAAACGTAAAAGCTAAGTATATTATAACTTGTGCCTTATCAAAAACTGAATATAATAAATCTTGCAACTGCAGAACTGCTAAGGAAATGTGGGATGCTATATGCGTAACACATGAAGGCACAAAAGATGTTTGTCTCAAGAGAGCATCAACTCTTCAAAGATGTTATGAGATGTTCACCATGAAAGAGACAGAGACCATAGATGAAATGTTTAGAAGATTTCAAACAATTCTAAATGGACTTCAAAGTCTTGGTGTTGAGTTCTTTAAGCCTCAAAACAATCTCAAGATCCTAGATAGTCTTCCAAAAGTATGGGAGCCTAAGGCTACAGTCATAGCTGAAGCAAAGGACATGAAGACTTTAACTCTAGATGAGTTACTGGGAGCTCTAAGAGTCCATGAAGTTCATCTCTTCAAAAGAGACAAAGTCAAAAATAATAATTCTATTCTCTAAAGATTGGAGAATCAAGTCGAAGAGCAGACAAGAAAACTGAGACGAAAGTCAGAAACAAAGCACTGAAGGTTTAGTCTGAAGAATCTAAAAGCTCAGATGAAAACTCCAGCTGCTCAACAGACGATGAGATCTCCCTCATCACCAGAAAATTCAAAAAGATGCTCAAGAAGAAAGAAAGATTTAAGCAATCCTCTAGAAAGAAGGACACTAGATACAAAAGCCTCCTCATGACGAGAACAATGAGATCATCTACTTTGAGTGCAAAAGGCCTAGACATATTAAGGCTGAATGCCCCAAATTAAAGAAAGAATGGAGTTCAACGAAAAGATACAAGAAGAAAAACCTCCTAGCCACCTGGGAAGATCTGGACAGCAGCACTAGCAGTTCAGACGATGAAAAGGCTAATATTTGTCTCATCGCACACACTAAGGAAGTAACATTTGAGGTATACTATATTCCCAAAAACTCTTTACAATCGTCTGATAGTTCTGAATCTGAGTCTAATGACGAAGATATGTCATACGATACTCTTTTTGCTAATTCTCATATGATTGCTCTTGAGTATAAAAATATAAAGAAAAGTATCAAAAAGCTATTTCAGAAAATGAAATACTCAAGAAAGATCTAATAAGAATGCATAAGAGTCTAGCCTCAGATCCTGAGAAGACAATGCTTCTCTCTGAAGTTGACAGACTACAAAAAGAGGTCATTAGTCTGAAACATGATCTGACCAAATTTCTAGATGGGTCTTCAAAACTTCAAATGATTTTAAAAAATAGAAGATCTCCATCTGACAGACCTGGGATTGGATTTGTAGAAGACAAAAATGCTAAACCATCGTCTTCTAAATCTTATTCAACCTTTTGTAACTTTCGTGGCAAATCTAGACATTCATTCCAAAGATGTCAACACAAAAGGAAACAAAGGTCATATAAGAACATTGGGACTAACACAAAAGGAGACAAGAGTATTTGGGTACCAAAATCTCAAATAATTCCTGTTGCAGATATCCTTAATAGGAAAAAGAAGGGATTCATTCTGGTACCTGGACAGTGGATGCTCACGTCACATGACGGGAGAAAGGTCTATGTTCCTAGACCTCCAACCATATGAAGGAATGGTCTCATTTGGTGGAAAAGGAAAAGGAAAAGGAAAGATTATTGGTATAGGTAAGATTGGTAAGCCTCTTCTTCCATCTATAGATAATGTCTTATGTGTTGAAGAATTAAAATACAATCTACTTAGCATAAGTCAATTTTGTGATAGTGGGTTTATTGTATCCTTCAACAAAGAATCATGCATAGTCAAAAGAAATGATGAATCTATTCTTTTCACTGCCAAAAGACATAATAATCTGTATAAGATTGAGTTTGAAGATCTGAACAAACAAAATGTTACTTGCTTAATGACCAAAGAAGATGAAAAATGGATTTGCATAAAAAGCTCGGGCATATCAATCTGAAACATATTTCAAAACTATATAAAAAGAGCTTAGTAAAAGAATTGCCTGAGATTTATTGGAAAACTCATTTTTTTTGTGAAGCATGTCAGAAAGGGAAACAAATCAAAACCTCTTTTAAATCAAAAGATGTTGTTTCCACTTCTAGACCATTAGAATTACTACATATGGATTTGTTTGGACCTACAAAAACTCTCAGTCTTGGTGGGAAAAAGTATGGCTTTGTCGTTATTGATAACTATTATAGATATACATGCATTTATTTCCTAGCTCATAAACATGAGTCTTTTAATGTGTTTGAAATATTCTGTACGAGAGTTCAAAATGGAAAAGGTTTTTGTATTACTACAATTAGAAGTGACCATGGAACTGAATTTAAAAATGCTGAGTTCAAATCCTTCTGTGAAAAGAATGAAATTTTCCACAACTTCTGCTCACCGAGAACACCTCAACAAAATGGGGTAGTTGAAAGGAAAAATAGAACTTTACAAGAGATGGCAAGAACCATGCTTTGTGAAAATTTAGTCCTTAAGTACTTTTGGGCAGGAGCTGTAAATACAACATGTTATGTTCAAAATAGAATATTGATCAGACCAATAATTAAAAAGTCTCCTTATGAATTGTGGAGAGGTAGAAGACCCAACATTGCATACTTTCATCCTTTTGGATGTGAATGTTATATTCTCAATACTAAAGATCAACTAGGAAAATTTGACTCTAAAGTTAATAAAGGCATTTTTCTTGGATATTCCGACACATCAAAAGCATTTAGAGTATTCAATTCTAGAACTTCTATTGTAGAAGAATCCATTCATGTTAAATTTAATGATACACTAACCTCTGATAGGAGACTATTAGACTTGGAAAAATATTTTGCAGATTTACAAATAGGTCCTTCTAATCAAACAAGAACAGACAAAGTAAAAGAATCAGAAAAGACTTCTCAACAACAGATCGATAATCAGACGAAGGGATCTCACAAGGACTAGAAATTCGTTACCTATCATCCTCAAGATCAAATTTTTGGAGAACAAACTAAAGGAGTTAAGACAAGGTCATCACTAAAGAATCAAGCGTCTTGTGCCCTACTCTCAGAAATTGAACCCAAGACGATAAAAGAAGCACTAACAGACGATGACTAGGTGATAGCAATGCAAGAAGAATTACATCAATTCACAAGAAAAGCATAATTGGAACAAGATGGGTATTTCGCAACAAGCTTGAAGAAAATGGAAAGGTAATCAGAAATAAAACAAGGTTAGTGGCTCAAGGCTACAATCAACAAGAATGTATTGACTTCATTGAAACTTTTGCACTTGTTGCTAGATTAGAAGCCATTAGAATTATGCTTGCCTTTGTTGCTCATAAAAACATTAAGCTTTTTCAAATAGATGTTAAAAGTGCCTTTTTAAACGGTTTTATTGAGGAAGAAGTCTATGTTAGACAACCTTTTGGTGTTGAGGATCCAAACCTCACAGACCATGTTTTTAAACTTAAAAAGGGTTTGTATGGTCTTAAACAAGCATCTCGTGCTTGGTATGACAGACTGAGCAATTTTCTTATTGAAAATGGGTTTATGAGAGGCAAAGTAGACATAACTCTCTGTTAAACAAAAGGGCTGGATCCAAAAGGGGGGGGGGGGGGGGGGGAGGTGAATTGGATCTTTCAAAAATTTCAAGAATCCTTAATTTCTTTTCAATAATGAATAACTAGATTTTTCAAAAACTTTGAATCTTATTGATTTGATTATACGAATGAAATAGGATTGGATCAATTTATCTTGAACTTTTCTATACAAAGAGCCTTATGATTTTAAATGCAAGTGATCAAGATTCAATATGCTAGTAAGAGGATAGAGGAAAGAAAAGAACAAACAAGATTTATACTAGTTCGATCACCACCACTGTAATCTACATCCAATTTCCAATCAAACCGATTGGTGTTATCACTAAGTAATTCAAATGTTTACAAACACTATGCATAAACACAAGAATTACAATTAAACAAACCACACAATCAAGTTTCTTGAACCTTATCAAGAAAAACTTGAATCCCTTTCTTGTGGAACCCTACCACAAGGAAGATATGAGAGACACCCTCTCAAAAACAAAAATCAATTTAGAAGATGGTTAGATATCACCTTGGTTTGTGATAGATGGAAAACAATGAAGAACCAATCAACTTTACCCAAGTAAAGACTTTTCTTTATCCTCAAGATTGATCCATGATGAGCTCTTTGATCTTTGATCCAAAACTTGTAATGAAGTAGAAAAATAATATCAATTCTCTCTAGAAAACCTCTCTCTCAATTTTAGAAAAGTGAATGTGTATTGAAGTGATATAAAGTAATTTTAAAGACTCACAAAGGTTCACTTTATATGGAGAGTTCATTGGTATAACTAGTTATTTAAACTTGTAATCAGTTATTTTGTTATTTGAAATCTGGAAAATGAACTTTGAATGGGTTTAACTAGTTATTTCCATTTATAACTAGTTAAAACAGAGGCCATTCGAATTTGCTTTTACTAGAATAACTGGTTACATAACTTTGTAACTAGTTATTTTCATATAGGACAAAATGGCTTTATATTATGTAACTAGTTATAGAATTATGTAATTGGTTACTGCTGAAATAACTGATTACATAATGTTGTAACTAGTTAAAACAAAAAACATGTAACTGATTACATATTGATTTAACTAGTTAAAACAGTGTATATTTTCACTGTTTACACGAAATTAAACGACTTTAATCGATTACAAAGCTAACTTAACCGATTAAATGGTTCTTTAATATAGGATTGAATTGTTCTAAAGTTTTAATACAATGGCTTTCACTTCTTATCAGTTTAAAACTTAGTTTTATCCAGTTTTAGACTTATAGAAAATATATTTCCACTTTGTTAACCTTTAATTCTTAAATCTTGAGCTTATTTCCATCAAACCATTAAGGATAGAGATAAATCATGCAAGACCACAAACACACTCACTTGCATAAACACACATTACAACTTTGCACTCATCAAGAGGCTAAATCATCAAAACTATATTAATTTTCCTTGGGGCAAGAGTAGTCTTCTTCTTGTTTCTTCACTCTCTTTAGAAAAGAATCCAATACAGATTTCATTATAGTTCAAATTTATATAGATGATATAATTTTTGGAGCTACTAATGAAACTCTATGTAAGGATTTATCAGATTTGATGCATAATGAATTTGAGAAGAGCATGATGGGAGAATAAAAATTCTTCCTTGGCCTACAAGTTAAACAAGAAGAGAAGGGTATGTACATTCATCAGCAAAAATACGCAAAAGAATTGTTTAAAAAGTATAAGATGAATGAGTCAAAACCTATGAGCACACCAATGCATCTGTCTGTCGTCATGACAAAGGACGAATCAGGTAAACCAGTAGACCAGATTGTCTACAAAGATATGATTGGCTCACTTATTTATTTAACTGCTAGTAGACCAAACATCATGCATAGCGTCTGGTTATGTGCCAGATTTCAATCTGACCCTCGAGAGTCTCATTTAAAAGTTGTTAAAAGGATTTTTAGATATCTTGTTGGTACACCTAACCTAAGTTTATTCTATGAGAAAAATAAAGATTTCAGGTTAGCAGGATATTGTGATGCAAACTATGCTGGTGATAGACTTGAAAGAAAAGGCACAAGTGGTGGATGTCACTTCATCGGACCATGTCTCATATCTTGGACTAGCAAGAAGTAGAATTCAATCGCATTATCAACTGTTGAAGCAGAGTATGTATCTATTGCTAGCTACTGCTCACAATTCCTATGGGTAAAGTATCAACTTGAAGATTACTCTAGCTTTGAACATAACATTCCTGTGTTATGTGACAACACTAGTGTAATCAATCTATCTAAAAACCCCATTCATCATTCTAAAGCTAAGCATATAGAAATAAGACATCATTTTATTCGTGATTATGTTCAAAAAGGTGTTTTTGATATTAAGTTCATAGATACAAACCATCAATGGGCAGATATCTTTACAAAAGCTTTACCAAAAGAACATTTTAACTTCATTCTAGAAAATTTGCACATGAAAGTTTTGCAAGAGTAAAGCGTCTTACATGCATTGTCTTGTTTAACCATTTTAAGTTTCGTTTTACACTTTACCCTCTTCCATTTAACTCTATTTTGTCTTACTGACATAATCGTCTTTGAATATGAAGAGTTTTTAAATCTATTTGTCTGACATTTCCCTTAATGATTACTTTCGATAACCACCCCAGAAACGTGCGCCGCCTCCCCTGCCACATCAACTCGTCATAAATGCACGTCTCTTCAGTACTTTTAACCTTCTCTTTTATTCAAAATAACTACTCTTTCTTTCACTTACTCACTCTCCGAAAAACCGTTCAAACCCTCTAAAAAATTTCACTCCCTCGTTCTTATTCTCAAACCCTTTTCTCTCAAACCTGCACTCATGGCCACCCATAAACAGTTTGTACCCATGGAGAGATTTCCCGAAGGTGACTTCGTTGCTGGAAAGTGGGTCAACCTGCAGAAGCTGGAAAATGAAGGATTTCCTTTACAAACCTACATCTAGAATGTCGGATGGGAAGTATTCGTATAGAAACAAACTGCATGGTACCACGCACCATATGCGTACTTTTGGGCTTCTGCGTCTGAAGTAAACGGAACCATCACTGGAACCGACGACAATCAGGTCATCATCATCTCTACCAACACCATTGCAGCAGCGTCTGGTTGTAAAGAGGAGGGTGACCTCTTTTTTGAAGATTGAGAGAAAGTTATCACTCCAGAAATTGTCAACAAGGTGCTGTATGGGAAGCCCAAGCCTCAAACAGAGAACAAGGATGTTCTGAAGAGGTTTCTGTACTCTTCAAACATGAAGCCTGAATGCTGACTGATTCACAATGTCTTGCTGCACATTATCCTGCCAAGGAAAGGCTCAAAGGATAATGTAACCTCCAAAGACAGATTCTGCACATACAAGATGCTGACTGGTCAGAAGGTGAACCTGCCTACGCTTATCCTGGATAACTAGAGATTCTGTCTTTCCAAGTCAAAGGAAAGTGCCCAGAGCAATCAGAAGCATCCTATTCCCTACACCATGCTCTTCACCAAAATCATTCATCTATAGGGAATAAAAGAAGCAGGGTTGGAGAAGCTAAAGCAAAGCTCTGAGATCGATGTATCCATTATCAGGAAGATGAGGATTGCACATCTCTTCTCTGGATACGTAGCCAGACATCTAGAGTTGGCATTGATCAACGAAGAACCACCAAAAGAAGTTGCTAAAACTGTGTTCAGAGTGGGATCGTCTGCTGACCCCTCTATCGGTACTACGTCCACCCAACCTCCACCATAGACAAAACCCCAACCATCTTAAACACAACCCAAACAAACTAAACCACAGAAGTCTAAGTTACCCATCAAAAGACCTTTACAACCAGACCCTCAACTGCAATAGACCAAACCCCAAACACCATCGTTTTCCCCTCACAAAAAACAAAAACCCTTAACCATTCGTTTGAGATCCAAACCAACTCCCTAACCTGACTCAGACGATGACCTTTCCATTAACACCTTTCTTTCTACTCCAAGCACAACCATTCCTGAACCTCCATCAAAACAACCCCTCCACCACCTACCTCTATTGAACCCACTCCATCTGCCTAACCTTCTAAAAAGCCCTCAAAATCCAAAAAGATTCCAGTACCGAAGACTAGAGCTTGAGAGGAAAAGCAGCTTAGGAAGCCAAAGCTAAATCAAAATGGGCTGAGAAGAAAAAAAAGAGAAACTAGCAGAGGCAGAGCAAGAACAGATTGAGGAAGTAGTGCTTCAATCTATGATTGAGCACTCGCTGCAAACAGCCTTTACAGAGCCTGAAGTGCAAGAGCTGTTGTCTCAAGAGGACATCGCTACTACCTCAAGAGGTAGATTACCTATATTTCTTTTTTGGGAAGTTTCACAATCTGTTTCTTTGTCTCAAGTCTTCAAGCGTCTTTCTGTAGACTTAACAGCCGTACCCAACATTGATCAGCTTGCAAGGGCTATTTCACTCTCTAGACCAAAAGTAGAAGGAACTTCGTCTGGAGGAGCTACACCAATGATAGATGAAACATCCCCAGATGCTTATCGCTCAGAAACACCTCTGTTTGAATGACTCAACAGACAAGGACTTACATACTTTGAGCAGCCAAGTCTCGCCCTAAACAAAGGAATACCAGACTCCAGACCCCTTCAACCTAGAAACACTCAAAGCTATCCTCAACTATGAACTGGGCGAAGTTAATAACTAGCAAATATAGGTGAAGATTGCCAATGAAGAATGGCCACTTCTAGTGCGCCATGGGTATGCTGAGAAGCTACCGTTGATTCTAGAAGAAGCTACCCCAACACTCTCTTATGAGCCCAACATCATTCCCTACGTCTGGAAGGAAGGGTACAGTACCCTATCAGACGCTCCAATCTTCATATATCCGCCCTCAACAAGAACAAGATTTTCGGCTAGATATGAAGTCTGGAGACAACACGGGATTCCTTGCCACACCTCCCCTTTCATGCTGAAGTGTAACCTACTCAGAGTATCTGATCATGTGCAAAACGTACCACTACAAGCCCAAGATTATATATCCGTTCTGTCATAGGATGATCAAGACTTACCCTCTCGCCATCCGTCCAAAAGATAGCCCAATTTTTTAAGAATGACAGATTTGTGATAATGACTGGGAGTTAGGAAGGGTGATGAACAACTTCCTGTGGGAGAAGATGCAGATTTCTCTGTAGCACGCTATCTGTGAACGAAGGTATCCAGACCTTGAGCTAGGCACACTTAGACTCATGGCTACTCGAATGTCGCTTCTCATGAAGCCATGGACCACCTTTCGTATCTACTATCAGAAGACCTACAAGTGCCAAAATATGTCTATAGGAAAAGGCAAAGAGCCTAAGTTCAGACGTGATCCTAGACAACACCTTATGCTCAAATAGAGAGCACTTTCGTCTAATCAGCTGGCTAAACTAAAAGGCAAAGCAACTCTCAGAAGCACAGACCGAAAAATGTTGCAATACCATGTTGAAGCACTAAAACATTTTTCGGGTCTGACTGTAGAAGAGAAGAATCTTTTAAGCCATGCAGCTGTCATTTGTCTGATAGGTCACTAGACGCACATCTCTCTGTCTCTCTCCACTAGTACATCCAACCCCCAAAACCAATTATCCATAAACCTTCCCAAAACCTATATCCTCTTCTCCTTTGACTCCTTTGAGATCTTTCTACCTTGTGGCCATTTCTGGTTTTGTAGTCCCCTTGTACCCTATGTATTTAATTTGTGTTTTGTAGAAGAACCAACTAAAGAAGCAACAAGCTCTGTCCCTGCTCCAGACCCTTCAGAACTGCCACAAACTTTCACTAAGTGAAAATAGATTGTGCAGCATCTTAAAGCTGATTTGATGAAGGAGTGTCACAAGTACAAACGGGCAAAAGCTCTAATCTTCTAAATGGCCAAACGGTTCAAAGATGAACTTGGCTTATCATTCACTCCTATAGATTCTGAATCTTCTAATTGATGATGCCAAAAGGGGAGATAAGACAAAAAAGAGAAAGACAAGAGGAAGTATATATAAATAAACAGGCGAAATATCATTTTTAGGGGGAGTATGAATGTAAGTCTTTATTAGTTTATATATATATATATATATATATATATATATATATATATATATATATATATATTTGAATTTTGTTTACAAATTATATTTCGTTACATCATCTAGTTTCATTCAGTTAAATCGTCTAGGCATATTTTTTTATGATTTTGCATTTGCTTAACTGAATTATACCTATATGAAAAATGCTTTTGAAATTAAAATTAACTTGCCAAAAAGCATTTTCATATGAGAATGTTTTACAAAAACTATAATTGTTTGTCATTATCAAAAAGGGGGAGATTGTTAAGACAAAGGACGAATTTATAACCCTCAAATATTTTGCTAATAACAAACAATTAAAATATATATGTTTTTGTGTAATCGTCTAATCATTTGTTTGCAAGCAATCGTCTGATGTTTTTAAATGAATATCGTCTTTATCTTTTGATTAGATAAATTTCGTAACTAACAAATCTTTCAAACGATGACAACGTTTTAAAATGATTTGCACATCAATCAAAGCATAAGCTACCTCAAAACGTATAAAGCCTACATACCTACTCTCGAGGAGAGTCAACTCTTTTTAAGCGAAAAAAAAGGAATGTGTGTGCGGATGTCAGAATGGGAAAGCGGACGTGACAACTGCTATAAGATTGAGTACAAAAATAGAAAAGATAAGCAGACTACTTTATCTTATCATATGACAAGTTGGTGAAAGGCATTAAATGCTACATTTAATGCTCCAACGACTCTCTTCATTAGATAAAGGTCGTCTCCTGTAGAGCACTCAACAAATACATTTAAAGAAGCCTATAAATAGAAGAATAGACCTCTTTCGTGTTGTTATTGTTGTTGAAAAATCATAACATCTTTTAGAAACAAAAAAGCTTTTCTCGTGTATACTTTGATTGTAGAAATCTTTTTGTACTTACTTGTATGTTTGTTTGATAAGACGTTAAACCCAGTGAGATAACTCACGAGTAAACCTTTTTCCAAAGAAATTGGTGGAGACCTGAAGATGCTTTGATTTAAAGAATACTTGGGTAATTGCTTGGAGAGGCAAGTAAAAGACTACTTAGGTTGAGCCTAAAGAGACTTGTGGAAAGAATACTTGTAACTTGAAAAAGTTAGTGGAACTTGGTTGTTGCCAAGAACTGGACATAGTCTCTAGAGTGAGACAAACCAGTATAAATCTTGTGTGCATTCCAGTTTGTCGTTTAGCTTTTGTTTGTCTTATAAAACATTTTTAAAAAAAAAAACTCTTTGATCATATCTTTCAAACAATACGTCTTTAACAAAGGTTTTGCAAAAATTTGCTATAACACAATTCAACCCCCTTCTTGCGTTATCTTTGTGTTTTACAGGTAAAAAATCCAACCCTTATGCGTAGGTGCAACTAAAAAATTAAAATACTAAGTAACAACATAAAACCTGATTCATAAATAAAATAAGGAAAAGTTGAGAGAAAGCACACAACTCTTTGCTACATAACCAATGTGTTGTATTTCAACAACTAATAGCATAATACCTGTGCGATTGCATAGGTAGCATTGATTTTCACACACATTTCTCTAATTGATTTTTCATTGAGTATAGTATGCATAGTAATTCCACGGACCAAATAATGATCGTAATTACATTGTATTTTCTGCATAGGCTTGACAATTGAAAACATTGAACTTCATACTAATAATAATATCCATTTTACAGGTTTGCATGCCATCCACAAGTTGCATTTTAAGACAGTAAATGGTTGTTTTTTGGTGATCACGAATCGATCCGAGCTTCCATCTTCTTTACGCAAAAAATGAGTGTCTTTTCACCTATTTTTATAGTGACCAATACCAGTAAGGCTTATGCTTTCTTATTTTGGCTTACCCTTAACTTCAACAACAACTTCTAAGCTAGTCAATATACACTACAACGTAGCATAACTAAAAATATTATAAATACAAAGCAAAATAACACTAAAACAATTATAAAAGAATACAAAAACAAAGAAAAAAAGGTGAAAAAAACCAAGCATAAATTCTTTTATTCAAATTCATATGTTAGTATATGGTACATTTAAAATTTGTATTTATAATGAAATCTTTAAAAAAATCATGGATAAACAAAAAATTTATAATTTGATTAGAAGGAATATAGGGAGTAATAAATAAACAGAAATCATCTGAATCTTAAATGAAGAGATTACAAACCAAAAGAAATATTGTTACGGTTTATGGAAAGAAAATATTTGATAATCAGATCTCAATTCCATATCTAATATTTGCTAACCAAAAAAAAATAAATTAGCCAAAATAGAAATTGCAACATCTTATATAAATCATGCTCATGAAGAACCCACTAAGGTCGGCCTAGTGGTGGAGGTTGGGGTAGTATACATAAGGTCATAGGTTCTTACCTTAGTACGACTATTGTACACAAAAAAAATCATACACATGAAGCAAATTTTGAGGGAAGTCGTGTTTGGATGGTAACAAGTTTTGAGGGGGTTTTGTTCCCATCAATGATTTCCCCCAACTACCTAAACTTTCTAGAATCGAATTAGACACACACTACCTTCACTGATTCTACTTCAAGCTTTCGGATACATCACTTAATAAACTAATTTGTACCTCTTCTCTCTTTCTATGATGCTCTTACACTAAATATATTTTGGCCTTTTTATGTCACATAAGATTAATAAAAATTAGTTCATTAGAATAATTTTTAAAAACAATAAAAATTTATAATTTAATAAATTCCTCAATAAACTTTAATTTTTCTATCATTTCAGTTTTAAAAATCAATGATAATATTTTAGTTTTGAATTTTATTGATAAATTCTTATATAAAGTGTAAGATTTTAATTTTTTTTCTCAAGCAACAATTTTAAGTTATTGTATTTATTTTAAATATATAAAAACTATAATTCATAACTCTTGTAGTATAAGTATTTATTAAATTCAAATTTTATTGGAGATATTTTTTTAAATATGGTGACTTTTATGATAAAGAAGTTAAGCTTTTGTTCATTAGTGCACAAAGCATCTTGCTTTTTAGTATTTTTTGGGTGTACAATGACAACAATAAAATTAGAATTTAAGATATTATGCAAACTATTCTTCACTGTTAGGCTAACTCTAATTGACTTTTAGTATAATTAGTGTTTTAACTTGTGCATTATACAGAATAAATACCTATTTCATCTAACATAAATTTATAATAAATAAATATTTCTGAATACATAATATAAATTAAATTATAATTAAAATTTATAATAAATAATTTTTTTTGAACATATAGATTATGTTTTAAATTTATAATATATAATTTATATTGTAGTACAATGCCATTTTAATTATTGATAATTTTTTAAAAAATATTAAAATTTAATTTAAAACTAAAGATATTGAAAATGATCAATTAAAAGATATGGGAGGTTAACAAATTCTTAAAAACACTCTCATTGAATAATAGCTAAAAACGCTCTCGTTGAAAAATAACACCTAAAAATGCTCTCGTGAGATATAGAGGTTCTAATTTAATATACAGGGTGGATTTACTTTTATAATTTATTTTTGATTTTTAATATATTGTGAATAATGATTTTTATTGCTTTTAATATTGTTCTTACTTTTCAATTCACTAATTTACTTTTAACATTGTAATTTGTTTTGAATAATTATAATTTACTTAGACGCTTATAATTTCCTTTTAAAACTATATAGTCTTAAGATTGTATTAATTGAACAATTGAAAACTTACTTTTAATTTATTACTATTAAAAGTAAATTAACCATAGTTAATGGTAAGGACTAAAAAGAACACTAAGAAAATGTCAAAGATCTTAAAAATAACAAAATTTTTTGTAACGAGTAAAACTAGACAAAGACATATTTACAAAGACTTAAAACATATTTAAGCACATTTTTTTTCTAGGAGTTATAAGTAACTATCATGCACCTAAAAATTTATAAATAACTACCATTTACATGGTATCATGTGTCATGATGAGATACAAATTTATTCTGGAAATCCCAATCACATTAATAGAAAGTGAGAACTTATTTTACTGATATTTCAAGCCAACCTGGTCCTTCTTAAATAAGCTCAGTCCTAATTTAACTCATAAATTATCGGGCTCATTCAAGTATAAGGATGGGTTAGAGTCTAAAAAATTTGTTTGGTCAAAATTTAAGATTAGGTTAGTATCAAATATAGCCCAACGTAATCCATCCTTTACTCATGCCTATTATAAACCTTAGGTTGTAAACTAATAGTACAGTATACAAAAACGAGATGTTAAGTACACCAAAAAAAAAGAGATGTTAATAATGTATTATTTAATATATTTTTTTATTATTCAATAAATTTTATGTAAATTATATTTTAAATGGTCTGGATTTTTATTTTATTTAATGAAATTATATATAATATATTTAATAATAAAAATATATAAAATAACTAAAAAAAGACAGGACTAAAAAAGTGTACTGTTTGTATTTTGATATCTTTTTAGAAGTCTTTCGGCAAATCTCTTTTCATGAACAATTACCGTAAATAAAAATTTCTTTTGAGTGCTCATCCAACTCGTTCGGTTTTGCGTAAGGCTCGTAGCCTTGTGATATTGGGTTTGAGTCGCACGGTGGACGATTTCTTTTGATTCCAAGTTTCATTAATCCAAAAAAAAAAAAGATTAAATAATCTAGACTGTTTGACGGAGGCATAAATATTATTTTAAATAGTTATTATTATTTAACTCAAATATTATTAGTATATTTGGTTCAACTTAATTTTAAAAAAATAATCACTTGTTTTTTAAAACTTTCCTTAAGAAGTTAAAAGAAATAAGCCAATTATTTTTTAAAAATAAATTGAATTAAACATACATTATATGATATAAAGTTGAATTTGGAATATTTTGCAAATACCTTCCTTTAGTATTTATTAAAAAAATTAATATTATTATTTGTGAAACATATACTTATAAATAGGGATGATAATGTGGCAAGGCAGGTAACAATAGTAGGCTCCTATTACCTACCTATATCCGCACGAGTATCCATTAAGCGAATATTCACAATTTTTAAAGAATATGTGAGTATCCACGGGTATTCCTAAATAGTTGTTAAAATTTAAAATTTTAAAGAAGAAGTAAAACATAAAATTAAAAATAGATAAATTTAAAACATATATTTATAATAAAAATAAATTAGAGTAATTTACTTTATATATAACTAGTATTTTAACATATGCATTGCACAGAATAAATATTTATTTTATAGAACTTAAATTTATAATAAATAAATATTTCTAAATATATAAATTATATTATAATTAAAATTTGTAATAAATAACTATTTTTGAACATATAGTTTATATTTTAAATTTATAATAAACAATTATTGTAATACAATGTTAATTTTTAATTATTGATAATTTCTTTTAAAAAATATTAAAATTTAATTTAGAACTAAAGATATTGAAAATAATAAATTGAAAGAGATAAGAGGTTAAAAAATTCCTAAAAACGCTCTTATTAAAGAATGATAGCTAAAAACGTTCTCATTGAATAATAGCAGCTAAAAAAGTTCTTGTTCAAGATAGTTGTTCTCATTTAATATATAGGGTGGATAAGGGGAATTTTAAAATTTGAAATACTTAAAATTTTAAGGAATCTGAAATAATTAAAATTTGAATTGCTTTGATTTAAATTTCTTTCATTTATTAAATGCTTTGTTCGGATACATCAATTCAAATTTCTTAAATTTCAAATTCTTAATTTGGATATGACATTTTAATTTTCATCATATGCAAAATTTAATTTTTAAATATATGTTTAAAAATTGAAATTTTATTATTAAACTTTATCAAAAATAAACATTACCCAATTTTTAAATATCTAATAATTTAAAAATAATTTTAATAGTAGATAATATTTAATAATTCAAAAATACAAATATTGATACATTTTACGTCAATATTGATAGAGGAAAGAAAGAGAAGAGAGAGAGGAGAGAAAAAAGACATAAAGGTAAGGGAAAAGAGAGAAAGTAAGCATGAAAATTTTCAAACTCTTATTTTTTAAATGGAATTTGAAATTCTATAATTTTAGATAATCAAAATACCTTTGCAAATTACTATAATTTTCAATTTCTTACTCAATCCCCTATCCAAACAACATATTGCACCACAAAACATTTTAAATTCCCTAAAAAAATGAATTACCCTATTAAAATTTCTCATCCAAACACAAGGTTAAGTAATTTCAAATTGCAAGTACCCATAGATACGATTGATTACCTTACTATCTATCCTTGCCTAGTTAATAAGCAAGTATCGATTAAGCTATGTATTTTCAACCTATAGCAAGTTTTGCTCAGGGATATCAGTAGCGAGTGCAGATTTTTTGTTCTCCCTACTTATAAGCATTGGGTGTATTTGGCCAAATTAGCTTATAAGTTAGCTTAAAGCTTACAAGCCAGAAGTTAAGAGCTAAAAAACTGAAAACATACAAGCTAGCTAATTAATATAAAATGACATAAAATAACATATTTAGTTATTTGATATAATATATATTACCACCTCAAAAATTAAGACAATAATTTTAAAATTTTATATTATAAAAGAATGGTGAAGATTTGATGATTTTATATTTTAAGGGTGGCACCGTGATGATGAACAATATGGTGGAAGTGATTGACTAGTCGGTAGTGAGTGCCATTGAGGATGCACGTTGCTACTGGGGGTGTGTGAGAGTGAAAGATGCGAAAGACAAATTGTGACATTACTGAGAGTGAATGAGTAGGCATAAGGGTTTCTAATATGGAAAAAAGAGCAAAATAAAAAAGATAAAAATGAAAAAGAAAACAAGTAACTTATAAACTATAAGCTAGTTGAAGTAGCTTATAAAAATAAGTTAGAAGTTAAGTAAAATAATCTTGTGTTTGTGTAACGAACAAGCTTACTTTGATCGAATTAGTTTATAAACTAGTTAAACCAACTTATAAGCTACTAGAGTGACTTACCAAAAACACTCATTGTTTATTTTAATAATTATTTAAACAAAATTTTTGTTGCATTTGAAAGAATTTGTTTATTACATGATGTATTTAATACAATCACAAATTTATCATATTTACAAAGATTAAAAATGTAGAATTTATCATATTTACATAGATTAAAAACATAGAATTTAGTTAAAATATACTATCAATGTCATTCAAACACAAGTTGTCATACATTATAAATTTTTATAATAATTATTTTAAAAATCATACCTAAAATTATTTTTGATTAGTTAATAATGTAAAATTCTTTAAAATAACGGTGCATGAAAATTAAATATTATACCCATAATTTTAAACAAAAATAATAGAACTTTTACCTATACTATAAATAAAAGGTAAAAAAATCAAATTTTTAGCCAAATGATGCCCAATGCTTTTTTGAGGAATGTTGAGTCCAGTTATGGAAAACCTTTTGAAGACAAATCATAACCTTATGAGTTGAAGTCTGTAACATCCCGGGTGCTAACGAGGGAGGAGAGTGATTACTGGTGCAAAAGAGATAAGGCACAGACAAGGAGCGGCTCCTGGCAGGCTTTCAGTGGGAGGGGTACATGAATGAATCGAATACATACCAGAATGAGAGGGATCCAGAGGCTGTGCAAGTATGTGACTGTATAGTTAAGGATAGCTTAAAGGAATTAATAAGTGCTACCTATACCAACAAGATGCATCTACTTTTCGGTAGCCCATCACTTAAAAACTCTATAGTTAAAAGTGCTTGACTTGGAGCAATTTTGGGATAGGGTGACCTCCTGGGAAGTTTCTCAGGAAGTGTGTGAGTGAGGACAAAGCACGCTGAAAAGTCTTGTGTTAGTTTGTGGGGATAGTATTCGATCCTAAAAGTGGTCAAGTGTTACAAAGTCTACTAATGAGTTTGCTTAAGTATATTCAAAAAGACAAGTTCAATAAAGAACAACAATTGAAGTGAACTCAAATGACTGATATAAGTTACTCAGAAAGCTGATAGACTAGAAACATGAAAGGAACTCGTTGAATGAAAGGATCCAAAATGACTAAGGTTGTATACTAAGAAGAACTCAGTAAGCTCACTGAATGAGAAATCATGAAGAAGTCATTAATCAAAGATAAGAAGAACATTGTTCTTAATTAAGCAACATGTGCAACAAAATATAGAAGTCAAAAGGATCATCTTTTGCTTAGAATGATCTTTTAAAATAGAACTTCAAAATGGTATGAAGTATTGCACAAGAAGTCTAACTTGAAGTATTACACAATTGCATCATCAGAATGAAACTTCATCAACAAGATGATAGTATTCTGAAAGGTCATATTCATGAAGAAGTTATAAGCTGATATGACTTGGATCAAGGACAAAATTGGACTTGAAAATGAAGATGTTGATTTGTCTTGACAACATGACACAATTGAAGTAATTAGAGCATAACTTGAGCTCTGGAAGTACATTTAAGGTGTTCTTAGTGGCTACGGAAATCTTAAAGAAAGATCTACATCTTTCATGAAAAAGTCATAGGCTGATATAGCTTAGATAATTGGACTTGAAGCTGAAAACATTGTTTTGTCTTAACAGCTTGATACAGGTGCAATATTTTAAACATATCTTAAGCTGTAGAGGTATAAATGACATGAGCCCAATCCCTATATTTCAAGGATAGAATTATCTACAAGTTTCATGAAGACATTGAAAACTAATTTAGCTATATGAAGGGTCAAATAGATCAAATACAATAGTAGACCAAGCAACCTACATACTAAAATATTGGAACACATGTTTGTTAAGTAATATCATCAAGTATTCCTATAAGAAGAACCTTCAGCTGCTTTCCATCTACATCAAAGAGACTTCTCAGACTAGATCATCAGATGATTGCATCAATATACAGCCGAGAAGCATTAGTTAATAGAAAGTTGTTCAGAATGCATGCTCAGAAAGGTGTTGTGACAACTGTAAAAGTGAAAAGTGAGTTGACAACTTCTCTTTGAAGCACGAAAAGGTGTTGCAACTCTTCCATTAAGTTGGAAAAGGTCTCTAACAGTCATGTAACGACTATGTTGACTTGGTAGCACTATAAATTGATAGAAGATAGCTACAAAATGTGAAGGAGAGAGCCTATACATTGCTGAAATGTGATTGCAAGTCCTCTGCCCACTCCAGTACCTTTCTGAACTTTAGAAAGGTTGTAGAGAGAGTGTGTTTAGCTTAAATTTTCTAGGATATTCACTTAATGAGTGTTGTAAAGTTGTAATATCACCACAAACATCGCCTCCTATGTCTGTATATTATATTTTTTCCCAAACCTAATAGGTTAGGTTAGGTTTAGTTAAGAAAGAAGTGTTGTGTCAAGCCTATAGAGGCTTGAAAGCTTGGAATACATGTCATGATGCAGTCTATAGAGGTTGTGGTAAAAGAATACGACTATAGCTTACAGAGGTTGATAATAGTGGTTATTTTTCTCCCAAGAAGAAGTGTGTTTCTGTGGTTGGGGGTAACTTACAAAGGTTCATAATACTAGTTGTTTATATCCCAAGAATAGGTGTTATTCTATGGTTGAGAGCAACATGTAGAGGTTGAAAATATTGGTTTAGTTTGCTAAAGTTAGGTGATCAAAGAATGTTGATGTAGCCTGAAAAGGCATGAAAGAATACTAATATGTTTGCTTGTCATAGTGGAGAAATCACACCTTATGTATGGTTGTAACATCCCAAACACTGACGAGGGTGGGGAGTGATTTTCGATATAAAAGAGATAAGACATGGACAAGGAGCGGCTCCTGCCAAGCTTCTAGTGGAAAGGACACATGAATGAATTGAATACACATCGGAATGAGAGAGATCCAAAAGCTGTGCAGGTATGAGACTGTATAGTTGAGGAAAGTTTAAAGAAATTAATAAGTGCTACTTATACCAACAAAATGCATCTATTTTTCAGTAGTCTATCACTTAAGAACTCCACAGTTAAGCGTTCTTGACTTGGAGCGATTCTGGGATGGGTGACCTCCTGGGAAGTTTCCTAGGAAGCATGTGAGTGAGAACAAAGTACGCTGAAAAGTCTTGTATTGGTTTAGGGGGATAGTTATCGATTCTGAGAGCGGCCAAGCATTACAAAGTGGTATCAGAGCTAGCCTCGGTGTCTCGAAAAGGGCTACCTACAGAGGGTTTTGACCAGTGGAGGGTTTTGACAAACGAAAAAGTTGAGTGAAGTGTCACTAAGTAAAGTGTTGTAGAGTGTGAGCTGCCAAGATGCTGACTCCTAAGGGCGGTGCTATAATACAGACTTTAGTATTATATGGTGTCACAGTGGGAACTAAATGTAGTCCAAGGATTGTTTAGGTGAAGCTAGATAAATACCTTGTGTAGTATCTTCTCTCCCTCTTTGAATATCAAAATGTTGAACATCACAATATTGAACATCAGAATGCTGAATATTAGAATGCAAATTTGTGAAGATTTTAAGCAAGCTTAACTTAGTTTTAAATCTCCATATTTGAACTACATAAACTATATACATATCAAATCTATTTTAAATTAGTTCAAATGCTTTAAACATGAAGTATAAAAGGTTTAGAAAATAAGAAATTAGATTTCAGCATCAAAGTTGTTAAGAAGCATTTTGAACAATAACTTTTTGAGTGCAACATTCTACTCAACGCTTTTATGTGTTGAATCTTCTCAACATGAAATATGTTTTTTTGCATAACAGTGTTCTAAGTAATACTTATGTTTAAGTATTGAATTTGAACATGAGCATACTAAGCATTAACATTAGGTTCTTAGAATCATATTAAATCATCCTGCAATAACTATATTGACTAACCATTTAGAAAGCTAAACTTTCTAAGTACTTGAAGCTTTATGTTAAGACCTTTTGAGTACCAAGGTAGTCTTGGGTTAAAGCTCAAAAAGGTCAAAGTTTTAGGAAAAATTTGCAAAGTCACAATTTAACCCCCTTCTTGTAATGTTCTGATCCACTTCAATTAGTATCAGAGTTTGGCTTCTTGGGGTTGAACACACTTCATAGTGTGAGAGGAAAAGATCTAGGAAGAAGTGGTGGCCAATCACAAAACTAAAGAAGAATGCTTATAAGATAAAGGATAGAATGCCTTTAGCTGTAGAAAGCTTCTAAACCAAAAATTGTTCAAAAAAATAATATAGAATTTTTGAACCATTTTGTAAGACTATTTGTGAGTACTTTACACTCTTTATACATCAGCTTCATAGTATGTGTATTTGGAAAACTTCTTTTTTGAAACTCAAAAAATAAAATACTGTCAATTGAGAATGAGATATTATATAAGATAACTTTGTATCTTCAAAAAATCTCAATTTAAGCTCTTTATATTTATGAATGACCAAACAATTCAAAAGACAACTAATCTATTCTTAGAATGTGAAAAAGGAAAATGATTTTTGAAAATCAAGTTAAATAGTTGATATCAAACTTGGTCAAGTTTGTTAATAACACCAAAATCTTAGAAAAGGTGGTTGGAAATCAAAAGGGTGTTTATGACAAAGTTGGATTCAACTTTTGAAGCTTTAAGAAGTGGAAACAATAGCTAGAATTTTTCATTCATGCTCAAAAGGCAAAGCTTAAATGTTCATAATGGACCAATGTGGTTATGAGACCTTAGATTGATACTATAAGAACATCTATTCTAAGTATAAGGTATATTAACTGTTAAGACAAATGACATTTTTAAGACCCTAATTTTATTTTGATTATAACAAACTGACTAGCGTTTAATCATCTAATCGCACGCTTTTGATATATGTTCAACCCCCACAAATGATTCACAACGAGTATCGTTGGACCATGTACGACTTTTGAAGTCCCTACACAATAAACGATCCTCGTCCTGAAGTTCATACATATTTTTTCTAAAAAGAAGACATCAATATACACTTCACTAAAAAGATGTAGCTTTATGTAGGAAAGAAGGAACTATAGTACACTTGCCAGTACTAAAAAGCAAATATATCTACTGCAACAATATTTAGTACGAGAAAGGTAAGATTAGCAGATTGCTTTATCTTATCAATGTGACCAGGTGGTGAAAGCATTAACTGCAACATTTAATGCTCCGACATATACTTTGTTCTTTACACGACAACAGACAAAGGATGTCTTTAAAAGTTCTCACAATGGACATTTTGAGAAGGGCACTATAAATAAAAGAGAAGATCTATGTTAAAGACACGGAACTCTTAATGAAATTTCTACTCTTATTCTCTTTAAGTGCTTAATCTTTTCAAAAGAATTCTTTTTTTAAGAAGAGCACCTCTAATAAATCATTGTAAAAATTCTTGAGCTTTAGTATATATCTGTCTGATCAGACGCTAGCTTAGTGTGATACTTTACCCTTTAACCATTTCTTTCTGAAATTGGTGGAAGCCTGAAGAGGTTTTGTGTCAAAGAATACTTGAGTGATTGCTTGGAGATGCAAGTGAAATACTACTTGGGTAGTGCCTGAAGAAGCTTGGATAAAAGAATACGTGTAACTTTGTTTAAGTTATAGTGAGACTTGGTGGTATCCAAGAACTGGACGTAGTCTTTGGGGTGAAACGAACCAGCATAATTTTCTATGTTGTTCTATTTTACATGTTCTACTTGTTTTCATAAATCTCTTTTAAAACATCTATCTTTTGTCTAACAAATGATACATATCTTTGAAAAGGTTTGACAATTTTTTTTAACAACACAATTCAACTACCCTTCTTGTGTTGTTCCTGTGGTTTACGTTAACCCTTAAGGACCTAATAAGACTTAGGTACCAAAATCATCCTTATCTTATGATGCAGGGTTATTTGCTGGACACAGGAAAAGAAGGCAATGCTTCCTCAAAAGTTACTGTTGAAAATCTATGATAAGAAACAAAAGCAACTTCTAGCTCATCTTATAGAATGATGATGAATTTTCCACTTGGGACAACAATAAAAAAATGTATTGAATAAATAGTGGAACGAAGCTTTCTCAAAAATGAACTTAAGAAGCTAAATCAGTAGTAAAATGGCAAAGAGGTTTAAGAGGAAGAAAGAAAAAGACTCTTTTCCCACTTTGGTAGAATTTGTAAAGAAAAAGGAAAAGTACAATCTTAAGGGGAGGATGCAAAAAAAAAAAAAAAAAGATCAATAGCTCACTGTGAATATGCCAAATAAAAATTGATTTTTTTGTTTTATTCAAATAAAATTAGTGATGTGTCAGAAAAGATGATAAAAAAAATGGGTAAAAAAGAGATGAAAGACAAAAGTGATTGTATGTTTATATTTATTGTATGAAAAAATATACTAAATAATAAATTATATAATTTATTTATTAAAAATTTTATATTTATTTTTGTTATATAAATTTATTATTTATTATTTTTAAATTAGATTTAACATTAAATAGGAATTTTTTTAAAAATTATGTTTATTATTATTATATATAATATACTATTTATATTATAACTCAAATAAGCTAAATGGCTTAAGAGTTTAGGTGGTGAACGAGGAGAAAAAGGTCATAGGTTCAAATGCTCTTTTAATTATGTTTACCATTTTCTAAATCATAAATTTCGTTGGGGACTAAAATCCTGTAATTAAAAATTTGGGAGACCAAAATCACAAATTAGATATTATAGGAGGACTAAAAATACAGTTTAGCCTAAATATTATTTAATAATAATTGCCATATCATCTACTTACTAACACGTCATGGTCAACATTACAATTTTAACGGTCAACGGATGAACATTTAATGGTTGGACTAAAATTATAGATTTTACAAAAATATGGGACCAAAATTGCGAAAGTAAAAATTGAAAGACCAAAATTGTGAATTGAATATTATAGGGGGAATAAAAGTGCAATTTAGCCAAAAAAAAGTTGTTTTCATACATTTTAAAATTTGATGCTTATGATTATCTTCCAACAATTTTTCCCTTAAAAAATGTTATCCCTAAATTGCCCTCAAATTTTTGATAACTTTTTTTCCTCTTAGCTTTTTTTTTCCGAACAACTTCATACCATTTTTTGTAATTTACTATGTAAAAACTGATTTTTTTTCTATATCAAAACAAAAATTAATTATTTTAAAATTGCTTTTCAACAAACTTGTTCCAATAAAATCTAATTCTGATTATAATCGATTATAATAATAATTAATTATTCATATAATCAACTATTGAAATAATCTAATAAGCTTAATTGCACTTTGTGTCACCTAAGTTTTATCATTTTGTAGATTTTGCCACTATGTTTTTTTCTCTCACATTTTGCTATCCTATTTTTCAAATCTTGCAAATTTTGTCCAATTATCAACTATTCATTAAATAAAAATTTGCAAAATTGGACAAAATTCAAAAGATTTCAAAAATAAGGTGGCAAAATGCAAAAGAAAAAAAACATGGTGACAAAATACACAAAATGATGAAACTTAAGTGTCACAAAGTACAATTAAGTCAATCTAATTTTCACGGTTATCCCAAAAATGAAAAGGTATGAATGAATTTGTGTGAGGGAGGGGAAGTTGGTCAAGGGGGAAAATGGGAGGGGGAAAAAGTCAATTTTGTGTAGCATGACACAAATTGGTACTAATTGGTGTGGATTAGGTAGGATTGGAGAGAAAAAATAAAGTTTAATGAGTTTTATTTTAATTTATTTCAAAAAATGCTAAGCACAAAATTAATGAATTTCTCATTAATATTAATTTATAATTTATAAATATAATTTAAAGAGTTACATTGTATTGTTCTAACTTTTGAAAAGCTTTCAAATTTGCATTCTTTGTAACCGTATTGAAATATTACTAATTTAATTAATAATGTCAGAATAAAATGATAATTTTATAGGGACCTAATTATAATTAATAGAGACTAATTATTATTAAATCCTTAATTTTTTTGACCGTTTGCTCACTTTCACAATGTATTCTTACATTATCTATGTGCAACATAATCTCAATTTCAATAGAATTTTCTATTGAAACTTACACCGAAAAATCACACATATTTATTAATTAAATTTTTAATGAAATTAAATTTAATTATCTCTTGTAATTATTTTCAATCAATTTATTAATCATAGATTAGAAAAATAGGTGTTACATAGTGGAATGTTGCTAACTAAATCACTAAGCGTGTGGATCAACCGGCACAGAGTTGTTCTAACTTAATCAATGATCTCAAGTTTAAGTATTGGGTATATAACTACGTTAAATACTTGAAAAGGAGTGTTTTGTTGTCCATAGTAATCCTATGTGACTCGAACAAGATTGCCTCCCATGGAGGATATATGTTGTCTTAATAGCAAAAAAAACTTACGGACTTTTTTTTTAGTATACAATGATGACAACAATGTTTGAATTTAGAACATTGTGCAAACTATCCCAACTCCCACCCTAGGCCAACCCAAGTGGGTTAAAAAAAAATTATGGATTGTTAATGAATTTTATTAAAATCATCATAATAATTTTAATAAAATGAGAAAAAAGTCGTTTATATCAATATAAATAAAAGTGCTTTTTACATTACTTTCGATTTTTATAAAATAATTTTATTGAAAATTCACCATTAAATCTTCTCTTATATTATAAATTTGAATCCTCATATTGAATGAAAATATTTTTAGGAGCTATTCTTTAACTAAAGTGTTTATAAGATTTTTTTTAAATGAGAGAACTTTTAAGAATTATTATCATTCTCATTGAGTCACATATCTTATCCTAATATCATACATTGAGAATTTAATCTAATTTTTTAATTTTTATTCTTTTCAAATATGCTTCGTAATTTTAATTTCAAATTTAATTTGATTTAACAACTACTTCAAAATATTTCTTTCTCAACTATCTCAACCCACTCTACTTTTATCTTTGTCCATATACTTAATTTTCTTAGTAACTTATCTCTTTCAATTTATCATTTTATCTTTATTTCTAAATTAAATTTTAATATTTTTTAATAGAAATTATCAATACTTAAAAATAATCTTGTATCAAAATATAAATTGTTTATCATAAATTCAAAATATAATTTATATGTTAAAATATTTATTAAGTATATTTTAACATGTGCATTGCACGAAATGAATATTTATTTTATATAATATAAATTTACAATAAATAAATACTTCTGAATATATAATATAAATTATTTTATAATTAATATTCATAATAAATCAATATTTTTGAACATATAGATTATATTTTAAATTTATAATATATAATCTATATTGTGATACAATGTCGTTCTAATTATTGATAATTTCTTTTAAAAAATATTGAAATTCAATTCAGAACTAAATATTGAAAATAATAGATTAAAAGATATGAGAGGTTAAAAAAATTCCTAAAAACACTATCATTGAAGAATGATAACTAAAAATATTCTCGTTGAAGAATAACAGCTAAAAATACTCTCATGCAAGATTGTTATTCTAATTTATATATATAAAGGATAAAGGATTGTGAGTTTTAATTATAATATAATTTATATATTCAAAAATATTTATTTATTATAAATTTAGTTATATAAAAATAAACATTTTTCATACTTGTTTACAATAGTTATCTATAATTTTTATATTAATAAAAAATTATGTAACACTTTATTTATATTTTTCAAAATTAACATATTATGAACTCTTAAAATAATTAAGAAGGAAAAATAGTTAATTATAATTTCATTCTTTACTTTTAATAAAATTTAACGCAAATAATAAATAATTATAATTTAATAATTAAATTAATAAAAAATTAAGTAAGATAGAAATATCATTGTATAATTAAATTAATTATATACATTTAATAAATATTCTTATTTTTTCACTGATATAATTTTATTTAAAAAGTACTAACCATACATTCTTTATTACACTCTTTTTAAGAAACTCTAATTCAAAACTATAAAATCATAAGTAGAGCTCATTTAATAAGATACTTTTTTTATGATAAAACTCACAAAATTTTATAATCTTTAATAAATTTCAATCAATTCAAAAAATAGTTAAAAAATAGAATAAATTACACTGATACCTTGAGGTTTTGTCAATTTTTTTTCGATACTCCCTCTTTTTTTTTACTCTTATACTTACTCTCTTAATTGTTTGAAAAACAATGCACTGACACTCCTTATATATTACATTAAGCTCTTTTAATTGTTTGAAAAGCATTACACCGTGTACCTTTATAAGGAAAGTTGTTGCAAAAGTTAAAAAAGTAAGAAGATTATATGTAATCTCAAAAAACTTTAACCTTTGTTTGGTGGAGAAGAAATAGAATGGAGAGGAAAAAAATGGGTAAAAAATAAAAATATATGTATGTTTGGTTGAGAAGCAATAAGAGAGAAAAAAGATAAAAAAGGTGTGATTAATTATTTTTACTCTATTTCTTACCTATTTTTATTCACCTATTCAATTTTTTTTCTATTTTTAATTTATTTTTCTTAAACTAAACACCGTTATTTTCACTCTATTTCTTGCTTATTTTTTTCACCTTTTCTACATTTATCTGCTCTATTTGTTACCTTTTTTTTTTTCCTTCCAATATTTCTGTTTAAATTTTGAAGAGTGCTAAACTTCCGTAAAAACAGGACTAAAAACAAGCTCGATATAGCATGATGAGTTCTAGTTCTAGAGGGTTCCAAGAACCGAACCGTCATGATGGACGGGACTGTAACATTCAACGGCATTAAATAGCACACACTTCTATAGGGAAGAGAATGTGTGTGACGGAGTCCGTGGTTTATGAATACATGCTACTCATCTTTAAAAGAGCGGGATCAAGTTGTTTGGACATACTCTTAGTAGAGTTAGTTGGTTTACTAATTTTTTATTATTAAATTTCAATAACTTAATTGTTAAATTAAAAATTACTGAAAATAGATTAAATGTATAATTTTTTATAAATTTTTAAAATTATATAATATTACATTAAATAGATTTAATTTAATATATAATATAGTTTTTTTAAATATAAAAATATTGATAATAAGATTATGTAATTATAAAAATAATGTTAACAACATTTCTAACCTCTTTTTTCTAACACATTATTTATTATTAATTAAAATTTATTAAAAATTATAATCATAAATAAAACTTATTAAATAAGAAGTAAGACTTACAAAATTCTGTAATTTTTAATAAGTTTCAACTAATAATAGAAAATGCTTTAAAAAACCTAATAATAGAAAATGAGATCAAAATGTGTGTTAGAAAATATATTGAAAATGTTGTTAACAGTTCTCTAACTATAATTATTTGATTTATGTAAAGTTTAATATACTTTAAGATCATAACAAAATATTTAATGATTGAATTATTGAATATATATATATATACGGTCAGGATCTGTTGACACCAAGTGTCAAAGTTAATCAAATTACACATTCAATAACTTTTTGTAAAATGCAAATTTAATTAATTCAACCGTTGAATTTGATGTTCTTATTAATTAGATTAAGTATAAAAAATTTTATACAATTCCAAAATTATTTAATAGTTTATCACATTACTTTATTTTAACGTATAATATGATATTAAAATATATATAAATATTCAATGTTAGATAACATATTTAGAAAAGCCCAAATGATGTGCAATTTGATATACATGATCATGAAGATAATATCACATAATCCAATGGTTGGATTGGTTAAATTTACATTTTACAAAAAGCTATTGAATGTGTAATTTGACTAACTTTGATACCTGGTGTCAATAGATCCTGACCCATATATATATATATATATATATATATATATATATATATATATATATATGAGTTTAATAATTATACACTGTCATGTAAAAAGTTTTACATGTCAACCAATCACAAATCATTATTGGTATGACTTTTAAGGTAATTATTGTAAAATTCAACAAACTTACCATACATAGTAATTTGTGATTGGATGACAATGTAAAATAGTTTTATATTGTCAGTGCATAGCCTTTTTATCTCTCTCTCTCTCTCTCTCTCTCTCTCTCTCTATATATATATATATATATATATATATATATATATATATATATATATATATTGAATAGAATAATTTAATTTAAAGTTATTCTTACAATAATTTGATGTTAACTATTTTTTAAAATATTTAATAACTAGATTTTATTTTACATTAATTTTTTTTATTAAAATTAAAATTAAAAATTTATTAAATAAAGAAGAGGAATGCTATCATCACAAATTCTAACATACTTTTGGATACTTTTTATCTTATTGGTTGAAATTTATTAAAAACCAAAAAATCATGAAAAGAATCATTAAATAAAATGCAAGACTCACAAAAATTTTGTAATTTTTAATAAATTTTAACCAATAAAAAAGAATGTGAGTGTGTCAAATAATAGTTGCTATTTCCTAGCATTTTTCAATAATAAAGAGAAGTGTTATTTATACAACAATTCATACAATAATACTTTTTTTGGTCTCTCTCCTGCATATTATTTATTATACTCTTTCCATTTTTTTTTACTTATCGATTTTTTAGAAATTTTTTGTTTCTATTTATCTGTTGTTTTCAAAGTTTAAGATAATATTAATTATTTTTTTTGTCAATTATAGCATTACTTCTTACCTAATTTTTAATTAATATATACATTTACATCTAGTATGTATTTATTACGGAGTAGAAATAGGAAAAAATATAATAAAAAACTTCAAAATTATTTTATAGAAAACAAGAAAATTTATTATACTTCTTAATTTGTGTATAAAAATCTTAAAAATAGATAAAAAAAATGATAATATTAAAGAAACAAACACAAAAAAATTTATATAATTATTGTATGAATTATTGTATACTTACTATAGGTTAAACATATAATTTAGTTCTTACACGTGTCGCAGATTTTCAATTTAGTCCTTATACAAAAAAACTTATTAAATCTGTCACAGATTCTCAATTTAGTCCTTATTATTTACAAATTCTTAATTTGGTCCCTATATCTACAACGCATTCTTAATTTGGTCTAGTATATGCAGCGCATTCTTAATTTGAGACCAAATTAAGAGTGCGCTACACGTATAGGGACCAAGTTAAAAATGCTCTGCACGTAGAAAGACTGAATTAAGAATACGCTGCATGTATAAGAACTAAATTAAAAATGTATAAACAGCATCATAACAATAAGAACCAAATTAAGAATCTGTAACATGTACAGAGATTGATTGAAAAAAAAATTATATATAAAAACCAAATTAAAAATTTACAATAAGTGTAAGCACTAAATTATGTATTTAACTATTTACTATATCTTGTAATGAAATAAGTATACAAAAGTAGATACTGCGGGAAGATAAATGTTTACTCGTTTGGCGGAATTTTCACGCAAATGGTTTCCCCAAACAGCAACGCACGTTCCTTCGTTACTGCCAACTGTCCGCGTTTTCCCAGCTATAAATCAATGCCCCCTTTTCTACCTTCCTCATTCTAATTCTCTCTTTCTCTTCACCTTCACCTTCACCTTCTCACGCACTAGTAGCTACACACGTGCATTTTCTCGCTACTCTCTACCACCTCGCTATGGCACCGGTCAGCGCATTCAAGCCCTTCGCCCTCTTCCTCTTCCTCGCCCTCGCCCTCTTCTCCGTCGCCGCCTCCGCTCAAGAACTCGCGCCGGCCTCGGCGTCGTCGCCGGCGCAGACGCCCGAAGCCGGAGCCGCAGGGTCCGCGTCTTGCTCCGCCGCGACGATCGGTGCCTCGCTCGTGGTGTCTCTAATGATGGCCGCACTGAAGTTCTAAGATTCTATTTGCTTTGTTTAGATCGAGAATTTCGCCATTATTACCACCTCAGTGTTTATGGCTACGTGACATTTCTCCACCTATTACTGTTTATTTTATTATTGTTATTTGTTGTAGGTGTTAGGGGAAATAAGAGGGGGTTTTGTTTTGATGATCTTTACATATTTATATAGGACAAAACTTACATATTGTACTATAAGTGTTATTTGTGTTATTTTTTAATTAAAATTAAAGCTTTATTTTGTTATTTATATAATTTTTAATATAAATTTTTCTTTTACGTATTATTAAAATAAAATTTTAATTTTAATTAGAAAGCAGCAAAAATAACACTTATTTATAGAGCACTAGATGTAAGTTTTGTTCTTTTATATATTGTTATGTAATATATTATTATGTACAATGTTATATATACACTATTGTGATTGATATATTTATGCTTTATTTTGTTTTTCATTTTATCATTTTTGGGTCATGTTTTCTCTTTGATGTTGAGAATTTAATTAGTTTTTCTTCAGTTGCTTAAAACTTAAGAATGACGAGCTGGTCAAAAAGAATGAGAAACTAGTGAGATTTAGAAAAGTAGAGATTTTTCTTTTCTAATAAGTAGGGTCTTCACCTTCTTATAGGACTCCAAGATATTTTTCACAAATTTCAATTTTTTTAGGCCGGTTAATCATACTTAAAATCTCTTTCCATTTTTCTATCCAAAAAAAAAAAAATCTCTTTCCATTTCTCAAGGATGTATTTTTTGCGATCTCAAAAGTTTGAGAAACGTAGTGTTAATTGAGGTTTAATGCTAATAATGTTACGATAATTGTTTTTAAATGAGGTTAATTGTTGGTTTAAAACCGACTTGGATGAATGTTTGCATGTTTTGAACCACAGATTTGACTTGAGAAATGATTTAATATATAAAAATGAATTTGATGAAAAATATAAGTGAAGATAAACCAAGCACAAATAAAGCTGGAGTTTTTGGTTCAGTTTATTCTGTGAAAATAATTATTTATTTTCAACCCTTTAGACATTTTTTGAAAAAGTTAATGTTTACTTATTTAAAATTTAGTCATTTTTTATATAAGTGCGCGTATTTGATTTGGTTCAGTTTAATTTTAGAGACATAAATATTTATCTTTTAAAATTCCTTTGCAAACTTATTTTTAAATTAAAATATTTTTATTTAATTTATTTTGAAAAATATTTTTTTTTATTTTAAACAAAATTAAAAATAAGTTATTATTATTATTTTTTTTTAAATTAAGCTATATCAAACAAAGCCTCACAAGTTTTCTCAAGAATATGAAAGATTGCATGGTTGAAGATGATAATGTAAAGTGTACTATTCAGACTTGGCACCTCGATGCCTTACTAAGTAGGGCTCGGCCTTACATAAATAAGGTAACAAGAAAGTTTGCCCTTAATAAGGGAAACTGATCCCAAATCTCCACAACGAAAGGAAACAAATCAAGTAACTTGGAGACAAATGCACAATCATATATGTTGTTCAAGTGTACACTTTCTAACCTTAACTCACTCATTATTCCACTAAACCCTATGTGAGCCACGACCTCCCCTCTAACTTAAGCGTGAAAGTGTCTCTACAGGTATCTCCAACCAACGTGATCTAGGCAGAAGGGACGCAGTGAAGGAGAAGGACCAAATTTTGAAGGAATATTTTAGCACTCACCATGGGACCGAGGTAAATTATCCTTGACCACTACCTTTCGTGATGGTGAGAACTACGAGTGTGATGGTGAAAGATCAAGGTAACTAGGAAGATTATTCCTGCAAAAACTATTGCAAAAAAGGCTTTCTAAAACAGGATTTTAAATTAATTTATGGAGACTTGATTTAAAGTGAAAAAGCGGTGGCAAAACTGAATTTTTTTTCTAACTTTTTTTAAATTAGTTGATTTAGAATCGATTTAAAAATAGTTTTTTAAATCAGTTATAAAAATAACCAATTTAAAAAACTATTTTTAGATGGTTATATTATTAAACGAGTTAAAAAGTTACCAGTTTTTAAATTGGTTGGTGCTAAATCGATTTAAAAACAACTTTTTAAATTGGTTTTCTCTTGAACCGATTTAAAAAGTGGTTCTTATCTCTTCTTTGAACTTTCAATTTATATATAAGTGAACGTAAATAGCAAAAGTAGGGGCATTTGTTCAATTAATTACATTTGGGTGTTGAACGGTAAAACCACAAATGGCTATTGAAGGGACCCATTCAGATTCAAAAGCTAGCAACAATTATGATCAAGGATCTTAGATTTACATACCCCAGCATCAATGGCCAGCCCCCGCCGGGTTCCACTTCTCTCATTAAAGATTTCACTCTCATTATCTATTCTAGCGATCGTTGCCTTCTCGTCGGTTCTAACAACATTGGTACTTTCTTTCTCTCTGAATCTTAAGGAGACACATTTGGCCATTTGCATATCCATTTATAAGTTTATTTGTTTTGAGATTAATAGGCAAAACCACTTAAGGGAAGCACTTGGAGGAACCTGACATGGTTCGCGTGCTTAAAAGATAAGCTTTTCACGATAATGTTAGCAATTTAGCCACAACTTCTTAGAGACCCTCGTAAACCTTTTTAAGGAAACAGTTCTTTGTGCCTAGAATGTCCATTGTGTTCTCTATGTGGTAAGGGTAGCCTGCACCAATTTAATGAATGGTTCTAAGCTTTTGGAGGTTTTGGGCATGCGATCAATGTTTTTGCTGCTACTTATAAAGGTAATGAAATGACCCAAGTAATAAATATGCCTTCTAGGAGGTTCTTGAACATTGTTACGTGTACAACTTTTGATTGAAGGAGGGGCTGCGATTGCTATACTCACTCAACATTTTAAATTAGTTCCTAAACAAATCGAGTTAAAAACTCTATTTTAAATCGATTCAAATCAGTTCTAAAATTACCTACTTTTTATATTGTCTGTATCTAAATCAGTTCAAGAACCAATTTAAAAAGTCCTTTTTAATTGATTAATTTAATTAAAAGTGCTTTCTATAGTAGTGGAAGGCTCCAGGTAAGACGGACGTACCAAAGGATAAGGACCAAATTTTGAAGGAACATAAAGCTCCTCTAATGTATTGCTTAAAATATAGCTGACTTACCCAAAGAAAAATGTTAGTGTTGGAAGATTTTATTCATATACTAACATAACAGAAAATTGGCAGATGTTGAAGCATGCATGTGGTGTTTTCTTTTGTTACTTGCTATTCGAACCGACTCATAAGGCTAAAGCATGCTAAGTCAATGTTTAACATAAACATTGACTCAATATTTAAAAGACAAAATTTAAATGTAGTTTTTAGAATTGAAGTTTTACTTTGATAATTAAAATTGGAAAATCTTTTATTAAATGGATTATCAAGTTAAAATTCTAATTCTAATTAAATAACAACATTAAAAAATATATATGAAACTATATCTAAGTTTTGTTTATATTTAAATACGAACAATGTTTCATGTCAAATGACACATGAGATAATGATTGAACATTCAAAAGTTCTCTTAATTTTAGGAAGTAATGTATTACCTCAGATCTCAAATATAAGTAAAAAAAAAAAAAAACCCTTATTTGTTGGTTTCGAATAAATCTTAACCAATTTTACCTTATTTAAGGATACCATTCCTAAAATATCCTTTATTTAATTGAGATTCTATTGTTAATTACTTTTTTTTATTCTTTATATCAAGTTCTAACGAAGGATAATTTAGAAAAAAAATGTTTTTTTTAATAAAATTAGTAAAATTAAAATGATATTAACTTTCTTAATTAGCATTAATTTTATTTTTTTGCTTATATTCAAAACTTGAAGGAGTAATTAATTTTAACAATATTTATTGAAAACAATTAGTCGAAGAATATATATATATATATATATATATATATATATATATATATATATTGGAATTTGCTATGATAAGGCCACATTGATGTGATGACAAGCTGAGTTGACCAAATAGTGCGTTGAAGAAGATGACTTGTATTCTTTGTCTTTTAGCCTCATAATTGCTTCATAAATAAAAGGGAGGTAATGGGCTTGTTGAGCCTTGTCAAGCAGCAGTTATTGATAGCAAGAATCACTATCAAGAGCATCGGATGCGAAGTCAACAAAACATTTACCCTTTGCCCCTGATTGATGTAACACCATCACTTTTATTTAGTTAACTATTTTATTTATTTATTTTATATTTAACTTTGAAAAATTAGGAAGAAATTTAAAAATTTTGATCCCCACGATTAAACCCAGAATATTGAAAGTTATCTAATTGTGATTTTAATTTTTCCGAGCCTAGAGCCCAGAGAAATTTTAAAAAATGACATTTTTGTCCTTATTTCTTAACATTAAAGGCTAGCATAATGAAAAGATTCAATTGACATGAAAGTATCAATTTGAGCTTAAAATCATGTCATATGTATTAAAATATAATTTTGAAAATTTGGTGCAAAGTGACCAAAATATCCTTAGGTGTTAGATAAACTAAACTAATATTGATTTGACATCCAAAAATGGTGAAAATAATATTTTTAGTACATTTCTAGGTAAAATATATAATTTTAGAATTTCTAGAAAAATTTGAGCATTTATCGAATAAAAATGGATTTAATATGAATTTTTAAGCTTAAAAATACTATATATATATATATATATATATATAATTCGAAAAAAATTAATAAATATTAAAATTTATTTTGATAGAAAATAATGCATTTGTTCGGTTTTATATTTAAATTAATTATTTTGATATTAAAAGTTAATTTATTCAAGTTTAGGCGATTTTATCAATACTGACTTAGTTAATTTCAGATAAAATTTATAATGGAGATCTTTGGGACAACTCACCCAGCACGTATGCAACCTAGAAGGATGGTGATTCACCACCTAGTAGGATATGTGTCCCTAATTTTAAATTAAAAACAAATTAAAACTTGATTTTTGGCATCATGGCTTAGGTCATTAGGTGGACACCTTAAACCCCTTCTTCTTTTATAAATAGCCTCTCCATGGATCAAACTTTCACCATCATCCTCTTCCTCCAAATAGCCAAAGCTCTCCTTTTGCTCTCTACCTCCATAAAAAAAATTTACACTAAAATCCTACTAGTTTTCATTAACTAGTAAAAATTCTCTTCCTAGGAGCTTTGCACCAACAACTTCACCAACCGTATTTGAGATAATGAGGGGAGTGAGGTTGATTCTAAATTTCAATTACTTTGTATGTTGGTGGGAAAAGTTTTCCCTTAAACCTTTCAATATTTAAGTTTATCAAGTTTTATGATAATGTTATAATGTTTAGTACTAGATTTAAACTTTTAATAAGTTGATATGCTGCTCAAATTTAGATAATTAAAATACATTTATTTAATAGTTATGTTGCTCAAATTTAAATAACTATAGTTTAATTAATAAGTTATTATATTGCTCAAATTTAAATAATCATAATAAAATTATTAAGTTGTTATACTTCCCAAATTTAGATAATTAAAATTTTAGCTGTCGTATTGCTCATATTTAGATAATAAAATTGTTATATTGCCAAATTTTAGCAAAATTCAATTAGTTTAATAAAAATAGTAGAAGAAATAAACTATTAGTTTCATAACATGAAACTATATATAAAAATTATTTAATGAGGTATTTATGAATTTATTTTTAGAAAACTATTATAAAAATTTTAGTTTAAGTCCTTATCGTTCAAGTAAGGTTTAGACACAATAATAGACTATTTGTAAAATTTTCATAATTTTTACAAGTTATTTAGTACTTTTAATTATAAGTGCCTGTGGTCACTTTTTACTCAGAAATACTAAATTTTAAAAAAATTTGAAATTTTTTTAAAAGTTCATGATAAAATTCTTATTATTTTTCTAAGCTCAAAAATTATTTTTATGAAAATTTTTGATTATGTGTTTTAATATAAGTTATGAATCATGTGAATAATATGTATGATCAAAGCTTTGTAATATAAGACAAAGATATTAATAAAAACAGTACTGGTGCTCAAATTTAATGAAACTAGAGTGAACCTTTATTTAAGAAATTAGAAATTAATAAGTTAGTGAGGAATGTAAAACAAGGGACATGTAGTGGCATGACACCCTGTTAGGGAAACTACAATTTGGTACATTGAGAAATGAAAGGCAAAGACCCATTGGGGGAGGTCTTGGGGGTAGACATCTAGTGGTGAAAGTCCCAATAGCTCAGGTAGCGTTCGTGAGCTGGGATATTCACCTGACCAAACTAGATAATCCCGAGAATTGCTTTGTATTTCAGGATTGGTGTGAGAGTATTGGTTGTGTATTAGCAGATGATATATACAGAGGTTCACGATGCATTGCTGTCCGAAATCAAGATATTGGAATTGGACTTATCAATAGATTTAAAACCTTTCAAAGACAACCAATATCTATACGAACTCCTTTTACTTGTAGGAATACATCTTGGATCTGCCGATTGTGTTATGGCCAAAGTCCTATTCATGGACACTTGGTGGAATTAGCAGAAGCTGTAGGTATTATTGCGAGACAATCCATCGGAGAACCGAGCACTTAACTAAAATTAAGAACTTTTCATACTAGCGGAGTATTCACAGGGGGTACTGTAGAACATGTGCAAGCACCTTCTAATGGAAAAATTAAATTCAATGAGGATTTGGTTCATCCTACACGTACACATCACAGGCATCCTACTTTTCTATGTTATATAGACTGATATGTAACTATTGAAAGTGGTGATATTATACATAATGTGACTATTCCACCAAAAAGTTTTCTATTAGTTCAAAATAATCAATATGTAAAATTAGAACAAGTGATTGTCGAGATTGGCGCAAGAGCATATGTAACGCCCGGCCGCTTGCAGGATCTGTGACTGTCCCCACAAACCAACACAAGACTTTTCAGCATGCTTTGTCCTCACTCACACGCTTCCCGGGAAACTTCCCAGTAGGTCACCCATCCCTAAATTGCTCCAAGTCAAGCACGCTTAACTATAGAGTTCTTAAGTGATGGGCTACCGAAAAGTAGATGCATCTTGTTGGTATAGGTAGCATTTATTAATTCCTTTAAGCTATCCTCAACTATACAGTCCCATACCCGCACAGCCTCTGGATCCCTCTCGTTCGGGTGTGTATTCGATTCATTCATGTACCCCTCCCGCTGGAAGCCTGCCAGGAGCCGCTCATTGTCCGTGCCTCATCTCTTTTGCACCGGCGATCACTCCCCGCCCTCGTCAGCGCCCGGGATGTTACAGCATACACTTTGAATTTAAAAGAAAAGGTTCAGAAACATGTCTATTATGACTTAGAAGGAGAAATGCATTAGAGTACTGATGTGAATGAAAGTCCTGACTATTATTTGTTCATCATTAATAATGAAGACTATACCATGTGATAATGTTGAGGAGGTACATGTACTCCCAGTCACTTTCAAGTTTTGTTAAGAACTATTACTCACTTATGGATAGTATGGATCCATACTAAGTCAAGAATAGTTTAGTATAACTTAGAATAAACACTAGATTTCCCTCTATTGTCAACTGTGTTTTATCTGTATTTTATGGTAGAGTTCCTACCATACATGTGAAAGTGATTTTAGAACAAATCACCTCACTCCATTGTTTTCTTCCATGTATGTTTGATTGCGATTATTGAAGATGATGAAATTGCTCAGTGATGTTGAGGACGAGTCAAAGGTCACCCTATGGACGAGGATATGTAGACTTAGTTATAAGATTTTCTTTTTGTATAAGGGATAGGGTAGATTGACACTGCTTTATATAGTATCTTTTTGATGTATATATTGAACTAGGTAGTATATATCTTTTGATATACTTTTGTTTTATGATTGTTATGTATTACCCAAATCATGATGTACAGTTTAATACACACACATATAGTTTTTATCTTTTACTTTAATTTCCAAATTCAATTAAATTTAGAAATTTTTTATTATAAAATTGAAAAAAAAAATTACCCGCATTTTTATCAACTTGAATTAATAATTAAATTAATATGAATTATATTTAAATTGAAAGAGTGTTACAATTGACATCCTTAGCATGAGATTTCTTTTGTGATAGTTGCTCAATGATAACGATCCCTTTTTATTTCCTAACCCAACCTTATTAGTAAAAAGTCGCCCAACAAGCCTTTTTAATGAACAATCTTTGGTTTCATAGAGGTATTGCTTCAAATGAGAGGTTCCTTCTATGTAATAATGAGAGGAGACTATTCTTCACATTCTTATTCTTAGATACTATTTTCTCTCCAGCGAGCTTTGGCATACACTATTGCCCTATTTTTTTAACCTTACCTTGCGATCCCTTAACTTAGCCTCCTAGATCATGGTCAACCACATCACAAAGGTAAGAAGGTAGCTATATGGTAACTCACTTTTGGGTTTGCGATGGAACTTTTACGAAAAAGGAGAAATGTGTACATTTTCTCTACCAAATGGAACTCTAATTTCTTGCTTCGTATTTGAGTTCAACACCTTGCTCAGTTAACAAAATGTATCCTTGATGAAGACTCCATACCTTCTTGCCCTTTGAGTAAAAGCCAATATCAATTTATTTCTTGGAAAAACTCAAAGAAGGCCATGTTAAGCTAAATTGTGATTAGGCCTATTCCTCCTTTTTCAAAGTTGTTGGGGGGGGGGGGGGTGTCTTATTAGGGATGAAAATGACACCTTCATTATTGCCTTTACTTGTTCCCTTGGATCATTCTCTATCGTTAAAGTTGAACTTTTGGTAGTTTTGCATAGGATTTGTCTTGTTAGGTTAAGAGCCTTCTTAAAGTTGGTCATTTAAAGTGATTCATAAGTAGCAGTTAAACTCATCAATAAGGGCTTCCATGCTCATAAAAGTCTTAGTTGTCATGTTTTCAAGGAGGTTAATGCACTTGTTGATGCCTTAGCTCGACATGGTCTTTCATGTTGTAAGGTTTGAAGATTTTTTATTTTCCTCCTTGTTTTTTTTTTTTTGCTTTTCCTTTTTCTTTATGAAGTTTTCTATATAGGCACTAGCTTTTGTTCATTTTCTTTAGCACGATTATAGGCCTTTTCCAACAAATAAAAAAAAGATAGTGATTAGAATCATCCAGGGCCTTCAAAAAAGGCATGATTATAATCTTCCTCCAAAGTAAGTTGAACTAGTAAATAATCATCAAACATATCTATAACATGAATTAAAAACAACCTTCTCCTAGGTGTAAAATAGCTTGTTTTCAATAGCTTTGAAGCTTACCTTTTCCCCCTTAACCTTCACAAGCAAAGCACATTTCTATGACCCTAATCAAGCATACATTCCTTATTTATTAGTGGGATTTCTGGACCAAGAACATAAGGCCTCACATCTTTAACTTCCTCATCTTGTTTATACCACTTGCTCTTTGGTAACGCTTCATTTGGAACTTCTTAGACTTCATCCTTAATAGACATTCCCACTTCCTCAATGCTAAAGAGCTATTCTTTATAGGAAACTACTCTCTTCATTTCCTTTGACTCCTCGATCTCCATTTCATCACCGCTACCTTCCACTAAGAGCTTTGTTGTTTTGACTTTCTTCAAACTTTTATTGAACAAGTTCTTTTCTTGGTGTGAAAGGTCTTTGAGGGTGTCGACACCCACACAAAACCTAATAGAACCCTCGGAAGACATAATTCTTTTTTGGAACAAGTCCATGCTATTTTACACCTATGTTCTCCCACATTATAGCATATAATGCAATATCATAGAACCAAAAAAAGAATATCATTCATCCTATACCATACCCATGAATTTCACTTTCTCCCACCAATCTCCACATTAATGTCAAGTTCAAATAAATAAATAAATGTCCTATTTTGTTTTATATAAAGGCAATAGGATCACACGTAATTCAAAAAGAATTATACGATCATGCAATTTCAAGCCAAACAATATAATTTTTTTAACTTACATTTAATTTTATAATTTAGTATGGAGTTTTAATTTTAATGGTTGGGATTGATGCCGTTGAATGCAGATAACCTTGATCCTAGTAAGAGAGGTTCCAATAATGGATGACATATACAACTTGCTACTATGAGGTATTACGGTGCTATGTAACTATAAACTCTATCTTAAACCTAATGGGTGTAGCTTAGTTGACAATGCATACTGAGCTTGTAGGGGAAGTAGGGGTGGCAAAGCGGGTTGGGCTCGACTAGTCAGCCTGCCTATCCCATAAAAAATGGCAAGGTGTGTAACATCTATGTTTTTCCTAATGTGTGACTTAGTGTCTGAATAACTTAAAAGTGAAAATTAGTTATGTAATCTAATAATTAAAATGAATGAATCAGTTGTTGATGTTGTTTGTTGTCTAGTGTTGTTGTTTTAGAATTCCTGGTTCTGAATTTAGGGAACTAGAGGAAATTTACTTGAGCCAAATGAGAGAGTGTTATTGTTTTGGGGTTGTTGGGAGAAAACAGCTGAGTGAGACTAGTCATGAGCCTTAGGGAGTGGTTAGGTGAGCCACAGACTTGAATAAGCCCAAAACCTTTGTGAGGCCCGGGGAGGTTTAATACCTTAACCCCTCTCTCTTTCTTCTATTTTCTCAAAAATCCCTCTCTCTTCCCAAAACCTCTCTCTCTCTCTCTTTCTCTCAAATTCTTTCAAGTCACCAAGATTTAAAAGTCAGATTCGAGCTTGAATATCCATTCCCGAAGTCGAATAGACCAGTTGATTGGAGGAGTTTGGCTCAAGAAGGCATTTTCTCTATTTCCTCTCTTTCTCCAAATTCGGATTTGGAACTTATAGGAGGTAAGGGAAGCTTACTTTGATTGTGAACTAGGTTATGTGTAAATCCGGATTTGAACTGAAATTTTGTTGTAGTTTGTTGTTGAAATGGGTTTTGCTCGAATTTTGGATTATTCGTTAATGAATGTTGTGTTATATGAAAAATCTGTTATATATGTTGTTGCTGGTTGTTGTATGATGTTGTCACACCTTGTTGGAGGTTGATTTTGGGTAGGAATGAGTGGAAAGTTGACATTTTTGAGTTTTCGAAGAGAGTCTCTGTTTCTGAGATCTAATAGTTGTTGAGCAACTAGGTCTCTCGCTGAGCGAGTGTTCTTGAGAAATGAGGAACGTGTGAGGAAAAGTGGAGATTCATTAAGTGAAGATGGGATTCGCTGAGCGAGTGATCTTAGAAATCTGGAAATTTTCCAGAACATGGCTTGCTAAGCGAACGCGACATTCGCTAAGCGAATGTGGCATTCTAGATTGCCTTGAAGCAATTCGCAAAGTGAGTTCTGAACTCGCTATGTGAATTGGGTCCCTAGAGAATCGTTGCTCTCTATTGCAAGAGATTTGCTGTGCGAACAACAGGTTCGCTGAATGAAGTGTGTGCAGATTTTGGCTGATCTCTGGAGTGGCTAGTTGTTGAATGAGTATGCGACTCGCTGAGCGAATTGCTGGTGGTAGAGATTTGGACGAAGTCCCTGGAACGAATTTGCTGAGCGACCTTGATTGTCGCTGAGCTAGTGACCTTAGGGATGGGATGTTCGCTAAGCGAGAACCTTCGCGAGGAAAAAGAGGTCCTCTATAAGGAAGGTACTCGCCAAGCGAGAGAGGTGTTCTGTTGTGTCTAACTGAAAAATGGTAGTCACAAAGGATGTGTTGGGAGAGGATCCATAGGATGAATTTGACGAGAGAATTGTTGGAAAATGGGATGTGAGTGGTAGGTTACTTGGATATGACCTCCACTTGTTGTGGGTAATTGTTGTGTGAGATTTCTCTTGAGGTTTGGGTTGCTTGGATGGGGCCTTACCTGTTGATTATGCTCGGGGCTGGATTAGGCCTGCATTGAGTTAGTAGTGGTTGTGGACCACATGTGGTTTGGTCAGACCCACGTGGTGCTGTGTTGCTTTATATATATATGATTGACTATTTTTGTTGAATGAGTGAGATGTTGTGATGCATACATTTCATGCATATGTCATTAGTTGAGGCTGTGTGATAGGCCTTACGTCATTGTGCAGGCAGGCAAGTAAGTTGGATGGTTGACAAGAGCTATGGCTCAGACGGGCCTCCAACTTAGTGCTTGGATAAAACATGAGGTCTTAATGATAGGCCTTCGGAGATGAGTGGATGGGCGATTCCGTATGGGGCCAAGGCAGTGCAGGCCTTGTGTCGCGGTGAGCTACCACTCACATACACTTATCTCAACACACCATTAAAATTATCCATAGATCAGAGTTTTGGCAATCTCTGAATGGTGCTTGGATAGGCCATGGTAGGGGGTGAGACCTAGCTGATCGCCCAAGATATGGTAAATCTCTCGAGAGTCGTGTCATCATGCATTGATAAAGTGGTAGTGGAATTATGATGTCATATGTAATGATATTATGAGACTCTATTATTGTGGATTGATATGTGTTGAATATTTTTGCAATATATATATGTATGTTTTTGTTTTCGTAACCTTACCCTTGCCTTGTGGTTTTGTTTGTCGTGGTTGCTGCCTTGTTATTGCCTTTACATGTTGTTGTGACTGTGATGATCATGTCAATTTTGACATGGGAGCAGAGGGTGAAGCTTTAGTGGATCTGGTTGCCCATGGTTGAAGGAAGATGTTCGGTCGACGAAGTGGCGGCAAAAAGCCCTTTTGTTTTCTATTTTTTTGGGTATGATGTATAGTCTGACCAGCTTTAGGGAGTATGTTTTGTATCCCTCTCTCCATACAGTTGTATGTGACACTCGTTCACATTGAATATATCCCATGTTTATTTAATCATTTATTTAGTTATTTTAATTTTACAAGTTAACGAGAATATGGGAAAATTTTTTGTGTTTCATATCAAATGCGATTGTCATACAAACTTTAAAAATAAATAAATCGTAGGTAAAACAGAATTTGAAAATGGAAGTAGAAGATAAGAAAATAATACATATCATATCATCATGAGTCAGAATCGAGTACATAGGTTTCTGAATACATCTGAGTTAAATACAGCAGAGTCTGAACTGTAATGCATCTGAAATCATAAGTACATGGAAATAAAAAAAAGTACATAGAGAGGCACCGGCCCTCCCCCAACTACGTACATCCAAAAGAAAATATCCTAAGCTAGAGCAGTGTCTACAAATCTACTCCTAGTCCTTGAATACAAAAAAAGAAAAGAAGCCCAACCCCTACTATCATTCCTCGTCGGTTCATGTTATCTTGGAGTTGTCAGAATCTGAGTGGTGGACTTGTCTGTCAGGCAAACCCTGAGGGCCCTAGCTAGATGGTGCTGACGAAGGTAAGAAGTGCCATCCATTGGCCATGCCCACCTAATATTCTACCATAGGGGAACCTTTAGGGGACTCAACCAACACAACCTCCATAGGAGATCCCATGGGATCCTCAAGTATAGGCCATGCATCATGAAGCGGATCTATATGTAATTGCTTGGCGAGTGGCGCGAAGTCTAGGTAAGGAGCCATAAAAGGTACGACAAGATCCTCAGGTGGTGCGAGAGGAACGTACTCGAAATGTGGCAGAGGGGAGGATGAAATAGATATGGGGATGACCTAAGACATGGGAGGCATGTGCACTCCCAGGATGGGGGATAGGAAGGTAACAGTGATGAGACCTCTATACGTCAGGTAGTCTGTCTCTTCATCATAAATCCACGCCCCCGCATCATCATAATCAATGTGTAGGTTGAAGAGGATGGGAGGAGCTGCCATCTTCAAGTATCGACCACGTACAGTCATGCATCACAACAAAATATAAATAGATGAGTGAGGCAATTTTGTTCTCAAAATCACTTTCACATAGATAGTAGGGTATCTTACCGTCATATACAGATAAAACACAGCTAACAATAAAGAAAAGTGGGGAACCTAGGGTTTGTCTAAGTTATAACAACTACCCTTGACACTGTATGGATCCATACTCACAACATGGTTTTAAAAAGAACCGAAAAGTGACTGGGAGTATATATACCTCTCTCAACATGTTACAATCCTCATTATTATCGAGGAATAGAGCAATAGCTCAAGACCTTCATCGTCCACACAGAGATATACTTTCGCACCAATCCTAGAGTGTTGAGCATTATCGGGTTGTCAAGCTTGGTCAGGTAAATATCCCGACTCGAGAGCACTACCTCGGTCATTAAGACCTTCACCACTCGACGCCTTACCCCTAAGACCTTCGCAAGTGGGTCCCTGCCTTTCATTCCTCAATGTACCAATTGTAACTTCCCATGCAGGGTACCATGCTTTGGCATGTCCTTTGCATTACACTATTTTACAATTCCACCATTGTCTTTTTTTGACCTTCTCAACTTAGACAGAGGTTTCTCTGGTCTTAATACACCTAAGTACCAGCATAGTCTCTCCTCAACATCTTTGCCTCTTAATGCAGAGGTTCTTATCGCAGTATAATATATGGGGATTGTACGTATATAATTGAGAAAGCAAAACAACAAATAGGACACTAGAAGATTAGTATTGATTTGCCTCCATTATCTTAAGTGCCTAATGTAAAGATGAAGCTTACTTAGGAGGCCCTAAGTTAGCTAATAATGATTTGATTTAATCATTTAAATCCTTATTTAGGAACTTAGGTGTTTAATGAAAAGTTCAACTTAATACTTAGTGTATGGTTGTCTATATGTCTTATGTACCAAATTACCTAATAATATTAGATGCCACCATTAATCTATTTTAACAAAATTAATTAGTAGTAGTTAATCATGATTCTAAAAGATTTAGTAAACAAATTATTTATTTTATGATATCAAAATAAGACTTTGTGTCTTAATTAAGAAGGGGTCATCTTAAATTATATAAAAACAGAGAGGATTTATTTCTTTAAAGGAAATTTTGTTTAACTTTAAATAGAAAGGTTCATTTTAGGTCCTAAGTATTTAGAAAAATGAGAATTTGGTAACTAGAAGCATGTTCTTTAATTTTTGTTCCAAAACTAGACCTCTAATAAGTATAGTTTTTAAGTTTGGTTTTGAAATTCAATTTGAATGGTTAAACGATTTTTGTTTACCATGATCCATAGCTTGTTGGAAATATGTTTCTGTCTAATTTCTAAATCATTAAAGATCATCCCAAACAAAAATATGTAAAAATAGATACAAAAATAACAAGGTAGAGAGGTCAGGAGGCCCTTACTGGAGAACTAGTAGCACTCCCTTGCCATTTTCATATCCCACTTTAATTTTTTTGCAACCAAGGAGGTTGTTTTCAGAAAGTACATTAGAAACCCTTTTCAACAAGTCCAATAACTCCAAAAACTAAGGTCTAGTCAATTTATAATGATTTTTCAAAGTATGCTATTGACAAAGATGTTCAGGTCAGGACCAGCGCATGTCATCTTGATTGTAAAATTTGGTAAAAATAGTAAATGATGATTAATATAGAAAAACCATATATCCCCATAAATCTTAGTAAGTCTACTTTATATTTGTTCAATAAGAATTGGTTAACTCGTACTAGAAATTTCAAAAATTGCTTTGAAGTGAATACTGCCAGTTATCATTTTTTGAAAAGTAACCCCAACTTTTGAAAAGTGTAACTTTGTCGTCTCTTAACTTTTTTGAACGATTTTTGTGCCCATTTTGAAAAAAAAATCGTCTACTTTTTAGAAAAAAAAATCACCTAAAAATATTTAGTGTAGCTTTAGATATTACAAAAACAATGACGGGTGTTCAGACAAAAACCGAAAATAGCTTGCTGGAACTTAAATATCACTTCACAAAAATAACTCTTTTCACTAAGTTGTGGACTTTTAATGACTAAAATAAAATTTTAAGGTTATTAGGTACGTCAAAAACAAAAATAATCATCCCTTCTTTCCACTAAAAACTGTCACTTGAATGGACTTAAAAATGCCACCATTTAGTGGTTAGCTGAGTTCTGGTTCCAGTTTTAGAAGTTCTTGATATTCTAGGGTCTTTGGTGGTGAGTAAAGTTCCAATCTTGTCCTAAGAAAGTGACTATTTTCATGAGTTCCCTTTGGAAGGACTAGATCAAGGGTTCAATAGTGTTTAAATGTCATAATAGTCTTCCCTTTTTTCGTTTATTACCAAGTTGAAGGGAGTTTACAATCTTAAGACTTTGGTTTAGGGGTTTTAGAGTCCTTCAACCAAACTTTTATCATTTTAGGGTAATGTAACCATGTAAACCAACATTGAGATGTTAATAGCAATTCTAAACAAACACTTCTAGCCATGATTCCAAAAGGGAACAACAATTTACAAAGTGAACAACCACATAAGAAAGGCTATAAACAACAACAAGAAGAAAAATAAGAATAGAAGCAATAAAATAACAACATACTAAGGGTTTAGGGGCCAAATCCACCCATTACTCATCTACATGAAAGCAAGAAATTTAAGAACACCCCACTCCCCCCATGTACCTCAAGTGTTGGTTGGAGAAGAGGAGGAAACGAAGTGCCTTGAAGCTCCAAACAAGGTAATGGTGGATGGTGGCTTTAATGGAGGATAGAAGGAGGAGAGAATGGAGGCTTTTTGTGTAAAGAGACTTTTAAAAATGGAATTAGGGAGAGAGAGGAGGAGCTGGACGTGCTCTTTGGGCAGAAAGGGGGGGGGGGGGGGGTGAAGAAGCTGTCCACAACAGGCTTTTTATAGAGGAAGCTAGGTTGTCTAAAAGAGTAAAAAGGTAAGTCTACTTTTTTCTCTTTTTCTTTTCTTTTTAGGTTTATCTTTTTATGACATATGAGGAAATTAGGGAATGGGTCTGTAGAGTATTGGTGGTTGTATCCTATCTTTGCTCTCTCAAGTCTCTGCGTTTCATTTTCTTTGTTGAGGAATCAATCGGTTTTGAGAAAAACATCTTAAACTTTGTAAATTTGATTTTTAGAGAAAATGAATGAAATTTTATTTGGAACATTGTGAGTACCTTAATTATTGATTAAAAATAATTTCCAAAATTTAAAATTAATTTTTAGAAATTAAATTCGAATTTTTGAGTATTTATTCGGTATTTTTGAGTTAAAAATTCATAAAAATTTTATTTTAACTCAGAAAATTCTAAAATATTTATAAAAATTATAAAATTAAATATCTAACCTAAAAATGAACTGAAAATGTTCATTTTTCCTGTTTCACTTATTATACTCATAACGACTATAGTTTTAGCAGACAATGGAGGACAGTTTGGTCATTTTTATGGAAATCTCAAAAAATTTCTAAAAAATTTCCAAATTATATTTAATATATATGACATATTTCTAAGTTCAAAATGGCAATTCACAGTCATTTAGACCTTTTTCATATGTCAACCCTTAGTGTAGAGGAATTAAGATTAACTGTCAGTTTCTTAATTGCTTGGTAATTTCACAAATATTATGAATTAAATAAAAATCTAAAATGAGGGTGTTACCTTGTATATTATATTTAGACTTATATTATTTTGATTCATGGCCTGTATATGTACATATTTATGTGGTATATCACAGTACAGTTGAGTGGGGCTGGTTGGCATCTTCTTTTCCATATTTGTACATGGATGTATGTTATGGGTATGAATGGATGTATGGTGACCATGATTGGATGTAATAAGTTTGCTAGTAATATTTTGTGGACGTATAGCATAAGGTGGTGTTGTCTTGTAGCAACAGAGGATTGTTACAAGGTAGGCTAGGTGGCTTAACCTACTAGCTTGCGCTAGTTAGCCTTGCCCAACTCACTAACCGATGGGCCACCCACAGGGTTGGGCAGGTTAGCCTATTGGACTATTTTTTTTTAAATGTTATTACTTAATGTCATTGTGTGTCACGTGTGTGTCCCCCCAATCCCATTACTTAGGATTTCTATTGTTTCGATTCTCTCCTTTCGTTGTTGTAATCTGTAATGCAAAATGCCCCCAAAACTATGAAATGCATCTCGCAAATTCATTTTATGACATTGCATCGTGCCTCACTGCTTCTAGTACGCAACACCTTGCATATTCAGATGAAGAGAACCATTTAGAACTGTGTCTTCTTTCTGCTTGCTTGTGTCATGCTTTTACTTGCATCGGTGGTTGGTTTGTGTTTGCCTGCTCACATCGTGCAGTGCCCTTCTACTTGCTCGTGCTTCTTCTAAAATCTGATTTGGTATGATGTATAAATTTAATTATGAGTTGAAAATGAAAAGGTCTTGTAACTGTATAAATCTGATTCTGAGTTGAGATTTTGATTTTATTTCTTGATATGAAATTATATGTATGAATCTAATATGAAATTTTGATTTTGTTTCTTAAAATGAAACTATATTAATAGGAAGTTTAATAAAAAAGATTAGGACTCTTTATATATGTGAAAATAATTAACAAAAAAACTATGTGAACAATTAGTTGATAGTTAAATTAATTAAGAAAGTGTGAGAATAATTAAGTAAATAGATAATTAGAGAAAGGTTAAATTAAATAATTAAATAAGTGTAAAAATTTAATTAATTGATTAGGTAAGAATTAAATTGGGTCAATTAAGTGAATGTGTTAATAGGTAAGTTAGAACTTGGGTTAATAAAAATTAATTGGGTTAGGTATTTTTTTTTCCTTGGTCAAACTGCAGGCCCATACATTTAGCAAGTGTGTAATTTTTTTTCTCCTTTCCCTCATCTTTTTCTTCCTTGTTACTTGAAGTTAGAACCGAGGGAGAGAGAGAGTTACAATTTTTATGAAAGACAAGCAAAACAAACAATAAAAGAGTGATTGAAGAATTCCAAAAAAAAAAAGGGAGAGAAAGATACCAACCAATAAAGAAACAACTCGTAGGTAAAGTGAGCACGAGATAGAGAATAGAAACGATACCAAAAAAAGAGAGAAGAGAATGAAAGACACAGATCAAGGCAACAACGTGCAGCAATTAAGAGAAGGGTTTTTTGTTAGATTAGGCCCTGTGGATGTTTATTATCACACTGATGCCTTAAGCTAGAACCTCACTTCCTATCTTTTCTTTCTATGTGTATTTCCTTTCATTTATTTAATATTTAGGTGATCGATCCCCTAAACACCACTATGATTGAATTATAATGTCACGCTAAGGACATGTGGAGGGTGAGACCCCCTTCCTCAATAGTTGTCTATCATGGATCTCTCACCTTAGTTTTTGAACCTCCTCCTAATCCTTCCTTCTAGATTGAAGGAAGCTTTTATATGTTCATACCTTTACTTGTTTCTACTATCTAGGCCTAGCATGTAGCTAGTTATTCTGATGTCGAGTCTAGTGCACCCTAGAGGGTGTGTCGTAGGAGAAGAGTTAGGATGATTAACACACCTTATGTCCTCAGAGGAGAAATGGCTCGACGACAACGAGCCCAACAAGAAGTCAGAGGGGATCCCATCTCTGAGCAGAGAACACTTGAGGAGGACCTTAGTATGATGTTCCAGTGTCGACTAGGAACAAGTGGATGTGATCACCAACCTTTTGACCAATATGTAGTGTTGGTTTCTTTTTTGATAGTCAGTGTTGAGACTGACTGGGTGATTAGTCGTAGCTCCTGACATGGAGCAGATGGTTTGTTATTCTTTTGGCCAGACTTTGGTTTTTAAATATTTAGTGTTTATATTTTGTCAAACAGAAATGTAAACATGACGTATAGGATATTATGCGTGTATTATTCAAGTATGCTTTTGGTTGGCAATGGATAATCTAACCCTAATTACGATGGTTAAAAAAATAAACTTAATATCTTCGGCTTGTTTTCTTGGCAGGTATTTAATAATCTGTATATTTCTTCTCTAAAATTAATTCTCATATTTTCTTAATGAAAAAAATACATATTTTAATACAATTTTTTTTGTCAACTTTACTAAATTCTAGAATAAATGAAGTGTAAGTTAAAAAACATCGAGTCCTAGATTACGATACACTTTAATCGGATGAGTCATATTCTATCATATGATAAATTAAATTTAAAACACGCATTCGAGATTCAAATCGTTCAATAATCTTCAACTATTATAATACTCTGACTACATGTAATTACTGACTGAATCTGGTTCAATCGAGTCTCCTGTTGGATAGAACAGTGATTAAAACTGTTCAGCCGACAATTCTAGCAGCCAAATTACCACTTTGTAAATCACCAAAATTGTTTCCTTCTACATGCCAAAAAAAAATATAACGACTAAAGTGTAGGTCGTGCAGCTCAATTCGGTCCCAAATAAAGTTTCAGAATATAATTAATCCCTTAATAAAAGACTTGTGATCTATTCAAATGTTTTGTTTTATGTTTTTTTTTTAATTATGAATGGCATTAATTTGGTCTCATTCAACACTGATTTTTAACTTATTTTGACGTTAAAAGAAAAAAAAAATCATTCAAAGAATAAAATCAACCAAGTGACACAATTGTGGCCTTTGAAAATCTAAAAATCACATGGTTGCGGCCAAAATCACCCACTTTTAAAACCTTGAAATAAACCAAAGAGAAAAAAAGTTTAGTGTGTGTTTTATTTCACTTAAATAATCTAGAATCACGTTAAAATATTAGTTAACGTGATTTTAAATAAATGTTTACATAGTTAGTTCTACGTTTAAAAATTGATTCTAAATTCAGAATTGATTTTAAATTAAAATAACTTTATTTAACTTTTGTGTTGGATTAAAAATTTTATACTAAATTTTATCGCTAATTTGTTTTTATAATAAAAACATCTGAACATAAATCATATTACTTCAAAATCAAGTTTAACTAAAATCAATTTTACAAAATTATTTTCATTTCAAATCAATTTCGTCGACATTCATCCAAACACACTTAATTTACATTCTTTCCTTCTCGTTACCTAAATTGATTTTACTAAATTCTAAAGCAATTGAACAAAAAGAAGAAATTAAAGCATATACAACGACCAAATTCAAGTCAACAAATGAAGATTATTTCTCACCATCTCCACTTTCATCAAATCCCAATGAACAAAAACCGGAATTATAAACATCTTTAAGCCAAAAAGTTTAATTGTATATTTTGTTGTCCATCTTCCATGATTTTACAAATTTAACTATTCAACTATTTTAATTACACATTTAACTTTCAAAATTTTTATATTTTGCCACCAAATTAATTTTCAAATCAGATTCTCTACAACAACTTTTATGTGTAGCCAAATCTTAGTCATTGATTGATTATTACATACTAATTTAAGAAAGAGAGAGAATATGATACAAGGCTTAGATTTTAGCTGCAGAAAACATAGCGCTACAGAGGCAGCAAAGGATCCTAATTCAATTATTTTAGCTACACATCTTGTCATCTGAATTTTAAAATTTTGCACATTTTGTTATCTAATTAGTTGACCGCTAATGTAACAATTTTGATTGAGCGTGTCAAAGTTAACTGCTGATTGTCATGTCAACAATCAATAAAGAGGGGGGCAAAATACATAAATGTCGAAAGTTGAATAACAAAATATACAACTAAAATAATTAAATGACAAAATATAAAAAATTTTGAATATTGAATGACAAAATGTACGATTAAAATAGTTAGGTGATAAAATTCGTAAAATTAGATGCCAAAATATGTAATTAAGTAAAAAAAAAAATTAAAAAATCAGCTCCATTTCGAAGACACAGCAACCGCCACCCCAACAGCGACCCCCACAAGGCAGAGAACCGAAACCACACGAACCCTGACGAAGAGCGCGTTCAACTGCTTCGCGACCTGGAGCGTGAGCGTGAGGATCTGCAACCTCCCTTGCTCCTCCATCTTCTTAAAGAAGTGCATCGGCTTCAGCGCGCGGCGCAGCACGAACGCCAGCGAGAACGGAAACGCGAACGCCACGAGACTCTGCGTCGAAACCGCCGCGTTCGGTTCGGATTTGGTGACGTACGTGATCCACGCGCCGAGACCGAGCTGGAGCAGACCCAGAACCGCCACGACGCCGCTTAACTTATACATGCTCTTCATCATTGTTTCCAGAACCTCACGTGTCTCGCTGGCGAGTGACGAGAGATCGCGTTCCACCGTGGGGCCTTCGATCTCCTGGTGCTTGAAATTCGGGTTCTGGCTCGGGTACGGGCTCGGGTTTGGATTTGGGTTTGGGATGGGCTTGGGCTTGGGGGTTCCGTCGGAATCTGAAGAGGAGGATTCTTTGGTTGAGAGAAACCTGATGGGTGTTGTTGGCCGTGGAGCAAAAGGGTTCGCGGGAGCGAGATTGAAATAGGAGGGTTTAGGGCATGTTTGAGAAGTGGAGTTAGGGTTTGGGGTTTGGAAGGGTTCGAGGATTGGGGGTTTAGGGTTATTGAACAGCGAATTGGTTAGAGAAGAAAAAGAGGGTTTTAGGAGTGAAGAGGTTAACCTTAACCGTCGTGAAATGATGGCGGCCATTTGCGTACGATAGAGGTAGACTCTGGTGAAATGGGGGAAACAGAAAAATGTTCTTCTGGGTTGCGTTTCTTACTCGGTTTTGTATTGCCGACTCACAAAAGAAAACAGGGAGCCGTGATCCTCACACGCCTATTTCATCCTTCTATTTCTGTACTTTTTCACACATTGTTTTGTTTAATTCACCAATTGGTCTCTAAATTTTTGAATAACTTTTAATTAGGTTCCTGAACTAAAAAAATTTATAATTAGGTGTTTAATCTTCTATTATTTTTGTAATTGAATCTCTAGGATTAGTTTGTAACAATTTGAAATCTCTAGAAATTTTACAATTTGTGATAGTTTTATTATTTCTAAAGACTCAATTACAAAAATTGTAAAAGACCAATGACTTAATTATAAATTTTTTAGTTTAGGAACCTAATTAAAAATTTTCCAAAAGTTTAGAGACCAACAAAATTACTCTTGACGAAAGTATGATTTCGTCATAAGAAATATTTAACAGAAATATATTTTTGTTGTATAATGCAAGCTAATATACGACGAAAATTTGTTTCTAATGTGTATTAGCTTGCAATACACAACATTAAGTTAATTTTATATTAATTTAGTTAATTTTGACAATTAATTTTGGGTGATTAAAATATTTATTAATTTAGTTAATTTTTAGTTGTTTTAAATACCTATAATTTAATATTTTGTTAAAGAATAAATGAGGTAAAAATATGAAACAAATTAAAATAAGTGAACATAATCTTTAGTAGAGAATGAGTCAACGTAAATGTCATAATACAAAATAACTAAACTATGGGTACAAAATATAGAATCCTAAACCTTAAACAACAAAATATCACTGCAAGTGCTCTCCCTCTTGTATTTACTTCTTGCATTAGTGCCTAGTTGAGCTAGTGTCAATGCATGTTGTGTCAACGTACAAGTGTCAGTGCCTTTAGGGACTATCCTTAGATCGATGATTGTCCTAAGATTTGCTATGATCTTGTCAAACAATGTCTACAAAAAAATATAAATAAGTACTATGAAGGTTTGATTATCGTTTAATACATACGAGGGGCTATATATACTAACTTGACAATCATGACTAACCAGCGCCTTACATGCTCGTTCCATACAATCATGTCGTTTAATACATATGAGAGGGATATATATGCATTGTTGTTTAATGCAACTCACATACACAATGGAAGCATGATTTCATTGTGTATGAAACTCACATACACAACAGAATCATATTTTCGTTGTGTAGGTGAGCCACAACGAAAACATATTTTTGTCAAATCAAAATAACATGAAAAAGAAAAAGAAAAACAAAACTTAAAACTCACTAGAGACAGTGAGATGAAGAGGTATGTGAGAGGGTCACCAGAATGAGTGCCAGAATGGCAAGATGAAGAGGCGTGTGTGCTCGAAGAAGAAGAGATTAGGGAGTGAGAGGAGAGAAGAGGTGCAAGAGAGGGGCCGGAGTAGAAGAAACTATGATATGTTTGGTTGGAAGGAAAGAAAATAAAGAAGAAAAAAAACACATATAATGAAATATTTTCTTTTGCTTGGTTGAAGATAAAGTGGAGGGAAAAAGAAAGAAAAAGTTGACTTTTAGAAACAAAAATTTAAGGGCCCTTTTGGAGTGGTTTTTAGTTGAGTTTTAAAAATTTCAAAAACTACAACTAGCTTTTAGTTTTTAAAAATTAGCTTTAGTTTTTCTCAAATTTTTGGTTTCAAAATAAACTCATTTTGAAATTTTTTTTATTTTGTTAAAATTAGTTTAAGGGTATGTTTTGTGGTGGCGGCAAAGGTGGCAGTAGTAGTGGTGGTGACAATGACAGTGACAGTGGTGGCGGCGCTGATGGTAGTGGTGGTGATGGTGGTGGTAGCAGCAACGGCGGCGGTGATGGTGTTACTAGTAGTGGTGGGAAGAGCTATTGTCAAATGTAATGATGTGTACTTTTTTAAAAACTAAAAACTAGATTCACAAACCTTTTTTTTCTTTGTTTTGAAAATGAATACAAAAGTATTTTAATATTGAGTTAAAAACTATTTCAGCTCCATTTTAGCCAAACGCATTTTGTTTTGAAAATTTAGATTTGAAAACCAAAAATCAAAAACTCACAATCACCCCAAACGGGCCCTAAACTTTTATTTCCTTCCACTTTTCCTTCAATTCAAATTTTTAACTTTTCTCTCATCTTATGTTTTCCTTTCACCCTACCAAACAGGCCATAAGTGAGGGGAGTGGGGTGGGGGGAAGAGTTTAAATGGGGAGGTTTAATAGTTAGGGACAAAAAGGTACTTTTATAAGGAAAGTGAATGAAAGAAGAGATTTTGGGGTGTGCAAATAACAATCAGCGAGAAAATAATAGTGATACTACTTTTTTGTTGGTAGGTTTTTTTTTGGCTAAATAATCTGCTACTCCGGGCTCTTTCTTTGTCCAAATTAATCTTAGGGTAGACTTTAGTGCCCTGGAAGAAACCAGCCCAAGGCATGGGCCCTTTTAATCTAAGTGAAGCCGTAAATACTCTTCCATAGCCCCCAAAAAAAAGAAAAAGTATCCACACGTCGACTGAAAAACACAGTTTGTAGAGCTTTCTGGTGGTATTAATAAGATTTCTGAGCTTGAAGAGCTCCTGGATGCAATATAGTTTGGTGCTTCATCATTATTGCTTAGTTTCTGACTTATACTTTTAGCTATAGTGATGTTTTTGATCCTTCAATTTGTAATTATTTAATTTTGGTTCATGTATGTTTGAACTGGCGACTACATAAATGTGTGGACAAATTAGTACATGGTATTGCTCATCTTGTTCAATCGGTATATATATGACAAACATATTGTATCAGAATTTACAAGGGAGTTTTATAATGCAAAAGGTGTTGTGTTGTTATTTTTGAAGATAACGATTTTCAATAAATAACAAATTATTTTAATAATAACTTACAAATATTTTTATATTTAATAATCTTGTAAAAACTATGTATTGTTTAAATAAATTAGTATACAAAAAAAGTTTCAATTGAATTTTATTTTTTTACACCAAAAATGGTGTGCAAAGGCATCACAATAAAGAATGAAATCCCAACTATGTTGGATCTCAGACCAATGTTTTAAATATTGGCTTGGACATGGCTTGGACCAGTTGGAGAGAACTGGTGGTGCAACCAGTTTGAGCTGGTAGTTTGATCAGACATGCCATCGACCTAGTATGAACTGGTGTGACTTAGTAGTGAACCAACGGGTTGACCCGGACCGGTTCAAAGAAATTTGTTCTTTTTTAAAGTGTGAAACAACGTCGTTTTAACTAAATCTATTAAAAAAAATAGAAACTCCAACTTATAATATAATTTATACATTTAAAATATTTATTTACTATGAATTTTAATATAAAAAAAAAATATTCACATGTGAAATGATAATTATCACTGAAATCATATACGACATAAATGTCTCCTGTGTTAACCACATACCTACACTTACTTTTTTACTTACTCTTGTTTGTTTAACCTAAATGCATAACTTTTAGTCATTCTTTCTTTCACCCTCATGTCAAATACAATTGTTAATTTTTTATTTATTTCTGGACTTTACATTACCATTAAAATATAATTTAATAAATTTTATAGGTATGAATTTATATGTCATGAGTATTTTCAATTTTTTTAATAGAGACCGGGTCATGTAATTCAATTAGTGACCATTCGGTTCGACTATTGATTCAGTGTTCTAACCGAGTCGATGATCGGTTCGAGTTTGAAAACAATGCCTCAAACCCAACCCATCATATGCAGCACACCAAGAATTTATTTTAAAAGAAGTTAAAACGAATACCAAATCATGGGGGGACAAGATCCAAAACCCATGAGAAGACAAAAGAGTCACCTAAATCTGAGGTCACCTAAATTTGTAGTTAGGGAGACCTGACCTTTTACGGTAAAAGTCCTCATACATGAAACTAAGTATTAAATCCCACCAGGAAAAACATTGGAAAGTAATCCCAAAAGAATGTAATTAATCTATTTGCACAAGTATTTCTTTTTCTATAAATGCGTGACACTCTAAATTGCATTTTTGTTGTAAGAACTAAACAATTTCGCCATCTTGTTCGCAATTGAATACTTAATTAAGGAAAAAATAATATTAATTTAAGTTATAATAATATTAATATTATCAGTTGTGTTGTGCTCAAAAATATTTTAATAATTTGATCATTAAAATTTTTATTTATTTTATTTTTGGTATAAAATATTTATGGCTACCAAGTTGCATAGCTGCAATTGTTTATGGCACCGCCTTCTAATTAGCCAAAGCTTTCTTTCATACCTAATTAGTGGTAATTTGCAATATAAGAAAAAGTCAAACTGACACTGGGTGCTTAGTCAGATTGAAATATTGTGTGCACTTCCTCTATTTTCTGTTGCTTCCGTGTGCCGGGGGGTATGAAGACGCAGGGTTAGGTAATTTCGTGCTCTTTGGATTACACGTGATTGGAGTATGTTAGAACAATCATGTTAAACAACAACAAAAAAATATTAGAACAAATTATGGTCATAATCAGAGAGCTGAATATTTTTTTTTTAAATAATGATAGCAGTTCATTTTAAAATTGCTATTTTCCTCATCACATATCATGTTTTTTAATTGAATCTCTGTTATATGTTATCGCTTTTTAATAGCGACTGAGAAAAATATTGGTTTTTCCATTTCTCCCATAGTGAAACATGGTTAAATTGATAAACCATCAACCAATATTTTTCCTAGTTCAATTATTGGTCCATTTTGAAAATATTGGCACAAGCAAATTAATATTTGTTTATGAAAACTGTATGGTGAATGAATGATACTCTAATCTAAAGAAGAGAAAACTTTTGAATTCAAAAAATAATTTTAGAGAACCTACATAATCTCATCCTATAAAAAGGAGTAAGGACTCAATTGTACGACTTATTAAATATAAAATCATGTCTTGTTCTACGTCACTAATCTCTTAAAATTGTAACCCAAGTATTTACAAAAAAAAAAAAAATGTAAGCAAAGTTATAGGAAAACTGGAAAACAGAGGATGAGTTTTAGATTTTAAGAGATGATAAACGATTAAAAAGATTACATATATAGATAAAAATAAAAAAGTATTTTTCTTTTTAAAAATGACTCAGAAAGAATTTTTCTTTTTTACTAATTACAAGATATTGTATAAAATATACATCCAAAAAAATGAGAACAAGAAAAATAAGAGTAGATTTCCCAACAACAAATTTGACTTTTCCTCTTGAAGTTATGGTCAACTTGTAATGTATACTTGGCCCATCTAATAACTCAGTACCTTCACTACCTGGGCATTGATAAAGACAGGCTATTTTTTTTTCGTTATAATCTCCCTCCAAAAGGTCTAAATTCTAATAATAATTATACTAATATACTCATTTCTTCTTTCATTCAATTTTTTACCCTATTTTTTTTTTCCACATTTTTCTCTTCTTTTTATTTTATCTCATAACTTTTCTGGCAATTTCTATTTCTTTCTTTTCTTTTTGAGTTGTGTTATTTATATAATTTATACATCAATATTCTCTCTCTCTCTCTCTCCCACATCACTCATCACATTTAAGAGTGTCAATGAGTTGAGTCGATCCCAACACTTCAAGTTTAGGTTTAACTAAGTCTAATTTAAAGTTTGAGTTTGATTTGTTAAAAAACAATAAACATGAGTTTGACTTGTTTAACTCATTTATAATTTAAAATTATTTTTTCTTTTATTAAAATTTTTCTTAAATTATTTTTTAACTTTATCAATTTAGTATTTAATAAACATTTTAATGCTCAATGATAATATACAAATAGAAATATGTGTTTAACATGTGGTATGCGTGTGGAGTTCAAATATTATACACTATTATATTTTCATAATCCAGTAAATAAAAAATTCACAACTTCTTGACTACTGTAAGAAAAAAAAATTGCAAAATTAATTTTAACACTATCAACAAAGTTTTACATATTTTCATAATGAATATGTAAATAGTAAAGACTAGTAAAATCCTCATAATTAATTTAAATAAATGAGCTATTCACAACTCGTTAATGTCAAACTTATAATGCTTGAACTTGACTCATTTAAATAATCGAGCTCAATATTAAGCTTCAGTTTGTTTATTTAGTTAAACAAATGAGCCTAATCGAAAATTTAACAACCTAAGCACAAATTGTTAACAAATAGCTCAACTTATTTATATCTCTAATCACATTTTATACTTTTCTCTCTTCATTGTAAATTATGTTATACAATTTATTGTACAAATATTATTATTTATTTATTTTTCTTATTTCTCTCTTCCTTCCACCATGTACCCTCGAAAATTGGGTGCATATTAATTTCCACTCAAACTCTAAAGCCTAAACGACTTTTTTCCATTAGAATCATATCCATGCAACCTAGCTAAATCGAGAATAAAAAGAGTGAAAAATAAGAGACATTTTAATTAAAAATTATAACTAAGAGTACCTCCGTCGGAAATGCTTGTGGAGATAGTTCTCACTTCTCGATAAGCATCAATCCTACATTAGAATAGTCTATTTGAGTGGTTGTGTAATAGGAACTTGTGAGGTACTAGGTGCTTGTATAAGCATCAGTGCTAATTTTTGTTATTGGCTCAACAATGTACTTTTTGTGAAACAATAATAATAATAAAAAGTTTGTAACAATTAATATTGATAAAATATAAGGAAGTAAGGTTACTTACGAGATTCATTTAGTAAAATTTTTAAAAGTTAGTAGGTTAGATAGAGATGTGAGTTGTTTAAATTATAAAAAACAAATATGAATGATGTGTAATGCTGAAAGTCATTTAAGAACTTCAAAATTTGAAAAAAAAGAGTTGTTGAGAGGACATGACCTAATTCTGTAAACGGAGAAAATTCATAAATAGTAAATATTAAAAGTAACATTAAACATTTTATCAATAAACATAACGTTAAACACACGCGCACATCATTTTATATTTAACCATTTGAGTCATTTAGTTATAATTAATTTTATCTAATTTTCTGTATACTTATACTTCTTATCACTTGAAACAAAGAAGTGGTATAATTTCCAAAGACGCAAGCATCACGGTTTTTTCAAAACCCCAATAAGATAATAGAAAGTGTGGCAAAAGGGTGAAATATTTGCCTAAGAAAATATCAAAAGGAAGAAGGGAAGAAAGAAACAAAAAAGCAATGTAGTCTAACTACCATTTATAAAGAACATGTGGGGTGAAGAAAATGAAGTCCATAGGTGTCACTTTCCAATTTTTCTTTCCTGTTCATCGAACAAGTGCATATATAGCAGTCGTCACAGCAAGAGAGAGTTAACAAAACCAAATGGAACACGGCAAAGGAAGAGTGTGTGTTACAGGAGGTACAGGTTTTATTGGTTCATGGATTGTCAAGAGGCTCCTTGAAGATGGTTACTCTGTGAACACCACAGTGAGACCCGATCCAGGTAATAGAAGCACTCCCATCTGTTAAATATATATTTTGAACATTGTTATTATTTCCTCGCAAACCTTTTGGTGTAGGGTATATACTATATATATAGGACTCAAAATCAAACACTGCAGCTTGCAGGGCGTGAATCATTTCATTTGCTTTTTGCATTTGCTTTGTGTGTTATATGATCGAAAAAATATTCAAGTGATCCTTGCATGTAACATGTTTCATTTTTGGGTGTGGCCCAAAAAACAATACTAGTTATATAATATTCTTCACAAAGAATTATGTTTGCAATTTGATTCACAAAATACCAAGATAATAATTTTTATTTTTAAAATAAAGTAGAACACAAGAAGCATGTAAGCTTTCTTACCAGCTTACCCGGGGCATCTCAAAGGCTGAATCATTGTTGTTGTTTCCCTGAATCATTTTATTTGTTTTTAGCATTTACTTTGTGTGTTACGTGATTAAAAAAATATTATCCTTCCATGTTTTTAACATATTCCATTTGGGTATAGCCCCCGAAAAACTATTATTTATATAAAAATATAAATAGTCTGTGTATCGATAATAATGTAAAGGATTTTTACACAACTATCCAATCATAAATTATCTAGTTGATTAATTTTACAATAATTATCTTAAAAGTTATACCTATCATGATTTTTGAATAATTCATAATGTATAAAATGTTTTACTTACATAGAAATTAAACTCTATAGTATTCTTCACAATTATGTTTGGAATTTGATTCACAAAATCAAGATAATAATTTTTATTTTTACAATAAAGTAGAACACAAGAAGGATGTTAGCTTTCTTACCAGCTTACCAGGAGCATCTCAAAGGCTACAAATTTTCAGTGCTGATCTAAGCAATCCAGAAAGCTTCAGTGCAGCCATTGAAGGGTGCGTTGGAGTTTTCCATGTTGCTACCCCAGTGGACTTTGAACTAAAGGAACCGGAGGAAGTAGTGACCAAAAGATCCATTGATGGCACACTAGGCATTTTGAAGGCATGCCTCAATTCCAAGACTGTGAAGAGGGTTGTTTACACCTCTAGTGCCTCTGCATTGAATAGCAATGGCAAAGGAGAAATGGTGGATGAAAGCTCTTGGAGCGATGTGGATGATCTTAGAGCTTCAAAGCCACATGGTTGGTCATATGCGGTTTCAAAGACATTGACAGAAAAGTCAGTACTTGAATTTGGAGAACAGAATGGATTGGATGTTGTCACACTACTTCCAACTAGCGTTTTTGGACCCTTCATTTGTCCACAGATTCCTATCTCAGTCCGTGCTTCATTCAATTTCGCGTTTGGTATGTGATATGGATATGTTTGGATTAACTTCTCCACAAGCACTTATAAGAAAAAAAATTAAAAAAAAAATAAAATAAGTTTTTTTATAAGTTAAAATTACTTTATGTATAAGTTAAAAAATAGATTTTAAAAAAGCTAATATGAGAATTTTTTACACATTAGTTTATGCATAAGCTAATTTTAGTTTATAGAAAAGCTAATTTCACTTTTTGTTCTTATTTTTTCTCCCATAAGTATTTCTAGAAAAGTTTTATCTAAACAGGTCTCTCCACTTCTCTACCATTTATTAATTAACAATGTGTTAGAAGATCTCATGATTCATGTCATTGACACAATGTGTAACAATATTTCGAATAGAGTTAAAAAATAGATCATACATGATAACTATGTGTTGTGTATTTGCTTCAGTTAAAATAGTAATGCTGACTTTTCCATTTTTGTTGAGTGCTTGTGCTTAATTAAGAATCTAAACGTATAAAAGGAAATTTATGCAGGAGTAAAGGGTCCATTTGGTGTCCGTCTTCGGTCAGCCATGGTGCATGTAGATGACGTGGCTAGAGCGCATATATTTCTGCTGGAACATCCTAATTCAAAAGGGAGGTATAATTGTTCACAATGTTTGGTAACTTTTGAAAGGATCTCTGAAATTTTTTCTGCCAAATATCCAGAGTTTCAACTAGAGGCAGTAGAGTGAGTTTCTATATATTGTACTTCATGTTGTTACACTCTTTACATTCTTGATAAAAGTAAATGAATTTTGTTTGATTTCATTGCAACAAATTTTTGATTATTTCTTCTTGTAGCTCGCTGAAGCATATTGAAGGTACGGAAGGACCAAATTTGTCGTCAAAGAAGCTGATAGATGCTGGATTTGTGTACAAGTATGGACTTGAGGAAATGCTTGATGACGCAATCCAATGCTGCAAAGAAAAAGGGTTACCTGTGAAGTAGCAATGTAGGGAATGAATTCTCTGCATGCAGTGACTTTACTCCTACTGTATGAGATTTTAGCTGGCCATTTTTTTTTTTTTTTGCTCATTGAACAGTGTCCTTACCCAACGGTCCCTTTATATGTGCATAAGATGAAAATGGTTATCCATACAATAGGAAAATAATTATGTATGCTGAAAAATGGTTGTTCAAGCTACCAATTGAATGCTTTTGGAATTGGATTGCTGTTGGGAATAGAACTAGCTACTGCAATTCTAACATGGTTCGTATTAAATCTAATTAATTAATAACATGTGTTGTGTTGGTTGTGGTTGTGGCAAATCTACAATATTTATATTTATATCTTTTACAAAAAGAAATAGAGTCGTGGGAGTTTAATTTCCATAGTAATTGGACATGATACGGTCAATTGATGAGATCTTCTTGTTAACTGTACTGGATTGTTGCAAGTAATATTAAAATGGTAAGAATTGAGTATCATTCTCATAGACTGAAGCCTGGTTCAAGTACAACTTTCAAAAGCAATTCTAACAAGAATTAGAGAGAATGATTTGGAATTGAATTATTTGAGATACATAATAAATAAAATTAAAAAAATTAGATTTTTTTGGGATTACTTTTAAAATTAAAAAAGCAAGAATACAAAGAAAATGAGTTTGATGTAATTGATTAAGAAGTTGGGACTAGGTTTTATTCATTTTCATCTCAGATTCCTAATGTTTATCAATTCACACTAGTGTAAAAATAGTTTTTTAGAGCAGCATTTTAAGTCGGTTTGTAACCAGCCGAGTTAATATATCAACGCAATGACATTTTTGCAAATTTATTCAACTTTTTTAGCTCGGTTACACTAAGAACTAGTTTAAAAACCTATTCTCGGTTTAAAAGGCAATGTTGTGCAACGTTTCTAACTCGATTCAGGAGAACCGATTTAAAAACAACCTCAGTTTAAACTCGGTTTCTAACCAACCGAGTTAATATATCAACGCGGTTTTTTGCAAATTTATGCAACTTTTTTAGCTCGGTTACACCAAGAGCCGATTTAAAAACCTATTCCCGTGGTTTAAAAGGCAGTGTCATGCAACATTTCTAACTCGGTTCAGGAGAAGCGATTTAAAAACAACCTTGGTTTAAACTCGATTTAGACCAATCGAGTTAATATAATAATAGGTTTTTTAAACCGGTTTTGTTAGAACCGTTTAAAAAGCTACTTTTTAAACCGGTTGTAGATTCAACCGGTTTAAAAAGTAGCTTTTTAAATCGATTCTAACAGAACCGGTTCAAAAAGTTTGTCCTTTTCCCCTTTTTCGCTAAGTTGTGCGAACTCATTTCTTAGTGTTCTTCATAGCTCCGCACCTTTCCTCTGTAAAAAACTCCTCCATTGCGCCATTTTTAATGGTCACAACTCTTCCTTAAGCCATTTCCCTTTCTCCAATCTCCATCCTTAAGCCATCCAGCGTTTTTGAACGCGTTGGTTAGCTCGTGAAAGCTCATGTTTTTGAATGCGCGTTGGGTAGCTCGTGAAAGCTCCTGTTTTTGAATGTCGTTGGGTAGCTCATGAAAGCTTAAGCTGCTCGTTGGTTGCTCCATTGCGTTGCTCAAGCTTAGTCTCGTTGCTCCATCGGTAACTTGGGAGGTGTGCGTTGTTGCTTGAAGCTTGTGTTACTCCATAGCATGCGTTTGAATTTCCTGCTCGAAGCTCGTGTTGCTCTATTGCATGCTTAAGCTCAAATCTCCAATTGTTGCTCGTGAAAATGCATAGATTGCCATTGTTGGAGCTTGGAAGCTTGTGAATGCACGTTGACTGCCATTGTTGGAGCTTAGAAGCTTGTAGAGGCTGCCATTATTATGAGTGCTCTATTCACGAACCAAGCTTGTTTTCCATCGATTTTGCATGTCATTTGGGATTTTTGATTTTGGAGTGTGTTATGCGAATTAGGAGTGGGAATTTTGGAGAGTGTTATACGAATTTTGGACTAGATAGTGTTATTCTATTTTGCATGTCATTCTATTTAGTATTCTTGTTAATTTTTTTTAGGTCTTTGAGGTTTTGAATTATATTAGATAACAAAACAATTAGTAATAATTTATGCAAGTTGTGCTATTTAATTTTTATAGGGAGTAACAATTAAGTTCATATACATAGGGATTAAAAGTGTATTTGAGCTTTGTTTGAATTATTTATACATAGTAAGGGTTAATGTCATATTTTATTATCTCATTAAACATGTATTTGAGCCTTGCCTACTAAATTATATTTTAGAACTTATATTTAAGTGTTGTCTCTAAAAGAGCAGCATTTGAGTATAATATCATTGGTTGATTGCAATATCATGATGGAAAATGCCCAAAAAATAGAGGAAATTTTGCTAAATTTTTATGAGAATTAATTGTAACCCTTGAGTATGAGTATCTAGGTTGAGATAGTGACATAGTCAATTAACTACTTTTATTATGCTAATCTAATTGACTTTTTTCTTTTGGGCAGATTGTCCTTTAATCTTGTTAGAGGAGTTGGGTGTTATGCTTGATATAAAGCTAAAATAGGATCATATTAAGGTATGTTTTGATTAGCTCGTTTTAAGTATTGTTTGTGAATATGCATTATGTGTACTCATTGAATGTTAGTTTACTTGTATTTTTAAGAAATGAATGTTGGTATTTATCTATTTATGGTTACTAAACAGGTCGTTGTGAATTGAATTGTGCTCATTGAATTATTTATGTTAATGTGCTCAATGATACGCACCTTCGATTGTTTAGAAATGCTAATGTTAATGTGCTGAATGAATGAAAATTTGAAATTTGTTGTGGATTGAATTGTTTGATAGGTTAATTAAGCTTTGGTATTGTGATTTAAAGTGATTTAAACAGGTATCTGGGAAAGTTCCAGAATACAGAGGAAACTCTACCAAAATTTCTGTAGGAATTGTATGCTTTAGCTTGTGTGTTTATGTTGTTTATCATTCAATTTATACATTACAAGTAAACCTTAGTTTCCCGTTTGAGATTCAATACAATGATTAAAGTACTAGTTATTGTATTGAATCTTGAATTGTCCGATTGGACAATTTGTAAAGATTAATTATTTTATGCTTGATTATTACGTATTGGTTAAGTCTCATCTTAAATTTGATTAAATTTCGGTTTAGTGCATTTCATGTTGTCTCCAAGTGCATACTTGATTGTGATGAACTTGATGTCACCACTTTCATTTCGTGTACTTAGAGACCAATGCGAAATGTTGCTGAAATTTTGTCAAATTTAACATATGAGACTAAACCTGTATGTATTAATCAAGTTTAAAAAAATTGCTTTCTGAATGGGATAGGGCCACACCTTGTATAAAAAAGTGAGATTTACATGCATTAAGATATGGTTTGTGGATCATAGAAGGAAGTTATGGATCGTAGTTGGATTAGTTCTAGATGCACAACTGATGAGTATGAGAATAAAGTGGAAGAGTTTATCCAATTTGCTGAAAGAAATCTTCCTAATAGTGGTGAGTATCTTTTATTGTTCTTGTGTTAATTGTTTGAATAGGAGATAACTACAACTTGAGCAAATACGGGAGCATCTTCTTTGTGATGGGTTTTATAAGAGTTATACAATATGGACACGACATGGTGAATTGTTAGACATGCTAAGTGTGTCTCAAGCAGAGCAAGTTGATGTACTTATGGACCAGTCGACTAGAGGATATGATCTATGATATTGGACCAGAGTCTTTTCAGCGAGCTCATGTGTACGACACTTTGTGCAGTGATGCAGATAAGCCTTTATATCCGGGGTGCACTAAATTCACACAGTTGTCAGCGGTGTTAAGATTGGTGAATGTGAAGGTAAGAAATGGGTGGAGTGATAAAAGTTTCATTGAATTGCTTGAGTTGTTGAATGAAATGCTTCTAGAAGATAACACGTTGGCTAGACGTAACTATAAGGCAAAGAAGGTGTTGTGTCTGATGGGATTGGAATACAAGAAAATACATGCGCATTCTAATGATTGCATATTGTATAGAGAAGATTTTGAAGAGTTGCACAAGTGTCCTAGGTGTGGGAAGGGTGATGATTGTATACTAATGAAAGCATAAAGGAAGGTCCCCTTACGAAGGTGTTATGGTATCTTCTAATAATTCCAAGGTTTAAGTGATTATTTGCTAATGTAGATAACGCAAAGAACCTTACGTGGCATGCAGATGGGAGAAAACGTGATGGACAGCTTCGCCATCTGTTGATTCTCTGTAATTGGAAGAAAATTGATCGTTTGTTTCCAGCCTTTGGGACTAAGGCAAGAAACCGTAGGCTTGGACTTGCTATAGATGGAATGAATCCTTATGGTAACTTATCTAGTAAGCACAGCTCATGGCTTGTTCTCCTAGTTATTTGCAATGTGCCTCCTTGGTTGTGCATGAAGCAAAAATATGTTACGTTATCTATGATGATTGCAGGCCCAAGACAGCCAGGAAATGACATAGATGTCTACTTGCGTCCTTTGATTGAAGATTTAAGAATGCTATGGGATGAAGGTTTGATGTATATGACGGGTATCAGTTGTGAAAATTTCATGTTGCGTACAATATTATTTTGTACCATTAATGACTTTCTAGCATATGGAAAGTTGAACGGATATAGTGTTAAGGGGTATAATGCTTGCCCTATTTGTGAAGAAGACACATGCTACATACAACTTAAACATGGAAAGAAAACAGTTTACACTGGGCATCGAAAATTTCTCTGGCCTAATTGTCCATATCGTAGACTTAAAAAAGCTTTTAATGGATGTTAGGAGGATGGTATTACGCCACCTATTTTAACTGGTGAGCAGCTTTATGAACGGGTGAAGGACATCAACATCGAATTTGGAAAGACCCAAAAGAAAGCTACTGAGAAAAACTTGTGGAAGAAGAGGTTGATATTCTTTGATCTTCCATATTGGTGCAATCTAAATATTAGCCATTGTCTAGATGTCATGCTTGTTGAGAAAAATGTATTTGACAGTGTAATTGGCACTCTTTTAAACATTAAAGACAAGACAAAGGATGGTTTGAATACTCGTCAAGATCTGGTTGGGATGGGCATATGCCTCCAGTTAGGTTCGCAGTTAGTGGATAAGCAAACATATTTGCCCCTAGCATGTCATACCTTGTCAAGAGAAGAGAAAACAAGTTTCTGTAAGTGTCTACAGGGTGCGAAGGTGCCATAAGGATACTCTTCAAATATCAAGAGCCTTGTGTCACTAAAAGATCTCAAATTAGTTGGGTTAAAGTCTCATGATTGCCATGTCTTGATGCAACAACTCCTACCAGTGGCTATTCGTGACATATTGCCTAAAAAAGTTAGACATGCCATTACGCGACTGTGCTTATTCTTCAATGCCATATACAACAAAGTTATTAACCCTATGAAGTTGGAAAATGAAGCTGTTATTATATTGTGCCAGTTGGAGATGTATTTTGCTCATTCATTTTTTGACATCATGGTTTACTTAATAGTGCATCTAGTTAGAGATATTAGAATGTGTGATCTGGTTTATTTAAGGTGGATGTATCTGTTGAACGATATATGAAGATCTTGAAAGAGTATGTCAAGAATCCATATCGTCCAGAAGCATCTATTGTTTAGAGGCACAATATAACTGAAGAAGTCACTAAGTTTTGTATAGAATACTTGTCACAAGTTGAACCTATAGAGCTTCTTAAATCTCGTCATGGGGGAAGATTTTTCAGTAAGGGTAATCGAGGTGTAAACGTTAAACTAATGAGTCGGGATGAAGTTTTGCAAGCACACTTGTATATATTGAATAACATTGATGAAGTTAAACCTTACTTTTCTGCTCACAAAAACATTGTTAAGAAAAAGAACCCTAAAATGCCGAAGAAATGGCAATTGAATGAACATAACAAAACATTCTTAAACTAGGTTTAAAGAACAAGTTTTGAATGATGATAATGCTTTTGACACATTAAAATGGCTAGCACATGGACCTATCTTTGATGTCATATGTTGGGCTGGATACGATATCAACAAGTTTTCTTTCTATGCAAAGTTGTTGGATGAGAAGAGTATTGTGCTAAACAGTGGGGTTATGATTGTGGCTGAGTCCATGCACTTCTCTAGTTCAAAAGATAAAAATCCTGTTATGGCATCCATGTGTTACTTTGGAGTTATTGAAATGGGAGGTTGACTACACAAAATTCAGAGTGCCTATTTTTAAATATACGTAGGTTGACAGTAACATTGATGTGCAAACCGATGAATTAGGGTTCACATTGGTAGATCTTAGCAAGGTAGGTTATAAGGAAGAGCCTTTCATTATGACATACTAAGCAAAACAAGTTTTTTATGTCAGTGATCCTTTTAACAAGAGATGGTCGGTTGTTCTCCAAGGAAGAAGTGTGCATGCTAGTAATGAAAAAGAAGATTCAAATGTCAATCTTATTGAGATTCCTTCTTTCTCAACACGAATGCCCACTTTTATTGATGAAAATGAAGTGGATGATGTACATGCCACACATGATGATCATGACGAAGGAATATGGGAAAACATTCAGTGCTGGACAATGTTAGTAACTTATGTTTATGTTATTGTATATTCTTGTTAATGTTATTTTTTATTTTATTGTTTTTTTTTTCATTATGTTTATCTTTGAAAATTGCAAATTTTGTGAATAATGGTACTAACATGTGTTTTTTTTTTTCCTTTTCTAAACAGGCACATGGCTGATTCTTCTAGTAACCCATTTTACTGAGTCTACAAAAAAAATGGTAGATGAGGTACATGCCTAAAGGAACTGACTCTTAGTCAAGCTGGTGACCATCTAATACTAATTTAGTTTGACATGCTTAATGGGGTACCTGAGGGGCAAAATGTCACAAAATTCATTAGTTTTGTGGGTGTCTTTACTCGGAGTAAGGTCTCTATCCTTTATAAGGATTGAGACCATGTAGAGGAGAGCATGAAGAATCAAATTTGGCAAACTATCACGGTATTTTACTTTTATAGTCTCAAATATATAAATTGTATTTAACTATATTATTATTATACATCGACTATTCAATTTTATTTTGTAGTTGACCTATGATGTTCCACATAATGTCATGTTGAAAAAGAAATTACTATCACTTGCGGCTAAGTGCTGGAGGGCATTTAAGACACAGCTCACCACGAGATACATTTATGAAAAATTGAAAAACACTTCTCCTTGTGAAAAGTATGCATTTTTGAATGAGGAGACGTAGGCAAAGTTTGTTGAAAGCCGAGAGGATCCTGCTTTCCAGGTTTAGTTGGAAGCATATTTTTTTAATCATATAATAACATTTGATTAATTTTATTGAATTTAACAGTGTCTTATTATTCACAGGAGAAGAGAAAAAAGGGATAGATGATTGCATCAAAGAATGTCCATCCCCATAGATTGTTTCGTGGGGAGGTATAAATTGCTTGAGTAGAAGATGATGACGGAGAAGGCGAGACAACGTCAACTTGAAACCTCGACATTTGGTTCTGTTGTAGATATTGCTCCTCCATCACCACTGCAACGATAGGATAAATGGAGGTGGCTCGCACGCTAAAATCGGGCATCTGAGGAGACACACGTTATTGCCAAAAAGATTGTAAGTAATTTTCAAGTTCAAAATGTAATTGTAACTTGCTATGTCATATTTCTTACACATTTCTTGAATTATATGTTGTAGGATTCACTGGTTGAGTAGACCTCACAGGGAACATTTGTTCCTCATGGACATGAGGATATATTAATTACTACTATTGGGAGACCAAAGCACCTGGTAGGGTTCGTGCTACTGGACGAGGTGTTGACATTCGTGATTACCGTAGGACCACCTTCATGTAGTGGACCCACCTCAGGAATTGTTACCAGGAAAGAGATGGAGTAAATCAGGCAAGAAACTAGAAATGAGCTTAGAGAGCAGTTGAGACAAGAGATTAGAAAGCTGGTATCTTTGGGTCTATCACTACAAAATACAAATGTCTAGCTAGAACAAGCTCATACTCCTGTACATGTCAACACAAAAGGAAGTTGTGCTACTGCTGATCCTTCTGGGGAGGAGACTTACACTGATATCCATGAGCAGTGTGAGTTATATGTTGATGGAGATCCTATTCGTTTAGTGGCTTTTGGGACAGTATATAATTTGGGGCCCTACCAGACACCACAGGATTATTGAGGATGATATGGCGAGGGTGGTGGTTGAACAAATATGGGATGCATATGCTTAAGTCCTATGCCCACCGAGGAGGTTCAAACTATGGGACAGGCTCCTAAACAGTTCATTCAATGGTCGAGACGACTTATAAAGGTCATATCAGCCAAGGTATATTCAAATTTCATTTTAAGTTATTTTTTTCTCTAATTACAAATTGAAATAACTTGATTGTATTTTATAACATTATTTTATATTTACTTTTTTTTATTGGATGGTCAACCGTCTAAGAAAGATGTTCCATCTAAAAAATCGAAACCTCAAGTTGTTCCAATAACACACTTATGGCAGGTGGCATCTACTATGGGATGGATGTTCTACAAATAGATTAGGAACTGACATTCCTTGGCAAACCCAGTGATGTTGACCTATGGATCACCCAGAAGGATGTATTGGAAATATGTACTGGCAATGACATGCTAAATATCTTAGTTCTATAATTATGGTTGCTGTAAGTTTAATATTATTTTTTTGTAAATTTCTTAAATAAGCATCTCATTATTATAATTAACATTCATTTGTATATTTTAGGTACATGTATCGTTTCTGTCTCTCAAAAGGTCGAGAGAATGTATATGGATTTATTGACCTGTTCCTTATTCAGAAGATAAGGAATAATGATAAAGATTCTCAGGCCTACATTTAGAATTGGATGTATAATGGACGAAAATGGTGTTACTTAGCATTGTACTTGCATTGGTAAACACAAGTTATTTCTCACCCAAATAATTTTAAATGATATTTGAATCTCGTCACATATATTCTTTTTTCAATGCAGCTCGCATTGACAATTGCTAATTATTTGTCCTAAGAATAATGTTGTGGCCTTGTTGTGTTCATTGCACAAGAAGCCTAACAAAGAATTGAAACAACCAATAGAAAGGTAAGTTTTTATTTATAATATATTTCATTCGTGCTTTGTATTATAATTTTGAAACCTATAACATACTTTGCATATCCATTTTTTATTAGAGTCATGATTGGATATCAAACATTGGCGGGTAGGCACGTGTCATTATGAAGGAAGCCTAGTTGGTTTTTCTCCTATATAAGTAATTTACAGCTGAATATTCAATTACAATTTCTAATAGCTTCTACAACTCATTTCTAAAAACAATTCTGATTGGCAAGTTTGGATATTATGTAATGAAACATATGTTGACCATAGTTTCAGTAGATATTATGGATTCATGGGACGAGGTAAAATAACTTTCATCTAGTTACAATAATACTTAATAGTTTTTATATTTGATTGGGTAATGAATTTAACTTATGGTTTTTTATGTTGTAGTTATACATTGATAGGGAACCATTCTCACATGAGGACTTGCTAAACATCTACTGAAGTTGGGCAACATTTTTCCTTCAAATAAGTAATAGATAGTTTGTTTAGAATGTCTTTAGATAGACAAAAGAATAGTAGTTTTTATTTTATTTGTTTCAAAGTATATTATGAAGTTTTGTTGGTTAATATAAGTTATAAATGAATGTGTTGATGTGTTTCTGTGGTATCTGTTTCATAATAACAGGGTCTGGCTGTATGAATCAAAACAATGAAATTATTTTAAGAAAAGGACATTTTTTAAATCGATTGTGCATTAACTGCTTTTTAAATTGGTTATGGCCAGAACCGATTTAAAAATGTAGCCTTTTAAATTTGTTGCCCAATGAACTGATTTAAAAGATTTTTTTTTTAAAATTGGTTCAACTTAGGTTTAGAATGATAATACTTTCTATATCGGTCGTATCTAAATTGGTTGTAAAACTGATTTAAAAAGCTTTTTTTAATCGATTTAAAAAGTGTTTTTTGCTGTAGTGTCAATTTGATTTTTAACATTGTCTACCAAATATGCTAGTTTATTTAAATTCAAATATCTTAGGCAATTAAACCTTTATTCCTAATCAAGAACTTAATTCTTTAGGTGAAATTTAAAAGGAATAAGCTTTAATGGTGAAAATACCTAACGGTAATGAGTATCAAATGATTATTCCTACCCTAAAGAATTATAAGATTTATGTCTTAAAACATATCCATAAAGTAAATTTCTATTTACAAAATAGATAAAAAGCTTCCTAAAGCTGATCAAGTCTTAAGAAGACTTAAGCAGAAAGAGCATGTGGAATTCATATATTCAAAGACTATATTGAAATTAACTTGGAGGGAGAGCTTTGCTGCCTATAATGGTCCTACCTAGCTCGAGCAGAATTGTTTCCAATGAAGAATATTTGTAGTCTTTACAAAAAAAAAAAAAAGAGACTATATAGAAATTAACATAACCCGAACAAATAAGAATTTAGCTAGACATGGAAAAAGTAAACAACATCCATTCTTATTAATCATAGTTTGTACTAATTTAGTTATTTAATTATTATGAAGTTAAAAATGCAAGTAAAATTTTTGATTTAAGAAAAAAAATTAAATTTAATAGTATTTGAAAATGGAAGTAGAAGATAAAGACTATATATATATATATATATATATATATATATATATATTAAACTGTATATCATGATTTGAGGAATATACAACAGTCATGAAAAGAACAAAAGTACATCAAAGAATAGATACTACCTAACCCAATATATATATCAAAAGATCCTATACAGAGCAGTATCAATCTATCCTACCCTTTACTAAAATACTATAAGTCTCTACTAGCTCTCATCTAAAGGAGTTTCCTTTGACTCGTCCTTTGCTGCATGATGTGCTTGTCCATTAGGTACCTTATGAGGTACTCCAAGTCTGGGGGAGCAAGATGACATAGAGGTATGTCGCCCATTGGCCATCCCTACTTGGTACTTAACATCGGGGGAGTCCATAGGTGACTCAGTAAGTACTACCTCTATAGGTGATCTGTCATTTGCAGGTACGGGTGCTGGCTCATCAGCAACTGATGCGTTTATGGCGGGTAACTCAGGAGGTGGTGGATAGATGTCCATGTATGGTGCGACTATGGGATGTCAGGATCTCTAGGTGGCGGTGGAGTGAGAAGTGCATAAACAAAATCTGCGGGTGGAGTAGTCGTGTAAGAGATGGGTATCATATATGTCATCGGAGGCAACATAACCCCACGAATTGGGGATAGAAAGGTCACAAACATAAGACCTGTGTAGGTCAATAAGTCTGTGTTCGCATCATATTCCCATAATCCCCTATTTGGATAGGCTATATGAAGGTTGAAAAAGATTGACATTGCCATCTTCAATAGTTATGATCAAACATGCATAAAAAAAAATAGCAGTGAGGGGATTTGTTCTAAAATCACTTTCACATTTATGGTAGGAAATCTACCATAAAATATAGATAAAACACAATTGACGAAGGGAGCCTAGGATTTATTAAGTTATACTAGATTACCCTTAACAATGGATCCATACTTTCTATTAGTAAGTAATAGTTCTCAACAGAATCGAAAGTGACTGGGAGTATATGTACCTTTCTTAACATCATCACATGATACATTCCTCATTATCATTGAAAAAAATAACAGTTAGGACGTCCATTTATAGAGGTATACTCTCACACCAATAGTGGAATGTTGAACAGTTGTTGGGGTTATCGAGCTTGGTCAAATGAATATCTGGCTCACGGGCTCTACCTTGGCCATTAGAATCTTTACCACTCGATGTCTACTCCCAAGTCCTCCTTAAATGAGTTGCCTACCTTTCATTCTTCAATGTACCAAACTGTAGCTTCCTTAATAAGGTGTCATGCCACTTACATATCCCTTGTTTTACATTACTCACTAACTTATTAATTTCTAAATTTTTAAACAAAGGTTCTCTTTGGTCTTATTTAGACCAGTATGATTATTTCTAATATCTTTGCCTTATATTGTAGAGATTTAATCCATACACTGTTATCCAAATAATTCATGATTCATAATTAAAACACATAAACATTATATTAATAAAAATAAAGTCATAAAATTCAAAATAAAGAATGATAATTAAGAAATAGACCTGTAGAATGGTAAAAAATTTCTAGTCAAAACAATTTTTAAGCTTAGAAAAATAATTAGAATTTTATCATGAATTTTTAGAAATTTTTCAATTTTTTTTGAAATTTAGTATATTTAAGTGAAAAGTGTCCATAGTTACTTATAGAGCACAATTAGAAGTACTAAATAAGCTTTAAAAATTTGAATTTACAGATAGTCTCTTAGTATGTCTACACCTTACCTAAATAAGGAGAACTTAAACTGAAATTTCTATGATAGTTTTCTAAAAATATATTTATAAATAGCTCATTAAATGGTTTTTGTGTATAGTTTCATATTATGAAATTAATAGTTTATTTCTTTTACTATTTTTATTAAACTATTTGAGTTTTATTAAAATTTGACAATATAACAATTTAATTATCTTAATATGAGCAGTATAATAGCTAAAAAATTTTATCTAATTTTGAGCAGCATAACAACTTAGCGATTTTACTATAATTATTTGAACTTGAGCAGTATAACAACTTAATAATTATACTATAGTTTTCTAAATTTGAGCAGCATAACTACTTAATAATAGGTACATTTTAATTATCTAAAATTGAGCAACACAACAATTTAGTAAAAGTTTAAATCTAGCACTAAACATTATAACATTAAAACTTAGTAAACTTAAACATTGAAAGGTTTAGGGGAAAATCATTCTTACCAACATGCAAAGTAATTAAAATTTAGAACTAACTCCACTCTCTCCATTACCTTAAGATGGTTGGTGAAGTTGATGGAAGTATTTACGAAAAATCAATAAATTAGTGACAAATTTTTGTGACAAAATATTGCTTTTTCCTTGCTAATTATGGTGTCGCAAAATTTTAGTCACGAATATTTTTAAATTTTACTGATAAACCATTCCGTCACTAATTTAATTTTTCTAGTATTAAAAAGAGGATTTTTACTAATTAATGAAAACTAGTAACATTTTAGTGTAATTTTTTTTTTATGGAGAGTGGTGGTTATGGAGATGCTTCGTCCAACCCAAGGGGAGAAGATGATAAGAAATTTCGTCCAACACCATTGCTATTTATAGAAGAAGAATGGGTCTTAGGTGTCCAATGATGAGATCATGCATTATGCAATAACTAAGGATTTTCATTTATTTTTATGTGGATTTAGGGACACATATCCAACTTAGGTGGTGAATCAACCCTCTCTAGGGCTGGGAAGTGTTTACATGAGTTGTCCCAAAGCTCTTCTGTGTCAATTTTATCTGTAATTAAATTAGTCGGTACCAATAAAATCGCCTAAACTTGAATAAATTAACTTTTAATATCAAAATAATAAATTTAAATGTAAAACTGAATAAATATACTATTTTTCATCAAAAATAAATTTTGAAATAAATTTTAATTTATTAATTTATTTCAAACTATATATATTTTTGTATTTTTAAGCTAGAAAATTCATATTAAATCTATTTTAATTCAATAAATACCAAAATTTTATAAATATGCTAAAATTACATATTTTACCTAAAAATGAATTAAAATTATCATTTTCACTATTCTGGATGACAACTAATACTGACTTGGTTTATTAGTCACTTAGGGACACTTTGGTCATTTTACACCGAAATTTCAAAAAATTCTGACAAAATTTCCAAAATTATATTTTATACATATGACTTGATTTTAAGTTCATATTGACATTTTAATGTCAATTAAATATTTTTCTCATGTCAGTCCTTAATGTTGAGAAATAAGGGCATAATCGTTATTTTCTAATTTTTTCGGGCTCTAGCTCGAAAAAAATTCTTAAAAGTCATGATTAGATAGCTCTCAACATTCCGAATTTAACAGTAGGAGTGAGAATTTTGAGATTTCTTCCTGATCTTTTAGAAATAAATATAGAATAAATAGAAAAACAGTTAATTAAATAAAAGTAAGGGTGTTACATTCTTAAAGAGACATGAACTTCCACTATTTTTGTCCTTCTTACCATTATTAGAAAAGTCTAGTTTAATGAAAAAATTTAGAGACAAAACTTTTTCTATCTCTAATGGCAACAAAAGCAGAGACAAAATTCAACAGGTAGGGATAAAACAAAAACATTAGAACTTAGAGAAAATATTGAAAGGCAGAATTGTTCGTCTCTATTATACTTCATCCCTTGGTTTGTCTTTAAATAGCCTAAACATTGTTAGATGGATTTTGAAGATGAAATTGGTCCGTGTATAGGGATGACAAAAAAAATCATACTTGGGGATACCTATGGATAAAACCTGCAACCACTGCTAGAAAAGTATGATTTTCTTGCGAAATAATTCCACAAGAAATATCTATGAATTTGCTACAATTTTTTTTTAATATGATTATTTGTTGTGGAATAAAATTCACAAAAAAATTGCTAAGAATTTTTTTTGTTTCTTGTGAATTATTTTGTGAAAAAAAAAATCACAAGAAACATTTAATATTATTTTACAAAAATCACAAGAAAATTTGTAAGTAAATTAGTCAAGAATTTTCCTATGGATTTTCCTGTTGATTTTCTTGTGAATTTAAATTTGCAAGAAACATTTTCTACAGATCAAGAAAATCTACAGTAAATGTTTCCTATAGATTTAAATCCACAGAAAAATTTGCAGGAAAATCTAAAATAAAATAATCAATGATAATTATAAGAAATGAATAATATATATATGTGTGTGTGTGTGTGTGTGTGTGTGTGTGTGTGTATCACACACATATATACACTGCACGAGTATATACATATACATATACATGTGTGTATATACATATACACATGTATATAAATACACACACACACACACACACACATATACACATGTGCATATACATATACATGTATATGTATATACACATATACATGTGTATAGAAACGCTAAACCCTATACATGTATATGTATATATAGTATTTTAAAAATTAGACCGGTCATCGTCTCGGTCAGGGTATCGATTCAGTGGGTTACTGGTTGAACCAGTGGGTCACTAGCTGAACCATATGAATTAGTATAAAATAAATATATAAACTTTATACTAAACATATTACACATAAGTTAAATTTTATGTATATATATCAAATAGCAACTCTAGAGTAGTGGTCATATTACTTTTAAGTTTTCTAAAGAAGGAGGGTTCAAATCTTAGAAGGACTAAATTTTCAAAATTTCTCTTTCAAATTCACATTCAGTGTGTTAGCATATCTGATCGAATAACTAAACCAAATCAATTGTAGGTTTGACCGGTCCGAGCCAGTTTTTCAAACACTAATACATACATACATATATATATATATATATATATATATATATATATATATATACATATGTATGTACATACATATGTATATGTATGTACATACATATACATATGTATGTATATATATATATGTATGTATGTATGTACATACATATACATATGTATATGTACATATACATATGTATGTACATACATATGTATATGTATGTACATACATACATACATATATATATATACATACATACATACATATATATACATATGTACATACATATATATACATATGTACATACATATATATATATATATATATATTATGTAAAAAAAATTACTAACTTGAGAGTATAAACAACTACAAGTTACAGGAAAAATTTCGTCAACATAAATAAAAGTGTAAAAATAATTAATTTTAAAATCTGAGAAATGATTGTAAGTAACAAAATGACTTAACATAAGAAAAGTAAAATACAATAAAATATTTATATCACTCTTAAGAAAAAAGATTCAATTTTAATATATAATAATAAGTTGATATTAAAAAAAATTAAATTATATATTTAAGTCACGCTTAATATTTTATACAAATTATACGACAATAGTTACATTTTTGAAAATAATTGTTTCTTTGTAACTTTTTTTTGCACAATTTTTAAATAAAATTACATCTAATTAATAATATTAAAATATAATTACTTGTCAATATAATAATAAAACATAATAAAACCATTATACTAATTAAATAACAGTATTTATATGTGGGATTATAAAGAAGGAATTCCAAGGGTTGGAAAAATAAGTTGGCTTTGCTCTCTCTGATTCGTTAGACCCGTTGCCATTTCCACTCAGCCCAAAGGATAAAATAGATTTTCTTCCTTCTTTTACTTCTATCTTTGACGGTTAAAAACCCAAATCATCAATAAAATAAAGAGTAAATTACACTGATATTTTATAAGATTTTTTCAGATTACATACAATATTCCTCTTTTTTCTATGCCTATAGTAACCTCTTTAATTGTTTGAAAAATATTACATTGACACCCCTTATACATTACATTAACCTTCTTATTTGTTTAAAAACATTACATTATGTTCTTCTATATGGGAGATTGTTATAAACTTTAAAAAAGTAAGGAGATTTGTGTACAATTTAAAAAAATCTCAGAAGTGTTAAGAGTAATTTTCTCTAAAATAAACCTCTCATTTTCATCTCTTACTTTTCTTCATTTCAGTGCCAAATTTTAGTTTCATTTGCACCGTGTTCAAACCGTTAACTACTCTCCATTCATTGCGGTTCGTTTGATTTTTTGTATTTTGATTTTCAATTTTGATTTTGGAGAAATACTACTCTCCATTCATCGCGGTTCGAATGCGAAGTGAATGCTGGAGATAGTGCGTGGAATCGTACATTACAATCGTGCAGGAGATTCTCCTTTTTAATAACAATCGCTTTGATTCTCTCAGAAGAGAATAGCCTCAAATCTGTTCCTCTTTCTAATAATCAAGTTCGTGTACGAGCCTTTTTTGCTTTATTTATTTATTTATTTCACTGATTGTCTTTATTTTTGTTTTTGATAAACCCTCAACTATTATGGTTAGCATGGGAAATTTGGGTCTCTAATTGTTAAGTACAGCTTATCTTCACAAGTATTTTCACCCATTTTTCTCTATTTTTCTGCAGGGGATGAAAGAAGCGACATTTTGGAAGAAATGACCAACTTTAGAGAAAGAATTGCTACTGTTAGGATGCACGTCTGTGCTTAACTATGTACAGCCGTGCTTCTATTTTGGAGTTATGCTTATGAGAAGAAGCATGACCATGCTTTACTATGCACGACCATGCTTTATTTTCAAGACTCTGCTTACAAGAAACAACATGGCTTAAGCATGGCCATGCTTCAGAAGATATGTATGACCATGCTTTCATTGAGGCCATTAAGGATTTAAAATGAAGAAATTTACACAGCCAAGACATTGTCATTCTACTCTTTCTGATTCTTTCTGGTTTTTGGATGAGAGGAAACTCCACAGAGCTTTAGAGAGCTTCTTTTGTATCTCTTTAGACAGTGATTAAGGATTGGACTTTTGGTTAAGGTTTTTTTTTGGTTTTTGATGTTTCACATTGTAATGGGTTGTTTCTTTGTTGTAATGGAAAAATAATCCCTAAGTTAGGATTATGGTGTAAGCAATGCTTGAGATGATTGGAATCTCCTTTTTCTTTCAATTGAATTGCCTTAGTATTATTTAAGTTATTGTGTAGAACTAATTTCTCTTTGCATGTTTTTAATCAATTAATTAACCAACGACCGAACCATAATTAATTGGTAGATCTCTAGGGTAATTGGGTTTGGAATGTTGAATGATCAAACTATTGTCGCAACTAGGGTCATGACCAGGAAGGCGAAAAAGAAAATAAAATCAGAGGAGTCGCCACCAAAGTTTATTAAGGAAAACTTTGGAAAAACCTTTAAAAAGAAGAAATAGTCTTTGAAATCAAATATGATTCGGAAGTCGCTTACGCGTAGGGAAGTGTTAGCATCCTACGATGTTTGTCTTAAAGACGGTTATCCTTAATTAAATGTGCAAAACTAGATAGCTTCGAAAATATTTATTTTCCCCCTAACAGAATTTTTTTTATTTACAAATTTTATTATTTTTATTTATCAAAATAATTTTATTCAAGAAGAGAATATTTTATTTTTGAAAAGAAATTAAATTTATTATTGTTGAGATTGACAGGGGAGGGCCTCTGCTCCTACATATCCTCCTCTGCAATGAGAAACTCAGACTCGCGTATTTCTTTGGGTAGAAAATCGTTTGTTGATTGATTGTTTTTTATTTTGTAAATTTTAAAAGGCTTACTCAATAACCATTAAGTGCATCCAAAATGGTTATTAATACACCTTTTAAGGTTTTTTGCAATACCCAAATAGGAAGTGTATCCAAAATGGTTATTACTCATCCTTTATTAAAGAAAAAGTTTGTTTTAAAATTTTTAGAATTTTTAATTAAAGGGTTTTACAATAATCAATTAGGAAGTGCATCCAACATAACTATCGTTTCACTTTTTAAGATTTTTATAATAATCAAATAGGAATTACATCCAAAATGACTATCATTAAATCTATTTTATTAATTAAAATGTTTGTATTATACGTATTATATATTTAAAAATATGATAACCAAATAAGAAGTGCATCTCAAATGGTTATCATTAATATTTTAAAACCTTGATAATGTCTAGATGGGAAGTGCATTCAAGATGGCTATTATCAAGTTTGATTATTTTTATTATAAGTTTTTAAAAAATGAAAACCAAATTATTAATTAATCTTGTGTCAAAAAGAAAGATTAAAGAATCTTGGTTACGTTGATCATTAAAAAGAGAGGAAATAAGATAACGTGATACATAAAAAGATTTATACTTCATAAAATATTAATTCATAAAAGAATTTAACAAAAAGTAAAAGGCATAGACACATAAAAAAAAAGAAAAAAAGAATACTAGCAATGTTATTGTTACGTTTTTCCCCTTTTAGCTTATGTATCTAGATCAGTGTTTTAAAAATCAGACCGATTATCAACTTGGTCAAGGTACTGGGTTGATGGGTTACTGGTCAAACCAGTGGGTCAGTAATTGAACCGCATGAATTGGTGTGAATAATATAATGTTTAAAGATATGTATATATATTCTTTATGTCACACAATTACTAAATATTTGTGGTGGTTCAGTGGTAAGTGGTGGTTCAGTGGTAAGTGGTTGCGCTTACTAATTGCTTGTTTTGGGTTCGATCCATACAAGGTGAAGATTTGGTATTTTTGGCTTAAAAACAAGAGTATGTAGGTGCAGGTGCGCATGACAAACAGACACAGTCTGCTGCAGGGGAAGTCTAGCTGGGCTGCTGGGCCACGCATGACAGGTCTAGTAGCGTAATAGAGTCTGCTGGTCCTTGGGCTTCGTATGCTGTCACCAAAATTTGAATATTGCGTAAGGCATTTTCTTGTGTACAGTGTTTGGCTCGGAGTCGGATTTCACCGGTTTAATCTGGTTTCCGGCCGGTTTAATGAGATCATCATCAGGTTAATAGCACATTCGATTCTATTATTGACTCAACTTGTTCACAAGTCTGGTGACCGGTCCAACTGGCTGGTCTGAGTCAGGTTTTAAAACACTGATCCAGTTGCATAAATCAAATGGGTTTAATCCCATCGCTAACAACAAAAATAAAACGGAAAGAAAAAAAAAAAGAAATATAAACATTGAGGGAGGCCCATTACGAAACAGGCCCAAACCATGAACCTAGGGGTCATTCATTCAGAAGGAACATTTTGTTCCTTCATCTCAAGTCAGAATGCACGGCGCTCCATCCCCAATTTATGCGTCTCCGCAAAACAGCGACAATGAAGAAAGGTTGAAGGCCGCCGTGCCTTTCTAACTCCATCGACATTGAATCGCGACAGAGACAAAGGTTTGCGGGGCTTTTATGGCGGAACGGAAGCGGATTCGTGTGCCCGGGATATGGAGGCACAAGGTTCGTGTGACGGAGACACGGCGGAGATGCGGTGGAAACGCTGAAGCGTAGCGAATCGTGCCGTGGTTGCACGACGGCGACAGGCACGGCGGTGATTGACGGAACCACGGTTTTAAGCCGTGGACTCACGGTGTTGACGCGTCACTCTCCAGTGGCGGCGCGGTGGAGGCAGCACGAGGATAGATGCGCGGTGTTGTAGCGAGAACAGAGTTGACACTGCTTCAACTCCTTTTTTTATTTTTTTTTCTGATTTATTCCTAATCTATGACGAATGTGTTCGATGATTCTGGATGTGTGTGGATGAATACGTGATGTTCGTGCCAAACCGAAAATAATGTATATGTGCAATCTGTGTTGGTATGATTGTGGTGCAGAGTGTTGTGCGTGCTGTGGTAATTCGTGTGTACAGAGAATATTACTGTGCGTGGAGTGGTCGGTGAGAATAAGAATTAAAAATGGAGGTGCTGGTTGATTTAAGAAGGCGGATGGGAAGTAAACCACAAAATAACAATAGATTAATTTGATTTAGAACAGAGAAAAATCATGATGAACAAGATAAAGAGCAGGCAGTGATTTCATTACATGATGTTAAAATAAAAGAATGATGACAGCGGAGAGAGGAAGAAGATTATACCTCTGAAATTTCTAGTAAGATGAAGATAATTCAGCCAGTTTCTCGCCTCTGTCCTCCTCTGTTTTCGAGTGTGATTTCCTGAAAAAATTTGCAAGTGAGAGTTTTTTGGGAAAATGTGTAATCTCTTTAAAAGTTCTTAATGTTCTATTTATAAGCATTCTGATTTTTTAAATTTGTTTTGCAATTTATTGTAACTTGCATTTACAATAGCTTGTTTTAGAAGTTTTGCCTAAAATTTTTACTGTTTGTTTTTTTTTTCTTTTTTTTTTACAAAATTGGACTAAAGGCTATTAGTCCAAACCTTTTTATTTTATAATTTTTTTTATTGGGCCATAATTGCTAGCTCAAACCTTATTTTTATGGATTTTTATTTTTTCTTTCTCTCATTTTTATTTATGAGCTTAAAATAGAATGACCCAATATTATTATTATTATTTTATATATTTTTCTTCCATATTTACTTTTGTTATTTTTCTAATTATCTAGATAAAATTGAATATTCACAATTATGAACCAAACTCTCAATTGAATTGATTCACCCTCTTTATTCCTAATCTTCCTTTCCTGGATTAAATCACTACATGACCAATCAAGGATTTAATATGAGAAAAAGTTTTTACAACCCATGACCAAAGATTGTGAAAGAATTCGATAGAAGAAAATTGACAACTAAGAAATAAGATTACTGTTTAATTAGGGGAAAGGGAGTCAAAGACATTGGTGAACCCATAGTTCTAGGTTTTATCTCATTGAAGTCCAGTTTTACTCTAAGCAATTTTCTTTTAATTCTTGCACTCAACACTTTTAATTTGAACAACCTAGACAACATAGGAATTTCTCTAAAAGGCACTCTATATCAGTCCCTTGGTATGATATTTAGATTCAATCCATTGTTACTACTGTGATAGGGTATGCTTAGCCTTAAGCTTGTTCCAGACACATCAATTTCGAATTCAAATTGCATGGATTAGGTTGTGAATGAGGGTAGAGAAATTGCTAAATTAAGCATTGGCTTTGTTTTTGGATTCTTACAAATTATGTTTTGGTTCTGCTTGATTGCTCTGAAACTTTATTCTTAGGAACTCTCTGCATATCCACTCTATATAACACTTCAAATCACAATGATTAGTTAAAGGTGAGGTAACTACTAAGTTCAAAATGCAGGTTTTTTCTATTTGAAATTATGCCTTTGAATTACAAAGTCAATATTGTATAGTTAGGAACAAGTCATCTTGTGAAGCGACAAGGTGGATTTAGTCCTTTGATGAAGTGTCATTAAAGGTATGTGATCTGAAACATTTTTGGCATGTGATGGAATTGTCGATGACCTTATAGATGTCATTGAGGGTAGTAGAGTGTATATGCCTTGTATCTATGTGTTGGGGTCATTGAAGTTTTTAATCAAATAGAATTGTCGAGAGAAAAACATGAAAGGAGGTATAGATGAAGATCGAAATGTATAGGATTACAACAAACTTGAACACTTAAAAGCAAGATTTCGAATTGATTGAAATGGGTATATACTTGAGAAGGTCTCATTACATGTACAAGAGGCTGTAAAAGTTTAGTCGAAAGGTATTGAAGGAAGCAAATGTAAAATGATCGAAGAGGTTCTTATGCATGTAGGAGGAGATTAAAACCATTTTCAAAAAGAAGATTTGTTCAAGGGAGCACTACGATTGAAAGGAAGTTCGTGTTGCAGTTAGAAGCGGTTTTCAAAGAGGAACGACTTTAGACAAGTGTCAACATCTTATTTAGGTTTATTTCCTTATTGTATACGTGTTGAAATTGACAAAAAAGTCAGTACTTGAATTTGGAGGATAGAATGGATTGGATGTTGTGACATTAAATTCAACTTTAGTTTTTGGACCCTTCATATGTTCAAAGCTTCCTAGCTCAATCCATGATTCGTTGGATTTTATATTTGGTATGTGATGCATTTTGCTTCTCCTGTCTTTTACCATTTATAAATTAACGTGTTTGAATGTTATAATTCATGCCATTTACACAATGTATAACAATATTTTAAATAAAGTTAGAAAAGGATAGACCATATATACGTGATAACTATGTTTTGTTGAGTGCCTGTGCTTAAGACTCTAAATGTATAAAAGGATATTTATGCAGGAAAAAAGTGTCAATTTGGTGTCGCTCTTCAGATAGATATGGTGTATGTGGATGACGTGGCTAGGGTACATATATTTCTTCTGGAACATCCAAATCCAAAAGGGAGGTATAATTGTTCACAATGTTCATTAACTTTTGAAAGGATTTATGAACTTGTTTATGCCAAATACCTAGAATTTCGACCAACAATGAAGTAAGTTTCTATTATACTTCATGACGTTACCCACTTTACATTCTTCTTGATTTAAGTAAATGATTTTTTTTTACATCTCATTGCAACATTAAATATTTGATGATTTCTACTTATAACTCAATGAAGCATATTGAAGGTACAAAAGGGCCACATTTGTCGTCAAAGAAGCTGATAGATTATGGATTTGTGTTCGAGTATGGACTTGAGGAAATGCTTGATGACACAATTCAATGCTACAAAGAAAAGGGTTACCTGTGAGGTGTTGTTGTCGATGACGAAAACACGATCAAACTTATTGATGCGTGGGATAGCACTGTCCTAAAGATAGTTAAACAAATTCGAAGCTAATAAGATTTCTGAGGCCCACACTCGCACACGGAGGGCGACAAGGAAAATCTATACGACAGGCCCATGAGGCCTATTTTCAAGTGCGCGAGCCTTCTCCTCTTTACTGGCCACTTTGAAAGCTATTAACACATTTTGATATATAAACACTTGATAGAAAACCAAATTAAGCAATGTGAGACTTGTACTTTTTGAAATACCCCATAACCTACAACATGAGGTAGCAGTGTACTTGTGATGGTTATCCATATAAAAAGACAATAATTATCTGTGTTAAGAAATGGTTGTTCAAGCTACTAATTGAATGCCTTGGAATTGGATTGTTGTTGGGAATAAAAACTAGCTAATATTGAAATTTTTTAGTGTACGTACAATGAAGATACTGAAATTTGAACTTAAAATTTCATGTAAATTATTTAAACTCCCCACTAAATTGATCTTAATTATAGTGTGTTTTGCTATTACAATCCTAATATGGATTGTATTGAATTTAAATAAAAGAAATACTGGTAACACTCTCTCACACATTCTTATGAAAATACTCTTTTTTATTAGTTGAAATTTCTTAGAAATTACAAAAATTTATGGGTCTCACATCTTATTTAATAACTCTCTCGTGACTTTGTAGCTTTCAATAAATTTCAACTAATAATAAAGCGAGTGTTAGGAAAAGTGTGCTAGAGAGTGTGTTGCTAGCACTTCTCTTTAAATAATAACATGTGCTTCAGGAAAGAAAAAAAGTATAAGTCATTCAATTTAATTAAGGTGTTTTTCAACCTCAACATTATTTTTGTGGGAAGGCTATAATTAGAAGTTCAAAATGTAAGGAAATCTTATTTTCTTCCAATATTTGATATTAGCTTATTTAGGAATGACAAGTATGAAAATAAGGGCTTCGTTCGTAAAGTTTGTGAAAATTTTCCAAATGCTGCAATAGATTCCAAAGAGATCCCACTTCCTCATGAATTTATCCTTAAATTAGGATCTTTTGGCTCAACTTTATCTGAGTTTTGTCGGGGGAGCAATACCATTTTTAACCTTAAATTGGTCAAAATACTCATAATTTCTGACTTTTCGTGGAGGATTGGATCCAATAACTGGGGGTCTATAGATATTACATGCACACCATCATTTAGCTATTGTAATTCTTTTCTTGATAGCGGGTCACATGTATAGGACCAACTAGGGTATTCAAATCTTCAATATTCAATTAAATCTTTTAATATAGAGCTGTGGGAATTTAATTTCCATAGTAATTCGACATACAGGACTAACCCATTAGCTTGATATCATTGAGAAAATGCAAATTGATTGTCATTTTGCAAGACAAGCTCTAGATTATTAAAAAGAAGAAGTTAATTCTACAGAAGTGAAGTAATTTCGTATGTCACTAAGTTTTTCAAATTAAAACACAAATCAAAGAATATAAAGTGCAATGAAAATTATTTTATTGGTAATAAAGATATAAATTAAAATATAAAAATAAGTATTTAAAACTTTTAATTTTAAAACATCTTAAGAAATTAGTTAACTATTGAAATATTAATTTAATTATAATTTTGTAAATATCTAATTATATTTAATTGTTGATTAAAGAAATTCAAGAATTGGTTAAAATAATTGAAAGTAAAAGTTAATCTCATTTGATTGGATAATTAGTTAAATAGAAAAAAAAATGGATTTGATCTGATGAAAAAAAATCCATAAAACACGTATCATAAATAAATAAAGAAACGTTACTGCATAGGTTTTATGCCCCCAGCAAGTGCACCAAATGGTAAAAGTAATATAATGAAGTAAAATATCATCACCACCTCATGTTGATATGTATTGGTTTACTAAGGGTCTATTTGGCTAAATTAGCAAATAAGTTAGCCAAAAAGCTGATATAAGTTAATTATTTAATAAGACTAGTTATTAAACTAAATGATAAGGGTAAAATAATATAATATTACTTGTCCATAATTAGAAATTTGGTAATTATATATATTTTCAAATATTTATTACATTTCATATTTTAATTCATTTATCATCTTAAAAATTAGAATGATAATATTTTATTTTTATTTCCAGTTTAAAATATTTTATTAAATGCAGCGAGCAATATAAATGGATTCATATGTTATAATTTTGGATTTTATATTATAAAGAATGATATTTGACTAGAATGAGAGAGTAGATTTTTTGAACAAAAGAAGAATAAAGAAAAAAAATTCTAAAAAGATAATGAGGATAAAATGAATTTTTTGTTTTGGCTAAGAGCTTATTGTAAGTTCAAGCACTAACAAAATAGGCCAAAGGTGGTTAGTTAGTTTTTTTTTAATACATATAAGAAAAATAATTGAATTAAAAAGAAATAAACCACACAAAAATTCAGATTATTTAACAAAAACTCACATAAATTTTACTTCATACTAAAAAGTATATTTTATATGTTTTAAATATTTTTTATTTATTTTCACTAAGCTCTAGTAATTCATAAATTAATATTGATAAAAATTCAACTTGAAAGAAAGGTAAGAATGTTTGACTTATACAACAAGGTTTTAAGACTTTGTACAAGCTACCAAAATTTTCCTACCGCTAGATCTATCCTAGTGAACACTTAAAATATACTCCCTATGATCCAAAATTATTGATGTTTAAAGTTAATGCACATACCTTAAGAAATATTTAATATTACCCATAAATTAACTAGTATATTTAGTCTAAAATACCCTCATTTAATATTTATTATAGGAGTGATTGTGAAGTAAAACATAATTATTAAATAGGGGTATATATATGTGAAAAAAATAATTAATAAGACTTGAAATTTGTAACATCAATAGTTTTGGAAAAAAAGAAGAAGCTAAAACATCAATAGTTTTGGACCGAAAGAAGTAATTGAAAGCTCATCCTCTATTTTCATATAACTTTGCTTGTAAGTCTAAGAGATTAGCCAAACGGAGCACGACATGATTTTATATTTATTAAGTCATAGGGTTGAGTTCTCATTTATTTCTATGAAATGATCTCATTTGAATATTTTAAGATAAACTAGTCCTAATTCCTTGGCAGCTAACCCTTTGTTTAATAAAGGAGAACCTTATTCTAATCCTTAGGCACATTTATTAAGCAAGCAAGCATATTAGTTCAAGATTCTTAAGGATGCACACAATATCATGCTCCTATTCCTAGAATTCATGCATCACATGTCTCAAATTCCCAATTTCTACTTAAGACCCAATTTTTCAATTGTCACATCAAGTATAGATTCATTCAATTGATTTCCATCACAGAGAAATCATTAAGCATTGAGATTAGTGAAGCCAAATAAAATATGCTCTTTATTATAAAATAAAATTTATGTAAATTTTTATTAAATAATTTGAATTTCACTCCATATTTGTGTATGCTTCCTGATTTGAACCAATTCCTCTAGAGCAGAATAAGATAAAGACGAAGATGCCAAAATGCCTAGATCAAGATGGACATCTTGCCCAACATCGCATCATGAGAACAAGACTCTTGATTTCCCCGAACCTGTAAAGGTGTGCATCATTTCCCCGTATATCAAGCGCAAGTTGGTCTTGGACTAGAATCCTAGTCTCCTAGACCTCATATCCTTCATAAGTCATAACTGAAAAAGGTTTGGAGTCTGGACACAAACATTCAACTCGTATCCTTATTTTGGGAACTATTCCTTAAGCCTGCCGTGACGGATTCGAGTAATTTTCCTCCAATCATAATAACGTAGTATCCGAGTAACGTCAGAGACAATTTTCCTCCAAAAAGTCTAAAACCTGAACGACACTTTTCCTATGGTATTGTCCATGCAGCGTAAAGGAGAATGGGAAGAGGTAAAAAAATAAAAAAATAAAAAAATAAGATATTTACTTCTTAAAAGCTATAACTAGCTAATTATGTCAAACAGAATAATCCATACACAGTAAATATTAAAGTAACGTTAAACGTTTAATCAATTAAAGTAGCGTTAAACACACACATCATTTTACATTTAAATAATTTCTGTCATTTAATTACAATTAATTAACTTTATCTAATTTTCTGTATACTTTAATCTTATCACATTACACAAACAAGAAGTCATATAATTTCCAAAGATATGTGCATCACGATTTTTTCATAAACCCAAATCATAATATAGAAAGTTTGGCATGTCAGAGATGTCACATGGACTAGTGATGAGATTAAAATAATGTATGTAAGTAAAGAGTAATCTTTATCTCATAAGTCGGTTTTATACAGTTGAGTTAGTCTTAAAACTCACATTTTAAGATGGTATTGAAGTTTATCTTAATTATTATTGTTAGATTTATTAGGCCACCTGTTATTAGTCCGTGACGGATAACCCTCACCTCACAATCTAGTTTTGTAAGGTTGAATTAGATTGCAAATCTAAATTAGAAAATATCAAAAAGAAAAGAAAAAAGAAACAAAAAACCAATGAATATCCAACATCCAATGATAACGAACATGTGTGGTGAGGAGAAGAGAAAAAAGTCAACAGGTGTCAGTTTTCATTTTTCCTTTCCTGTTACAAGTGGATTTATAGCAGTCATCAGAGGAAGAAAGAAGTGTTGGGAAAATGGAAGAAAGCAAAGGAAGAGTGTGTGTTACAGGAGGTACAGGTTTTATTGGATCATGGATTGTCAAGAGGCTCCTGGAAGATGGTTACTCTGTTAACACCACTGTAAGACCCGACCCAGGTAGTAGAAGCTACTCATCTGTTAATCATTGTGTTGGGTATATAGGATTTGAATCAAACGCTGCATTCTTCAGGGTGTTAATCGTATTTAGTTGTTTTGTGCGCTTAATTTGACCATACATATTGAACACTGTTATTGTTTCCCTGACACCTTTTTGGTGTGGGTTATATATACTGTATATGACCTGAAATCAGGACACCGCAGCTTGTAAAGCATGAATCGTTTCACTTGCTTTTTGCATTCAATTTGACGACTAGGTCCAACAATTTGTATGTTATAAGGTTAAAATAGTATTTAAATGATTGTTGCATGTTTTTGACATGTATCTATTTGGGTATTACCCAAGAAACAACATTCTTAATTGCTATAAAGAAAGTGATGGGTGGACACCCATATGCTGGTTGGCATCTGGAAAGATAAAGAGAGAGAAGTACAGGTACCACAGGTGATATAATGTGATAGGAAGAGAGAAATAGATAGAAATGATGAATGTTAATATGGTGTTTGGAGCGATGGGATGTTCATTACTACTATTTCTATAATATTTTTTATTTGATTAAGTTTGCAACTTGATTCACAAAACCAAAATAATAATTTTAATTTTTAAATTAAAGAACACAAGAAGGATGTTAGCTTTCTTACCAGCTTACCAGGAGCATCTCAAAGGCTACAAATTCTCAGTGCTGATCTCAGCAATCCAGAAAGCTTCAGTGCAGCCATTGAAGGGTGCATTGGAGTTTTCCATGTGGCTACCCCAGTTGACTTTGAATTAAATGAACCTGAGGAGGTAGTGACCAAAAGATCCATTGATGGTGCACTAGGCATTTTGAGGGCATGCCTCAATTCCAAGACTGTGAAGCGAGTTGTTTACACCTCTAGTGCCTCTGCTGTGACTTTCAATGGCAAAGAAGAGGCAGTGATGGATGAGAACTCTTGGAGCGATGTGGATATTCTTAGAGCTTCAAAGTTGATTGGTTGGTCATATGCAGTGTCAAAGACATTGACCGAAAAGGCAGTACTTGAATTTGGAGAGCAGACTGGATTGGATGTTGTGACTCTAATTCCAACTTTTGTTTTTGGTCCCTTCATTTGTCCAAGCTTCCTGGCTCGGTCCAGGCTTCATTGAATTTCGCATTTGGTATGTGGTGTAGTTTGCTTCTCCTGTTTTTTTACCATTTATTAATTGACAGTGTGTTTTAAGGTCAAGCAATTCTATTTTGAACAGTGTTAAAGTAGGAGAGATCACACATGATAACCATGTTTTGTGTACTCGCTTCAGTTCATATAGTTAATTAAGATTATAAATATATTAAAGGAAATTTATGCAGGAGAAAAAAGTGCCTTTGGTTTCATGCTTCAGACACCAATGGTGCATGTGGATGACGTGGCTAGAGCACATATATTTTTGCTGGAACATCCTAATCCGAAAGGGAGGTATAATTGTTCACAATGTTTGGTAACTTTTGAAAGGATCTCTGAACTTGTTTCTGCCAAATACCCTGAATTTCAACTAGAGACAGTGGAGTGAGTTTCTATAGTACTTCATGTTGTTACACTTGACATTCTTCTTAATTTAATTAAATGATTTCTTTTATTTCATTGCAACAAATATTTGCCTATTTGTTCTTATAGGTCGTTCAAGCAAACTGAAGGTATGAAGGTCCCAGATTTATCGTCAAAGAAGCTGACAGATTCTGGATTTGTGTTCAAGTATGGACTTGAGGAAATGCTTGATGATGCAATCCAGTGCTGCAAAGAAAAAGGGTTACCTGTGAGGTAGTGGTGTACTCTTTTTTATGTCATATGATGAAGAAGGTTATCTGTGCTTAAAAATGGTTGTTCAAGCTACCAATTGATTGCTCGTGGAAGTGGACAGCTATTGGCAATAGAAACTAGTTATTGCGGGTCCAATATGGTTTGTATTAAATAAATATATATCTAGCAACGTGCTGTGCTGGTTGTGGAAAATCTACATTCATATCTTTTATAAAAGTAATAGAGTTGAGCGAGCTTTCAAAGGCTTTCAGAGACGCATTTATGGAACATTCAATTCAATTTCCATATTTGTAAATAAGAATGACCTAGGTTGTGAACTTTTAGGTAGGGTGATGTGAAGAAATAGCTGGATTAATTGCTGGAACAAGAAGAATTGTTCTTGTTAAATGGCCTCTACGATAGCTTCAGTTCTACGATCATTGTAAAAATAAACACCAAGAAGAGAAGAGAGCAAACAGAACACACACATTGTATGGTGGAATTGTAGAATTGTATTTTCGTTCTGCATATTTTAACATATTTACAATGACTTGTATTTTGTGAAAATACAAAGTTACAAGCAATGCTGACTTAGTATAACCACTCTCCAAAATCATGGATTATCATCCAGTTTCACCTCTACTACTGGCCGACTAAATTGATTGCAGATGAAAAAATATAAAAATAACATATCTAACAGATTTTATATTCAAAATATTAGGAAAAGTCTCAAATCTAACAATCATGTTGTTCACTACCAGTGTTTATAAAATATCCCGGAGTTAAATCTTGTTACTTGGTAGCAGCTAAACTGTTTACCGTACACATTCAGAGTTGGAATTATTTGCATAATACAATTTTGATACCTATTATGTTGACCTAATAATGAGAGTTTGAATAGTTTGCATAAGATTTTAATACCAAAAATGGTTTTGACACGAATATTCAGCTCTTATCCGTATGTCAAGACCTCAATCCTAAGTCTTACTTTTTATATAATAATGGACTTGAATTTTACTTAAAAATAAAGTTTGCTTTTAAAAAACAAAGCGTGTGAATGATTCTCAAGAAGAAAATATCCCAACAACAAATTTGACTTTTCCGGTGCATAACTTATCATAACGTAGTCTAGAAGTGATCTTAAATCCAATCCCAGTAACTTAGTACCCACGTAATCAATGTTAAAGACAGCCTATTTGCATATAATCTCCCTCCAAAAATGTCTAAAGCCTGAACGACTATTTTCCTGTGGCATCGTCCATGCAGCATAAAGCGAGGATGGAAAGAGTGAAAAATAACAGATTTTTAATTATTAACTTCTTAAATGCTATAACTTTCTAATTATGTCAACCAGAGTAATCCATAAATAGTATATAAATATTAAAGTAACGTTAAACATTTTACCAATTAAAGTAACATTAAATACACATCATTTTATATTTTAAAAAAATTCTGTGATTAAAATTACAATATACTTTATCTGATCAGTTTATCTATACTTTAATCACTTGACACAAACAAGTGATATAATTCCTAAAGTGTGTGCATCACGGTAAAAAGTATGGCAAAGGGTCAAATTCGTGGCCAAGAAGATATTAGTACAACATATCCAATAATAAAGAATTAAGTCCATAAGTGTCTCTCTCCAATTTTTCTTTCCTGTTCATCGTTCAAATTTGAAGTGCATATATATAGCAGTCATCAGAGCAAGAGAGAATTCACAAAAGGCAAATGGAAGAAAGCAAAGGAAGAGTGTGTGTTACAGGAGGTACAGGTTTTATCGGTTCATGGAATTATCAAGAAGCTCCTTCAAGAAGGTTACTCTGTTAACACCACTGTGAGACCCGATCCAGGTAATAGAAGCACCCCCATCTGTTAAATAAATATTTTCAACATTGTTATAGTTTCCCTGGAAACCTTTAGGTATAGCGTATATATATACTATATAGGAACCAAAACAAAATCAAACACTGCAGCTTGCAGGGCGTGAATCATTTTATTTGTTTTTTGCATTTACTTTGTGTGTTATGTGATTAAAAAAAAATTATTAAGTTATCCTTCCATGTTTTTAACATGTTTCATTTGGGCATAGCCCAAAAAACAATATTATTTATATAAAAGAATAAATAGTTTATGTATTGACAGTATCTGCTAATCCCATCCTTTTTTTTTCACCCATAATTTTAAAAATAAATAAATAAAAAGACAACTTTACTCCTACCCTTTCCTCTTCTCCCACTCTTTTAAAAACTTCTCATCCCCTCTCCTCTCACTTTCCTCTCCTCTCGCCCTCGCCCTCGCTCTTGCACTCTTATTTCCCTCTCGCTAGCTCTCGCGCTCTTGTCTCCCTCTCGCTCCTCGGAGGTGAGCCACAGAAGCTCTTTGCCGTTGCCAGAGGTGAGTTCCATTTTTGTTTACGTTTTAGATTTAATGAAATTGCGATTTGTTGTGTATTGATACATAATAAATTGCGATTTTATTGTGCATCCGGAATGAGTACAAAACGGAATCGCAATTCCATTATATATTATTAATTTTTAATTTTTTTGTTATATTATTATTTATTTGAAATAAATAATTTAAATTATTTGCTTTTATTTTTTTTGTCCTTTAAATTGTTTATGTAATTCATGTAATTTTTCATTTTAAATTTGTTTCTAATTATTAATTTTAACTACTATTTTTTTAGAATATTTCTATAATTTATTATCTAATTGTTAAATTATTATTAATGTTTCATATTCATTATGTCATGCACAATGTTTGGTACCTATTGTCATTAAATTAATTTCTAAATACATAATGGAAATGAGTTTCCGCTGTGTAATGTACACAACGAAAACGCATTTCTGTTTTGTAAAGGGGTGTGCCCTCTGGAAAAATCAAAAACGCATTTTTGTTATGTACAGAAGGCGCACCCCCTTACATAACAAAAACACGTTTTTATTGTACATAATATATAGCGAAAACACGTTTTTGGCAGGGGATATTTTTGGAAAAAAAAATTACAAACATAAGTTGGGGGTGAAAAGTGCAAAAACAGTGGTGAGAATAACAGTGTCAGTATTGACAATGAAAAAGATTTTTACACAACTACCCAATCACAAACTATCAAGTTGATTAATTTTTACAATAATTATTTTAAAACTTATGCCTATTATGATTTATGAATAATTGACCATGTATAATTTATTTTTACTTATATAGAAATTAAACTCTAATATTCTTCACAATTATTTTTGGAATTTGATTCACAAAATCAAGATAATATTTTTTACTTATAAATTAAAGTAGAACACAAGAAAGATGTTAGCTTCCTTACCAGCTTACCTGGAGCATCCCAATGGCCACAAATTCTCCACGCTGATCTCAGCAATCCAGAAAGTTTCGGTGCTGCCATTGAAGGCTGCATTGGAGTTTTCCATGTTGCTAGTTGTTCGCTACAACTGTTTATAAGATAACCCAGAATTAAATATTGTTACTAATTAATTGGTAGCAGCTAAACCGTTTACCGTACCTATTCAAGGTTGGAATCATTTGCATAATATAATTTTGATACCCACTAAGTCCGCCTGACACCGTCATAACCACAATGATCTTGGCACGACTATTCGACCCTTATCCTTAATTCAAGACCTCAATCCGAAGTCTAACTTTTTTATTTAATAGAATGGACTTGAATTTTACTTAACAATAAAGATTGCTTTTAAAAACAAAGTGTGTGAATGATTCTCAAGAAGAAAATATCCCCACAACAAATTTGGCTTTTTCGGTGCATAACTTGTCATAACGTTCTTATCAAAAAAATAAAAACTTGTCATAACGTTGTCTACAAGAAATCTTAAATCCAATCCCAATAACTTAGTATTGAAATAGAAAAAGCGCACAAGGGGGGTTGAATTGTGCGTTTAAAACTTTTTAAAATAATATAAATAAGTTTGAAAACGTTTTCAAGCTAAGGGTGTGAATACCCAATTTTATCCGGGCAGTCCATGCAATAAATAATAATAAATTTTTTAAAATAATAATAAATAAATAATAAATAATAAATAATAATAATAATAAAAGGAGTAAATATTTTTTTAAAGTTGATTTCTTTTTGGGCACAGCAGAACTGAAGGCCCATCTAGTAAAAATAAAAAATATTGGGTCAAACTAGGCCATAAAAGAGAGCTTGCAGAGCAAGCTACTCAGACTTGCAAAGCAAGCCTCATTGTAAATCTGGAAGGTATAAATAAAGCACTATAGAATTTGGAGAGGGGGGACTTTCATTTTCAAAAAAATCGGAGAACAAAGGGAAAAAGATAAGGAGAACGACGGAAGAGAGTGAACGATTGCGAAACGGAGAAGGATCATTGTTCGGAAATTGGAAGCTGCGAAGGTGTTCTTCTCACTCTTTCTCCATTATATCTGTAACTGATTTTCTAATCTGACATGTATGATTAATTATCATATTTGTGTTCTTGTGACTAGCAATTACTTCTCGAACCTCTATAATGGATTAATCATTATGATGTAGATAGTGTTTTTGGCCTCTGAAGTGTAACAGAGTTTTTATTGAGTCAAAGTCTCTTTGATCTTTGAACGGCACCTGTACACTGATCTCCGCACTATTCTAAAATTGCAAATAATGGAGAATCACTTATTAATGTAGTGATTTTGTTATGCTATCAAAACCAAATGTTATGCGTTCATACACGTTTCTTGCACTTTTACAGTAATGAACACATACACTACTTCAATTGCTGCAAAGATTTAGGATTGCCGCACACACTTATCATAGATTAGGAGTGAATCCAAACAAATTATAACCAAATGATAAAAAAAAAAAAAAAAACTGAAGCAAAGCGGTCCTCGCGTTCTCACGATGGGTATGTCGTCGTACGAAAATCTCACTATGGTGCTGCCACCTCCTTCGTTGCAGTACGGTTCAACTTTGTCTTCTCCACCGTCCGCCGTGTCATCGACGCATAGCCATAGACTTGAACCTTCGCGCCTTCACCACATTCGTCACCACGGATCTCCAAGTTCGCACTACCTTCTTCCACCTTCACGCGTGCGATCTTCGCATAGCCACTGTCACCTTCGTTATTTCGATTTGAATCGACGCTTTTGCTAACCGTCGCTGCACCTACGTGCACCTCTGTGATGCAAATCGTCGACGGCAATCACGGTCCTCCCCTTTGCCTTGTCATACTCGCGCTAACCTCCGCCATAACAGACTCGCGCCGCCCTTGCGAATGTTGTGCCACGAGAGGGTCGCGCGACGCCCTTCCCTTCCCTGGGTAAAGACATGCGCGTTGAAGCCAGAGAGTGAAGAGATCCAAGGGGTATTTCCCCTCTCGGTGAAGATGGGCCGAGCCCGTTATTATTATTATTATTTTTTTGTTTTTTTGTTTTCTTTTCTTTTCGCCTGGGTCAGTTGGCTCGTTCGTTTTCGAGGCCTTAGTAGTGCATTTCTCTGTTAGCTTAAGTTCACCCCCTTGCAGCTTCCATCATAGTAATAATATAATAATATAATAACGTAATAATATTAATAATAATGATATAATAATAATAATAATAATATAAGAGTAATAGTAGTCAATCTAAAAGATTAACGTCGAATCAAGTTCACGTTTATAATACTTTTTTTTAAAAAAATTATGCTTAGCTTCCTTTAATAAATAAAATGAACAAATAAATAATAAATCTTTAAACTTAATAATAGCCACTTATGATGCACTTCCTATTTAGACATTATTAAAGTTTTAATGTTGATCATTTAAGATGCACTTCTTATTTGATCATCATTCTTTTTTTAAAAAATATAAAAATAAAAATAAAAATAATCATAATCATAATCATAATCATAATCATAATAATAATATTAACTAAATATATAAAATATATTTTAATAAAGGTTTTAATGATAGTCACTTTGGATGCACTTCGTATTTGACTATTATAAAAACCTAAAAAGGCATATTGATAACTATTTTGGATGCACTTCCAATTTGGTTATTGAGTATATCTTTACAATAAAAAAATAAAATAATAATAATATAAAATAAAGTTAGTAAATCTTTTTTTATAATATTAAATTTTCTCTTTTTAAAAAGATTTCAAGTAGTCACCTTGGATGTACTTCCTATTTGACTATTATGAAAATCCTAAAAGGTATATTGATAACCACTTTAGATGCACTTCCAATTTGGTTATTGAGTGTACCTTTACCATACTAAAAATAAAATAAATATAATAATAAAAAATCAATCAACAAAATGATTTTCTACAAAGAACTACGTGAGTCTGATTCCTCATTGCACCTGAGGATACGTAGGAGCAGGGGCCCACCCCTGTCGATCTCAACAAAAATAAAAAAATTAATGTCTTTCCAAAAATAAAAATGTTTTCTTCTAAAAATAAAATTCTTAAATAAAATAAAGACATTTTCTTTTTAGGGGTAAAATAAATACTTTAGAAGCTATCCTTTTTGCACGTTTAATTAGGGGCAACCATCTTTATGACGAACGTTATAGGGTGCTAACACCTTCCTTACGCGTAACCGACTCTCGAACCCATATTTGGTTTCAAAGACTATTTATTCTTTTTAAAGGGTTTTTCCAAGGTTTTCCTTAATAAACTTTGGTGGCGGCTCCTCTGATTTCCATTTTTTTTTCGCCATTCGATCGTGACCCCTGTTGTGACAAAGGGATAGAGAGAAATATAATACAGAGAATTTTTATACTGGTTTACTCAACCTGAGTTACGTCCAGTCCATTCACCTAAAAAGTATCCACTAACCAACCTTAGGTTACAAGTATTATTCGTGGCCTTTTCAGGCTTTACAAGACAATCACCCTATATTGCTTAACCCAATTATTCTTTTTCACTAAGCCTCTCCAGGCTTTCATAACACAAACAAGTGTTTATACAAAGGTATCAACTCACGTAGTGAGGATTTGAAAGATTAAGCTCAAACACTCAGAATATTTTTACAAGACTTTTTCAGTATCGTCCAATGGACGCTTATAGATAAAGTACAGAAGGCTTTTGATGTCTCACTGAGATTGTCACAAGTTAGCACGTATCGCAATTCTTCTTTCTTTTTTTTCGCTTCTTCCTTGGTGCATATATATAGTCTTCAGGGAAAAAGATCTATTGTGGAAGACTTGACTTCATTATACAAGGAGATTAGGCGTGACAAGTTTTAGACTTGTACTAAAACGGAAAGCGCAGGATTGTGCTGGTGGTTTGCTTTTTTGAACATTCTTTATTCGGGATGGCAGCTTGATAAGTTGACTTGCTTTATCTGTTTTGCTGCGCCTTTGCACTAGAATGAATTTGATTACATTTAATGCTTCAAAACAATTTATACGTTAGATCACTAGAATGGTAATATGTTAGTTTTGAGGAAAAACGAACATAAGTAAATTGGATGTTTAAATAAGACTTAGCCGTTTGAAGATTTGTCGTTGGAAGCTTTTGTCTGAATGCATCTGATATTTTATTTTGTTCTAAGAGACAAGCTTTAGCTTCGGACGGTCATCTTCAGTTACGTCTACTAGACGGTCTTCTGTAGCATGTCTACTGGACGGTCTTTTTTAGCATGTCTACTGGACGGTCTTTTTTGGCACGTCAACTGGACGGTCTTTTTTTAGCACGTCAACTGGACGGTCCATTTAAGAGTAACTTGTTTGCTGTGACAAGATTAGTCCTTAGCCAGAAACTTGAACATTAATAAGTTTGTTATTGTGAACACCCAATTTTATCCGGGTAATTCATAAAATAAAAATAATAATAAATAAAACATAATAAATAAATAAAAAATAAGTAAATAAATAATAATATTTTCTTGAGGTCCATATCCATTCTAAATAAGTTGGGCCTAGCATCATAATTAAGCCTATAGGTCATCTAAAAAGAGAGGGAGATAGCAGAAAGCAAATAAAAAGAAATGAAATCAGTAGGTATTTGTTTTGGGCTATAGGATTAAAGGTCCATCCAAGAAACAGAACACACCAGGCCCATTATTAAAAAAAAAAAACACAAAACAAAACAAACACTAACAAGAGAGAAAAAAGGGGGGAACGTGAGATATGCCAGCCATTTTTTTAAACTTGCAATGCAAGTTTTTGAGGTCTATAAATATAGAGGGAGTCTTAAAGCAGAGGAAAAAAAAAACAGAATGAGGGGAGAACGAAAGTTGAAAAACGAATACGGAAAGAGAAACGAAGAATAAAGAGGTATAGAAAAAAAGAGAAAAAGAGAGAAAAAGGGAGAAACAAAGGCACGGGAGTACAAAATTTCTTTCGTTAAAGAATCGAGTTTGCTGTCTCGTTTAAAAAGGTTTGGCTTGCTGAGAATCTCTTCATTAAGAATCAAAGGTAGAACTTATTCTTCTCTTTTTCAATTGTTTACATAGATATTTTCTTTTTCTGCTTGATGAGTTAAAGCTACTGACATTCTATTCCGATTCCATTTCGTTAAACATGTAATGCTTTGATTTGATATTCGTTTAGCATTCTTTTACGTTTCGAAGATCACTTGAATCTCACTTTAGTAATATCACTTCAATAATGCTAATTCGATTCAGTGTCATAATATCACATCATAAATCCACTAGCACCACACTATAGAACCAACACATGTAGATTCCGATCCTTCCCCTCTTGTAAACGAATCAAATGAAAAAGGATAATAATCAAATCCAATCGCCACATTTCCTTCGTCATCAGAACAATAAAATAAAAAAATGAAGTGATAAATAAAATGGCATAACGTAGCTACCACGACGAGGCATCGGTGTTCTTCGTGATTCTTCGATTCTTCACTATCAGAACATGAATCGTTATAACGACGCCTTTCCATACCTCTGTCGAGCCAATTCCCGTATCATAACGCCTATTCACACAGTGTCTTTGCGTAGAATATTCTAGTCCATCTTGTTTCACTGTCGGCGGTGTAGATCTCCTCCACAAGTGAGCGGCGCGACAGTTTTGAAGCAAGGGCAGCGTGATGAAGTTCCGAAGGAAGAGTCGCGCGATGCAGGAGTAACGTGACGGAGAAGTGGCGTGAGACTGGAAGCAGCGCGATGGAGGAGTGTCGTGAGGAAAAGCAGTGCGATGGAGAAGTGATGCCTTCAGAATCTGCGTTTCCACCATTGCCACCGTTTGGGCCTGCAAAGGAGGCGACGCATCTATAGAGAAGACAGAGGAACGAACCTCTGAAAGCAACAATTAGACCCCTCTCTTTTTTTGGTTTCCTTGTGGGTTGTTGGAATAAAATTGGGCTTGGCCCAATGTCATAAAGTTTCCACGAAAATTCTTTCCTGTACGCCTAGTATACACGGATACAGACTTGGCTTAATTTTGTTTTGTTTGTACTAACGTAAGCCTTTATCAAGAATATAGTCTAAGTAATACTTCCCATCTAACTCTTGATTTATGGTCTCAGCTTTCCTTTTATTTGATATAAGAAGATTAATTTGAAATTATTATTTTTTAGTCAAAACCGATTCATTTGTTGCATTGATCTAAATGAGTGAATTGGTGTTTGGTTAACACAAAATTCATCAAGAGTGGTTTCATAAATTGAAACGAATTTATAATAACAATATAAAAATAATAAGTTTGGATGATTAAACTAGGATTTACGAATTATGTTTTTGCATAAAACTTTTAATGTTTTATAATAAGTATAACTAGGTTTCTTTAATAAATAAATGATTAGATAAATCAATAAAATAATTCAAATTTGATAATGTCCACTTAGGATGCACTTCCTATTTGGACATTATTAAAGTTTTAATGATGATCATTTAAGATGCACTTCTTATTTGATTATCATTCTTTTTTTAAAAAAATAAAAATAAAAATAAAAATATTCATAATCATAATCATAATAATAATATTAACTAAATATATAAAATATTTTTTAATAAAGGTTTTAATGATAGTCACTTTGGATGCACTTCCAATTTGGTTATTGAGTATATCTTTACAATAAAAAAATAAAATAATAATAATACAAAATAAAGTTAGTAAATCTTTTTTTATAATATTAAAGTTTCTCTTTTTAAAAGGATTTCAAGTAGTCACCTTAGATGCACTTCCTATTTGACTATTATGAAAATCCTAAAAGGTATATTGATAACCACTTTAGATGCACTTCCAATTTGGTTATTGAGTGTACCTCTACCATACTAAAAATAAAATAAATATAATAATAAAAATCAATCAACAAAACGATTTTTTACAAAGAACTACGTGAGTCTGATTCCTTATTGCACCTGAGGATACGTAGGAGCAAGGGCCCACCCCTGTCGATCTCAACAAAAATAAAAAATTAATGTCTTTCCAAAAATAAAACGTTTTCTTCTAAAAATAAAATTCTTAAATAAAATAAAGACATTTCTTTTAGGGGTAAAATAAATACTTTAGAAGCTATCCTTTTTGCACATTTAATTAGGGGTAACCGTTTTTATGATAGACATCGTAGGGTGCTAACACCTTCCCTACACATAATCGACTCCCGAACCCATTTTGGTTTCATAGACCACATCCTTTTAAAGGTTTTTTCAAGGTTTTCCTTAATAAACTTTGGTGGCGACTCCTCTGATTTTCATTTCTTTTTCGTCGTCCGGTCATGACCCTGGATGCGACAATTATCTTCAAAACTTTGAAGGTTAAGACGCTTCTACGTCTTTGATTCCAACAAGTACCAACGTAATTAATTAATGTTAAAGACAACCTATTTTTAATTGCCTGTAATATCCCTACAAAAATGTCTAAATATTAAAGTAACGTTAAACATTTTACCAATTAAAGTAACATTAAACACACACATCATTTTATATTTAAAAAATTTATGTGATTTAATTACAGTTTATTTTATCTGATCATTTTATGTATACTTTATCACTTGACACAAACAAGAAGTGATATAATTTCCAAAGGTGTGTACATCACGGTAAAAAGTGTGGCAGAGGGTCAATTGCGTGGCCAAGAAGATATTGAAAAGAAAGGACGAAAGAGATATGAAAGTAATATAATCCAACATATCTAATTATAAAGAATTAAGTCCATAAGTGTCACTTTCCAATTAATTTTTCTTTCCTGTTCATCGTTCAAATTTAAAGTGCATGTATAGCAGTAATCAGTGCAAGTGAGAATTCACAAAAGCCAAATGGAAGAAAGCAAAGGAAGAGTGTGTGTTACAGGAGGTACAGGTTTTATTGGTTCATGGATTATCAAGAAGCTCCTTCAAGATGGTTACTCTGTTAACACCACTGTGAGAACCGATCCAGGTAATAGAAGCACCTGCATCTGTTAGATAAATATTTTCAAGATTGTTATTGTTTCCTGAAAACCTTTAGGTGTAGCGTGTATATATATATATATATAGGTTTAATTATCTATTTGGTTTTTATAATTATAATTTTTTTTTAGTTTCTATACTTAAATCATCTCTTTTTAATCTCTATATATTATATTTTTTATTCTTTTTAGTCCTTGTTGTAATCCCTTTTAATCCCTTTATCTTTTTAGTCTCTGTTTTTTGCATTTACTTTGTGTTTTATGTGATTAAGAAAATATTTATCCTTCCATGTTTTTAACATGTTCTATTTGGGTATAGCCCAAAAAACAATATTATTTATACAAAAGATTAAAGTTTGTATTGATAATGTAAAAGATTTTTATCCAATCTATCCAATCACAAATTATCAAGTTGATTAATTTTTACAATAATTATTTCAAAAGTCATATCTATCTTGATTTCTGAATAATTCACGATGTATAAAATTTTTTGTTTACATAGAAATTAAACTCTATAATATTCTTCACAATTATGTTTTGAATTTGATTCACAAAATCAAGATAATAATAATTATTTTTAAAATAAAGTAGAACACAAGAAGGATGTTAGCTTTCTTACCAGCTTACCAGGAGCATCACAAAGGCTACAAATTTTCAGTGCTGATCTCAGCAATCCAGAAAGTTTCAGTGCAGCCATTGAAGGGTGCATTGGAGTTTTCCATGTTGCTACCCCAATTGACTTTGAACTAAAGGAACCGGAGGAAGTAGTGACCAAAAGAACCATTGAGGGCACACTAAGCATTTTGAAGGCGTGTCTCAATTCCAAGACTGTGAAGCGAGTTGTTTACACCTCTAGTGCCTCTGCTGTGAATTTCAATGGCAAAGTAGAAATGATGGATGAAAGCTATTGGAGCGATGTTGATTGTCTAAGAGCTTCAAAGCCATTTGGTTGGTCATATGCGGTTTCAAAGGCATTGACAGAAAAGGCAGTGCTTGAGTTTGGAGAACAAAATGGATTGGATGTTGTCACACTAATTCCACCTTTTGTTTTTGGACCCTTCATTTGTCCAAAGCTTCCTAGCTCAGTCGATGCTACACTGAATTTCGCATTTGGTATGTGAGACCAATTTGAAAAAGAAATTTTAGTCATTCAAATTAGCATATCATTAGTCGTTTTTGTCTCTACTCTTAAATTAATTTGATACTTAGACTTTGGCAATTAGCCCGGAGTCATTTTGGTCCTTGATTTTAGTGTACATTAGTCAACTTAATCCAGTTGAATCGAACTGACTGATGACCCACAAATTTAGGGAATAAATTGATCGTAGTATGTTAGAAGTAAAGTTGATTAATGGTATCAATTTCAACGAACAAATTGATTGGTAATTATCAAAGTTAGAAACTAAATTTGTATTTTTTTTATTGGGCTTAAATATATTTTTGGTTCTTTATTTTTTTACTAAAATTTATTTTGGTCTTTTATCTTTTAAAAGATTTAGTTTGGTCTTTTAATTTTTAAATTTGAGTCAATGTTGTCCTTTTGTTAATAGTGATTATTTTCGAATTTAGGATATGATTTTGAACCTTGTTTTGATTGATTCAAGACTTAAAACGTGTTCCATTAGATTCACCTACATGAAAACTGTGGAACCCAACTAATGTTCGAACCAAAAAGGCCCATAAACACAGTGAAAAATGTGTGAAAAGTGAGTCCATGAGCAACTGAAAAATCTAATATCATATTCTTTTTTAGTTGCTCGTGGGGCTTACTTTTCATGCGTTTTTCACCATGTTTATAGCTCTTTTTGGTTCGAACGTTAGTTGCGTTCCATAGTTTTCATGTAGATAAATCTAATAGGATAAGTTTCAGGTCTTAAATGGAGTAAAAAATGGTTCAAAATCATGTCCCAAAATCAAAAATGATTACTGTTAACGAAAGGATAACATTGATTCAAATTTGAGAATTAAAGGATCAAAATGAATCTTTTAAAAGATAAAAAACTAAAACGAATTTTAGTCAAGAGATAAAGGACCAAAAGTATATTTAAGCTTTTTTATTGACAAATTTATATTTTTTTGTAACACCGAGATTCTTGTACATTTAAGAAAGGATAGATATTCATACAATACAACTATATGTTTTATGTTTTTGCTTCAGTTCAGATGGTAATGATGACTTTTCCATTTTGTCTAAGTGCTTGTACTTGCTTAAAAAAGATTCTAAATGAGGGGAAATTTATGTAGGCAACAAAGGACCATTTGGTTTGCTACTTCAGACTGGAATGGTGCATGTGGATGACGTGGCTAGAGCGCATATATTTCTGCTGGAACATTCTAATCCAAAAGGGAGGTATAATTGTTCACAATGTTTGGTAACTTATGAAAGGATATCTGAACTTGTTTCTGCCAAATACCCGAAATTTCAGCCACCAACATTAGAGTGAGTTCCTATTCTACTTTTGAAGTTAAAGTTGTTATGCACTTGACATTCTTGATTTAAGTAAATAGCTTTTCTTTGATCTCATTGCAACAAATATTTGATTATTTCTTCTTGTAGCTCGTTAAAACAAATTGAAGGTATCAAGTTTCCAGGTTTATCGACAAAGAAGCTACTAGATGCTGGATTCACGCTCAAGTATGGACTAGAGAAAATGGTTGATGACGCAATTCAATGCTGCCAAGAAAAGGGTTACCTATTATAGCCTGTTATATATATATATATATGTATGTATATATATCATAGGATGCTTATCAATGTAATGAGACAACAGTTATCTATGTAATAAATGGTTGTCTAAACTAATAATTAGGACTTATTGATTCAAAATAGAAACTAGCTATTCCAAGTCTAAATCTTTTATGGTTTGTATTGAATCAAATAATGTTTTTTTTTTTTTTTTTGGGTTGCTGCACATGTACTGTAATAGTAATAGAGCATTGGGAGTTTTCATAGAGATGCGTTTGTGGAACACTCTATTTCTTATTTATTAACATAAATGACTCTAAATAAAATCTTTTGGTAAGCTGATATGAAGAGACAGCTGGATTTTTTATTTTTTTTTGTGTACAAAAGTAGCAACAAAGTTAAAACTGAAGACTTTGTGCATATTATTCAAATCTCCTGCCACTAAGCTGACCTTAGTGGGTTAAGAGACAGTTGGATTGATGAAACAAGAAATATTGTTTTGGTTAAATGGTTTTTTCAGTTCTAAGATCTTTTTTGTTCATTAATTTTTTGTTTTTGCTACTTGCAAGACTAGAGAAGACCTTTAATCTCAGTGAAAATTTATAGTGATATTTATATATCATCCATCAAGAATTGAACCCAAGTTATAGCTAGTATGAGTAGAAGACTCAACCAAATCTATCAACTTGTAATAATTGTTGTTCACTAATGTTTATAACCTGATGTTAATTCTCTACTTTGGATATGTTTGAAAAAATTAGTAGATAAATTAATTTAAAACTAAAAAAACTAGCTAAAAATTAAAGTTTGATATGTTAGCTAATTAAATTAATAATGTTTGATAAAATTAGTTGACAAATATAAAATGACGTAAAAAAATAAAAAAGAACTACAATAAGATAGTAAAACAAAAATAGGAAAATAGAAGAAGATAAAGGTAGAAACTGCTTATAAGTTCAAACACTGAAATATTCAAAAAATGCTACCAAATAATAAATCCCTTTATCAAATAAGTTTAATTTAGGTAAAAGCTAACTTAAAATACCTTCAATGTCAAAATAAAAAACATAAAAAACCTTCAATTTTGGTGCAACTAACCCATTTAGTGTACCACGTTTAAGTTTTAATTGATTAAAGGATTGGTAACACTTTTGTATTTAGTATCGACCAAATGCTTTAAAACTTCATAAATCTGTCTCTTTTAGATAAATCTTGGTTTCATTTGCACAACATTTTCAGGGTAATTGTACATGACAGAACCAACCAGTTTATGCCGGAAATCATTGTAAGAAAGCAAATTCATTGAGGGGTAAACGGATCAACAAAGATGAAATCAAAGGATGTAACAAAATTAGCCATTTACTAACCTCTTTAGCTTACTCTGTTTTTTTTTTTTGGATGTGTGTGTGAATTGAAAATTGGGTGTTATTTTTTCTTAGGCAAATGATAACCAACGCTTCTTGGACACTGGTTAAGAAATAAAAAATGTAATTTTTTTATCAACCAAGTACTATTAATCCATGATTTCTATTACACATAACGTGATTTTTAATAAAAAAATATTTATTGATTAACTTATACTTTAAACAGAGTATTTCCTTATCATATGCCAATGCCATTCATGATTCAACTAACTGTTAAATCCATGAGATGGCTGTAGTCTTTAAAGTAAGAAATAAGATATTTTTTTATTTTCTTTTTAATCATATTTACGATATGAATGAGGTAACTACAAATAAAATGGATAAAACTTCAATTTAAAGCAAGAGAGCAAAATTCATTAAATAATCGCCAAGACTTTCATTTTCATATAAAATTAAAATGACGACATAAAGTAAAAGACTAATGTTAGAAATTTTATAATTCTTAATTAATTAATGTGGACTACATATTATAACATTTATATAATAACTATTTACAATTTAAATTGGGCTTAATATAAGTGATCTATTTCAGTAAGCCCATTAGAATACCGACAGATAATGATACGGGCTTAATGAGTGAAAATCCAATTTGACCCGTTAGAGAATAATAAGAATCCTAATAGGTTAAAACCTAAGACATTGTTATGGTCCCTAATACACCAAATCAAAACATGTCTTTCATTTTTCCTATCAGAAGAGCAACATCAAGTCTCATTTAAGGAATCTGGTGATTTGGTTGAGGAAGATCATTATACTAATTGTTCGTAATCATCATTCAGATTCTGCTGCAATTATTCAATCAACCTTATAGATTCATGTATTTCTCAAAACTCAGAAACCCTAATAATTTGACATAACATGTATTTGGAGAATCATTGTATTATAAAGTATGATTGCAACAACTAATTCTATAATAATTTTATATTTGTAAAAGACTGACTTAATTTAAAATTATTTTTCTTAACAAAATTAATATAAATAAAGAAGCTAATCATTGTAAGATCACCTTAAGGATTTATTAAAAAAATAAAATAGAAATGACGTTATCAAACCATTTGTATGTATATTGTATGGTATACTATGCTGAGTTTCGACACTCACCCCTTGTGATCAGAGATGACAACTGGTTCTAGATATTCACATTGCGGAAGAAAATTATTTACTAAATGAGTCTGAATCCAGAAATTTATGGAATTATGAAAATTAATATAAGTATGAATATTTTATTACCTTACTAATTTCATATCACTATTTATTTAACAGCGATAAATATGTTTTTTTGCTTCATTTGAAAATTTAAAATTTTAATTTTAGTCTTTATAAGTTTTTTTGTCTATTTTTAATCTCCAATTTATTTTTCATCGTTAATACCAGTCTTTAAGGGTTAAAAATTTTGCCATTTTTTTTTTGCTTATTTTTAGTCTTGATGACTAAAAGTAAATGAAAGACTAAAAAGTAAAAGCAGGCAAAACAATTTATAGAAATTAAAATTAGAAAATTTAAATTTTATAGAGACTGAAAATATATTTTATATTATTTAATATATTTATTTTAAAATAAAGAAACTAATATTATATTATAATTTTACATACACAGTTCACAAATCTTATTTAAATATGAGATGTGATACAATACAACAATTCATATAACAATACTTTTTTGTATTTATCTCTCTCTAGTATATCATTTATTACATTTTATAATAATAGAGAGAGATAAACATAAAAAATATTATTATACAAACTAGTTGTACAAATAACATTTTTTTTAATCATTTACGAAAAATGCTAGTAACACACATTAACACATTCTTTTTAAAACGCATCTTTTTATAGGTTACAATTTATTAAAAATTATGAAAGAGATTTATTAAATAATACATGAAATCTGCAAATTTTTATAATTTTTAATAAATTTCAATGAATATAAAAAATGTATTAAAAAAAAGTGTGTTAAAAGAATATTATCCCAACAATTCTCATTATATAATCATTGGGATATTTTGCAAGACCCTGTGTGTGTGCCATCTCACCTGGTTTTCGGTGGCTAGTGCTAGTGACGACAATCCAACATTATCATCGTTCTTTACTCTCTCAGAAACAGAGTCTTTCGGTTCTGAACTCTTAAGAGCACAAATTTCGCTACCAGTCACTTCCCACTTTCCGCTTCTTATATCTACTAAGTAAAATTAAAAAGGAGAATCTGAATGGTTTTTGCTGTTAGTTTCTCTCAAAGCCTCCTTTTTTGCAATCCATCATGTCATGGAGATAGCACTTTAGAGATCAAGTGTTGCTCACAGTCACAGAACAAAACAGCTTCATCCCATATTCCAACAAAGAAACGGTGCTTGAGATGCAACACCCTTTACTCGGATCAAGATAATGCCCCACTTGCTTGCTCCTTCCACGGCCACACCAATGGTATGTAATATGTAAATCAATTTTTTTTTTTGCCTAAGTAAAAGAATTAGGACAAAACTTACATTCAATTCTTTAGGTGTTTTTGTTGCTCTTCTCTATTTAGAATTAGAGTTTAACTTTGATAATTTGTGTAATAAAGGTTTAGATTAAAGATCAACCTATGTTTTAAAGGTAAAACTTCAATTCTGATCGAAGAATAATACTAAGGTCTAATTATTTTTTTGGTTTCTATAGTTGTATAAACTTTATCTTTTGGTTCCTATAGTTAAACATAATTCATTTTAATCCCTATACATGTACTTTCGGTATTAGTTTGGCCTTTGCCGTCAAGCGTGTCTTAATTCCATGAAATAAAACTGTCACAAAATAAAAATTGACGCTGTAAAATCACTATAAATTGACATTTTCTAGCTTTTTTATTCAATTTGTGGCTATTTAAAATGGCTAAGACTAAACCGATATCAAAAGTACATGTATAGAGACTAAAACGAATTATTTTTAATTATAAGGACTAAAAGGTAAAGTTTGCGCAACTATAAAGATCAAAAAAATAATTAAACCTAACACTAAAAACACCTAAAGAATTGTATCTAAGTTTTGTCTAAAAAATTGTTATTGATTTAGCAGACCAATTCCGAATGATTACAAATAATACCAGCACAGATAATTCCAAATGAACAGAACCTGTGTTGCAATGCAAGATCAAACCTTATCATGTACCTGATACACCCCAGTAAACATAAGTACGATGAACAAGATTCAAATTGAGTGAACACTAGAGTGAACATGTACTAAATAGCAAACATCCTGATATAATGAATCTGCAGTGTGGAACTGAGAAACTAGAATTTTATACCATAGAGAGCTTTTTTCAACTTTCAATAAGGGCATGTGTATCATCAGTGTATACATATTTCCCTATTTCTCTAGCAACACGCTGTATAGTGTAGGTAATATGTCAATTGCCAACATTAAAAGGGCGTGGTCTGTTTTAATATTTATATTTCATTAAACACATCATCACCAATCAATTTACAATGGCCTATTTTCGGACTTCAGAATTTCCTAACTATCTCTAAAGTAATTTATATACCATCCCAAATATATCATAAAATTATTTCTGGACTCCTTCATTTTTATTTTTAATCTAGACCATGTCTTGGAATTCCATATAGAAACGCAATACCAAGGAGATTTGTATCAAGATTTTTCTAATTTCATATCCTCTGTCATGCTTTCACCATTTGGTTATAAACTATTTTTAATTGTAGTTTTAATTGTATTTTTGGTTTCTTTGGTGAGCTACAACATGATAAAACTGTAAAGAATAACTATTTCCTGTGTAATGTTGTAGGAGAGAAGGGTCTATTTTCATTGGCTCCACCGCACCAAGGAATTGATGGGGATTGGAGTGACAAATCTGGAGTAATTGTATACAAATGGAATGAGAAGAATAACAGGCCAAACACTGGCCGTGCCAATTGGAAGAAAAGATGGAGCTGCTGTGCTGAGTATGATGAGAATGCTCCACCTTGTAGACGTGGCAGGCATGTTTCCTATGATGATGGTTTTACTTTGTATTAGCTACAATTCTTGTTCTGAATGGTACATCTTTTTGGTTTCTTTTGAATCTTCTATTCATGTTTTGATTAGAGATATGATCAATTTCAATAATTAGAACTGAAGGTGAAGATACAAACTAGTGAACTTGTTGTCTAGTATAATCAATGTTGAGTTTAGCATTCATGAGTAATGAAATTTCCTTTTATTTCATCTTTGTTCTGTTTTTGTCTCACAGTGAATTTGTATTTACTTCACACTACCGGGTAGCTATATTGGTTAGAGATTAAAAGCTTTCATACTTAAACTAGTTGGTCCTGTCATGTCCAATCTACTTATAATCTATTAAAAGAAAACTGAGATTTAAGCTGCAATGCCAATTATAAAAGTTGTTCACTACAAATCATGTGCCACTCTCTACATGTCACATAGAAAGAAAACTTATCTATTCATATCAGCCTAACCAAGTTTACAAATAAGAAACTGAATATTCCATGCATGCACCTCCAAAAGCTCCCATTGCTCTATTACTATCATAACAGGTAAGAGAGCAACTTTGCAACAACCAACATAGCACATGTTAATGTTATTATATTTTATGCAAACCAGAATGTGTTAAGAATTGCGAAAACTAGTTTCTATTGTCAATAGCAGTCCAATCCCAGCAGCAATTTTGTCCCAATTGGTTGCTCGAACAAGCATTGCATTTCATACACAGATAAGATAAATATTGCCTTTGCACAGATAAGATAAATATTGCCTTATTATATGGATAACCATTCCATGACACTAAATAGGGTACACTGGTACCTCACAGGTAACCTTTTTCTTTGCAGCATTGAATAGCATCATCAAGCATTTCCTCAAGTCCAAACTTGAACATGAATCCAGCATCTATGAGCTTCTTTGACGATAAATCTGGTAGTCTGATACCTTCATTTTGTTTTAAAGCACTACGAGAAGAAATAATAAAATATTTGTTACAGTGAGATCAAAGAAAAATCATTTACTCAAATGAAGAATGTTTGTGTGACAACATGAAGTACAATAAAAACTCACTCCTCTGTTCGTTGTTGAAACTCTGGGTATTTGGCAGAAACAAGTTCATATTCCCTTTCAATAGCTACATTACATGATGAACATATATACCTCCCTTTTAGATGAGGATGTTCAAGCAGAAATATATGCACTCTAACCACATCTTCCACATGCACCATAGGTATCCGAGGAATGAAAGAAAATGGATCTTTGTCACCTGCATAAATTTCCTTTTATTAAAAATCATAAGCACAAGCACTTAGCAAAAAGGAAAAGTCATCATTGCAACACATTATACACTCCTTTTAACCCACTCATTACTATTGGTTAAAATTTATGCGAGTCCCACTCCATATTTATTAGGTTTTATTCCCTATTTTAGCAAAGTTGCAAATAAATTTCAACTAATAATAAAGAGTGTTTTAGATAGCATATTGCTAGCGTTTCTTAATTCTCATATTATTTGAGTTGAAGCAAGCACAAGCACTCAGTCTATATGGAAAAGTAGGAATTACTATCTGAACTAAAGCAAGCACACAAAACATAGCTATATGTACATCTATCCTTTCTTAACTGTTTTATACATTTTGTCAAAGTGACATGAGTTATGACCTTCAAACTCATTATCAATGATTAAATGGTAGAAAATAGGACAAGCAAATTGCATCACATACCAAATGCAAGATTCGATGCATCACTAACTGAGCTTGGAAGTTTAGGACAAATGAAGGGTCCAAGAACCAGAGTTGGAGCTACTGTCACAACATCCAATCTATTCTTTTCTCCAAATTCAAGCACTGCCTTTTCTGCCAGTGTCTTAGAGATTGCATACGACCATTTCAACATCTTTGAAGATCGAAGATAATCTACGTCGCTCCAAAAGCTTTCATCCATCACTGGATCTTCTTTGCCATTGCAAATCACAGCAGAAGCGCTAGAAGTGTAAACAACTCGCTTCACAGTCTTGGAATTGAGGCAAGCCTTCAAAATGCTTAGTGCACCATCAATGCATCTTTTGGTCACTATTTTCTCAGGTTCTCTTAGTTCAAAGTCAACTGGGGTAGCAACATGGAAGACTCCAATACACCCTTCAATGGCTGCACTGAAACTTTCTGGGTTGCTGAGATCAACAATGAGAATTTGTAGCCTTTGGGATGCTCCGGGTAAGCTGGTAAGCAAGCTAACATCTTTCCTGTGTTCTACTTTATTTTAAAAATAAACATTTGTAAATCAAGTATAAAACATAATTCCTTCATCCACTAATCAGAATTTTTTTTTCCATATTGTCCTTCGGGTAATATATGCAAATGGAACATGTTAAAAATGCAACAATCAGATAAAATATTATTGTAGCACACACAAAATATTGGACCCAGACTTACAGCTCAAAACTGTATGATCCAAATAAATGCATAAAACGAATAGCATTGATGAAAGAGGAATGCTAGTAACACTCTGTAATATACCTTTTATTATTGGTTAAAATTTATTAAAAACTACATAAATGAGATTCATTAAATAAGAAGTGAAACCTATAAAATTTTGTAATTTTCAATAAATTTCAACCAATAATAAAAAGTATGTTAGAGAGTATTTACATAACATTTCTCAAGTTGAAAATGTTTATTTAGAAGATGGGGTTGCTTCTACTACCTGGGTTGTGTCTCACAGTGGTATTAACTGAGTAACCACCTTCAAGGAGCCTCTTGACTTACCATGAACCAATAAATCCTGTACCTCCTGTAACACACACTCTTCCTTTGTTTTCTACCATTTACTCACTCCTTCTCTCTTTATCTGATGACTGCTTTATATGCAATTATTTGAGACACACAGTGGAAGGTGGAAAGGTTGGACTACACTCTTCAGTCGTCAACACACCGCATTTTCAAAATAAACAGCTGGTGTCCACACATAAATCTCGTCGTTAAAATTTATAAGATTATCACCACAAAAAATTATTAGATTGAATTTTAAAAGTTAGACTTATTATTTAATTAAATAAGTCAAAAGAGACCTGATATATATAACTCCATAAATTATATATCTCTATCTGTGGCTACAAGACTAGCATAAACCGCAGGTAGCGCCCAAGTTCTATGACCTCTATGCACTTTGAGAGTAATAGCCTGAAAGGAGGAACACAAAAACAACTGAAAAATTAACATAACTGCTTCCAAAACTTTCTAACCTTCGAAAATTCACATCGAGTTTCTACCACAAATTTGACATATATAACGCTTCCTCTGATGTTCACAGCACAAGGTATTCCAAACCATAATGTTAAAATATTTGAATTCTATAGTTTAAAATATAAGATATGAGAAAGAAAGGACAAAACACTCATGCAGCGCCTGCGTGAGACTTGGTACGTACACCAAGCCGTGCAATTAAAATATATTAAAATCTATGAATTCTATCATTTCAAATTAAAGATATAGAGTACGACAAAGAAAGGACAAAACACTCTTGCAGCGTGTGTGTGTGTCCGTCCTCGTTGCTTCTTGTTCTTCTCGAACCTTGAGAGAATGCTTATGTGCCTCACGGTGACTGAATATAATGGTGGGATTGAGATGGGGGTCTTCGATGATAGCTGTTCAAAACCACTTGTCGTCCATGATGGTGAAGTGGTCACCTGAGTAAGGACTTTGAGGTTCAAGTAAGGTATAGAACTATAGATCAATTAAGAGGTGAGAGATTGGAGAGAAAGCATATCTCATTGTGTTGGATCGGATCCAAAGTTTAAATAGCTTCCTTGATTTATATTTAAATTCTTATGAATGTGATTGACCCATTTCTTAAATGCACGAAAATATAATAGGCGACGGATACATATAGTCTTAAGTGGTTAGTGTGAGAGTTTAAGTAGTTTACATGAGATTTTAAGTTCAAACTTTAATACTGTTGTTGAACACATACACACGTGCACACACACACAGTCAAAAAAAAAAAGTGGTTAGTCTTATATATCATGTGCTTTGTACTCTGGACCCGTTTTCTGCATGCTTGGACTTTAGGCTGATATGTTTTCCATCCTCATGAGCACTGCCACTCTATGAGGCCAAGCTCTAGTCCAGAACACTTATGCATGCACCAGCATCATCATGTTGGGTCGTTGGTTTTATGGCTGAAACGAGGTATATCAGAGAAGCAGAGAAGAAGAACAAGTTGAAATTTTAGAAGGATTTGGAATTCTTATCTTTATTGATCAGCAATGTTTTACATTTATAGTATTTGAAATTTTAAAACAGAAACACTAGTAAAAGTTAAGCCATAAGTAACTGACTAACTTGCTCCTAAAATAAAGGTGTCACTCATTGACTACTAGGCACTTATTTAACACTCTTCCTTGCTTTAGGAACTGCAAACTCCAATCTTCAATCTTAAGGACTTGAACTTTCTGACTGGTAGTGGTTTACTGAGAACATTTGTAACCTGGTTTTTTGTTTTACAATAAACAAGAGTAACAACTCCATATTTCTACACTTCTCTTAAGTAAAATAATTTGATGTAGAAATGCATAGCTTTCCCAAGACTTATAAAACTCTTATATATATATATATATAATAGCATAAAAAACTCTTCTAAATCACACTTTAAATACCTAATTAAACTTAAGTTCATAACTATAAGAAAGAAAGAAACCCAATCAAGTCATAATAAGTCTTTTGGAAAAACAATTCAATTTTTGAAATATTAATGTAAGTGGGTGAAAGTTTAAGGGGGTACATTCCAGGAGGTACTTGACTCTTGGAGAACTTCACTGCTATAATGAGAGGGTAGGGGGAGAGGTGGGATAATTAAGGCCAACTAAATCTCTTTTATGAAAAGAGTCATGCATGAACTTTTCCTACATAAAAGGGTCATATGAAGAAGATGAATCATCCTAACCAAAACAAGACAAGAGAGCAAGTGAGAGTGTGTAATCACTTTTGTGAGAGAGTTTTGTAGTGAGAGTGTGTTATCATTTCTTGTAACTCTTGAGTGGGGGTACTCGGATTTGTAGAGTGATACACAACTTGGGGTGGGTTATATTTCTTGTAATCATATTTGGGATAGCGAAACTCTATTGAGATGGTTCTGTGGACGTAGATAAGAGGTGCTGAATCAAGTTAATTATTGTGTGTTCCATCTAAGATCTTTTTTTTGGGTGTGTGTGTTTTTTTTTTCAACAGTGGTATTAGAGCTATGACAGAGAACACACACAAGTTTGAGATCTTATTGTTTGATAAGAAAATAAATTTTAAGATTTGGCAGTGTACCATTCAAGACCTTTTGGTGTAGCAAGGTCTTGATTAGGCTTTGGAAGATGAAAAGCCAACTTCTATGAATGAAAAGGAATGGACTAAGATCTAAAGAAGGCTGTTAGAGTGATTCAATTAGCTCTTGCTTCCGGGATTAAGTACAACATGTTGAAGGAGACAACATTGAAGACCTTGTGGGAGAAGTTTGAGAGCATTTATGCATCCAAGTCATTGACCAATTGTCTATATTTGAAGATAGAGTTGTATCAACTCAAAATGGAGATGGGAGGAAATCTCCATGACCACATTAATAAATTCAACCAAGTTGTATGCCAATTAGTGAATGCGGATGACAAAATCTTTGATGAAGACCAGGTGTTGTTGTTGTTGGCCTCACTACAAGATCCTACAAACCTTTGCTTTAGACGTTGCTTGTAGGGAATATAACGTTGAAGTTGGATGAGGTGACTGCCACTCTAAGAGAAAATGAGAATGATGAGAAACGAGAATATTGACAATAAAGGTCATGCACTAGTTGTGGAGGAGTCTAAGCGAGGGAGGAGTCATTCTAGGAGACAGGATAGGTCGAGAAGAAGATGAAAATTGTAATCACGTCAGCAACAAGATATGAGTAACGTGCAATGTTTACTATTGTGGGGGAAAAGGTCGTGTGCAAGTAAGGTGCACACAAATGTGGGAGGACTCAAAAAATAAAGAGTTGTGAATAGAGATGATGACAACTCCTAAGCTAACATGGTTAAAAACTTTTAAGATGAAAATGTGTACTGACAATAACTAAGGAGGTTGCTAAATCAAAACGGGTGATGGATTTTGTTGCTTTGAACACATTTGTAAAGATCAGGTAATGTTTGACACCTTAAAAACTAATGGGGAGTTTGGTCATTTCAAGTTAGAAAATGGTGAGAAAATGAAGGTTGAAGGTATTAAGAGTGTGAGAATCAAGCTCCACAATGGCATCATGGAAACATTCCAAAATGTGAGATTTGTACCTTCTACTGCTACTAATATCATTTTATTAGGGGAGATGGCATCACAAGGGTACAAGTATGTTGGTTCAACGTGGGGATGCAAGGTGTACAAAGGGAGACGCTTGGTGTTACGAGGGCAAAAAAATAAGAAGTGCCTTTGCTACTTGGAAGGACAAGCTTTGAGAAGGAAAAATAACTGTGATAACAAAGTTGAGGAGAAGGTAAAATTTTTTGATGAGGTGATTATTTGAAAATTTTAATTAAGAGAGGAATTATGTGACATTCGTTTAGAGGATTTCTCACCATTACCTTGATGTCCACTAACTTAGAATGTTAGTTTCTGTTTGGGACAAATAGAATGTCTCTTATTCTATTTGTCCCATTTGTTTTACACTAATTTGCCATGAAGACTTAATGACACAATGTCTTGTAGTTGAGATGGCTAGGCTTCCTTACTAGGATTTGAATGCTTTCACTATGTGCCATTTAACTCCTCATGAGCTACCCTTGATCAAGTTGGTGGAAGCAATTAAATACAATTAAGGGATGAGACATTATATGGTGATTGTGTTAGAAAGAGGGTGGACTATCCTATGATATTGAAGGTTGAATTGCGAGTCTTGGAAAAAGTAGCAAATGTGCCGAATAAGGTTCAAAGTGATAAATTATCAATTGTCATGTTTCAATATTTTTACTGTGTGTCATTTAGCATAATGAGTTGGCCTTTCTCAAATTCATAAATATTAGAATGAGTAGAGGATTTTGATGAAAAAGAAAAGTTGTCAATTATTGAACTATTTTATGCTTCTATTGAAATTAGATGTTTTGGTGATGAAGAAGTTGAAAATGACAAGGCTTTGTCTAGTCTTCTATATGTTGTTTTTCTAATCCTAACATTCTCTTCACTGAAATTGAAACTCCAAATATAATTTCTTCATTGTGCAACAACGCTTAATTATTATTATAAGAGAGCAAAGAGTAGATTTGTTCTGTGCCAAGCTTTGCGACTCTACATTCTCCGTTGATCACTTCACTTTCTTATTTGAACTAACATTTTATTCTCTTATGTGAACTTGCATATATTCAACAATTCATATCAATCCTCTAATGCCGACTTAGATGACATCTGCACACGTTGGGCAAACCAATTTTTTAAGTTGACCAACTTATAAATTTCTACTTTTTTTAACATGTTTAAATTGAGGATGTTAATTGAATGTTTATATGTGATGATTATATGATTTTTTTTGTGTTTTGAGATTTTTATATTAGATATTATGTTATTTATGATTATAGGATGTTAATATGAGGTTTTTATAATGATTATAGAATATTTTTGCATGATGTTATGAGATTGAGGTTTTGATGATGATTATTGGATAATATGATATTTATGACATCTTGTAGTCAACTTGTGATGTGAAAAATATCTGTCTAGTTGTCTGTCTAAAATAACAGGGAGGTAAACACACAAAACAAGCACAACATAAAAAAAAAACCCTACTTTCTATGTCGGTTATGTACACAATTGACATAAAATCACTTTTTATATCAGTTATAAGAAAAATCGACATAGAAAGTAATACTTTCTACATTGGTTATGGACATAACCGATGTAATTTCTACATCAGTTATATGCCACCACCAATGTAAAAAGTTTACCATTCTACGATGATTATTTTTTAATCGACATAAAGAGTATTTTTTACATCGATTATGTAATCAATGTAAAAAATACCTATATTCTATATTTCTTGTATCTATGACGGGCCTATAACCAACGTAAAAAGTCTCTTGTGCAGTATTGTGGGTTTAGTTCGTGAGTTAGGATATAAGGAATAGGTCTAATTGTGGCAAAAAGAGACTAGATCAAATTTTGATGTCAGTTTGAAATAACTGTTGAATGATGAAGATGCTATAGAGTTGGCTAACTATGTTATTAGCCATAATTGTGAGGTTGGTGTTTATGTTGAACATTCAATTTTCAAACTTATGGAATTTGATAGTGGCCTGATTGGTGATAAGATTGTGGACCAAGTTAGTTAGGCATCAATGAGGAAAAGGAAAGGTGTTCAAGATGGATCTTTATGTGATGAGGGGGTTACGTGTGATGATCATGAGGGGGATAATGATGACTTAGCAAAGGGGATCTACTTTGATGATAGTGAATAAGAGAGGGATTTAGGTATAAAGGATGGTTTTGATACACATGTTAAGGGAGCTGTTGAGATAACACTTTAAGGGGGAAAAAGTAGGATGAGAAAGAAAAGTGTGTCAAAGAGAAGGCCTTATAGGCTAAAAAAAGTTGCAAATGAAATAATTGATAATGACAAAATACATGAACCAATACAAGAGACAACTAATATTGATGTAAGGAAATTGTAAATAATGATGAAGACAGACCGTAATCAATGATAAAGGTGATAGTGATAGGGTTGGAAATGAAGACATGCCAATTGTATCTACATTTGTCCCACCAAATGTTCATTAGATGCATGACATGGAGGTTTGTTACTTAAGTGAGGAGCTGGTAAGTGATGATGGTGAGCCTAATAAACCAAAATATGTCATGTTTAGGAAGGATGACATTTGCAAAAAATTTAAACTTAGACATTTATTTAGAATTGATTAACAGTTGTAACACATTTATTTTGGATTGTTAATTTATGACTTATTATTGAATTTATGACCTTTATATGCTTTCCTTAAATTATATTTATTGCCTTGTCCAAAGCATATATCCTTATAAAGTTACTACAAAGGGCTTGACTACTTTAATGTGATTTCTTTCTAGGACAATGTCAAACAAAATCTATTCTTGAGTTTTATTTTGATATAAACAAATTTATATTAATATAGAATTATACATCATTTGTCATATTAAATAAGAAATCATCTCAACACATAAATCACATTAACAACTAATTAGGAATTGTGATACATAATGAAAAGACTTAAACATTTAATTCATAACATAACACATTGTCATTACATTTCAAAATATTACTATATTCATTATTGTATAGTCATCATATGTAAATTTGACGTTCAAATTTCATACATTATTCTATCCTTTCCATTCAAATTTCTTACACTAATCCATCCTAAAATTAACTTTAAAATAAACAACCAACACACATGATTAGTTTCATTGCCTATGAAATGATCCCACCAAAAATCAATACATATCATTTTCTTCTCTATGTAGCAAGCCTTTTTTTTTTTTCATCTTCACAATCTTTTTCTTTGCCTCCTCTAACTAATATTTACTCCAATAGCACAAATAATCTTTTTCATCTTGCTCACACCTTTCTACATCAACCTATTGGAAAAAATTATAGTTATCCTTTGTCTATAACATGTGGGCTAAAGAATGTTATAAAAAAAGGAAAGTAAAATCAAGATGTTTTTAGAACAAATTCATATTGTAGAAAACCCTAAACCATTTACATCCTAATTTGGATATCTCCAAAATTGTGTCCTAGGGCTTTTCGAGCTATTGGACGTCAACAATAACAACTTCTCTCCAAATGCACAAGACTTCCTCAACCTCTAAGATGATGATGTGCACAACTTTGAGCTACCTATATTCTCTTCTTTGTGTGCAATGAGATTCTTTTATATATGTCCATTCCTATTCCTTCAATTGCTTTGCATATTCACTTTTGCTTGCCTTTTTTCATGCACATCAATGGCTTATCTTCACCTTTCAATTTGTGGTTTTTAACCCTAGCTTGGTTTGAATGGGTAAATGGCTAATGCTGAACCATTAGGCTATGTTAAGGTTCACTTAATACGTTTGCCACACATAGCACTGGATGACTTGTCATTTCTGTCAACTTATGATAACATATAGTGTTAGTGACAAAGATCATATGTGACACATTTCTACAAGTGAGAGATTAAAAAATGACATTTTAAATTTGAAAAAATTAAAACCAAACTTTTAAATATTTAGAACGACCAAAAATGTATTTAATCTTATTTTTTAATAATGTTCAAACATAAGAAACATAAAAACTTCGAACTCAACTTTATGTATAGTCACTATTTACAATTTTTTTTCATTTTCATAATCATTGACATTATAATGGCATCAAATTAAAAAAAAAAAAGTAGCCACATGTTGAAACAACTCATCAAACCAAATTGGAATTTTAATTTCAATTTTTTATAAGAAAAATTCATTGAGAATTAAGTACAACAACATGTACCCAGTTAATAGTACACAATACCTATTTACACAAAATGTGTACGACCACCTTACGTCAACATCTTGTCAAATTGTATCCCTATACATAATATTTCCCCAATGTACATTAGCATCCAACAAAGATCTTGTAGTACCAATATTTCTGACATGTAACAAAATACAAGTTAACCCAAATTGCTACCAAAAGTTTGGCCAATGTTGTGCATCCATATTAGATCAATAGATCTTGACTAATGAATTCAAATTGAAAAGAGCAACTCACAAGAATTCAATACTGCCACATATTAGGAGCACATATCAGTACTGTAAACACCCAATTTTGTCCATCCTTTTCTTTTGATTATTTTTTTTTCTTTCATCAATTCTCTTCTCCTTTTACTCCCATCAATGTTTTCTATTTTGAACAAACTAAATCAAGATTAAATGTGCAAATCCTTTTTACTTTGTTCCTTTTATCATTTTATCTCTTCAATAGATTTCATGATTATTTATTTTATTCATTTTATCTCTTCAATAGTCCAGTATTTCAAGTTACAATTCAACTATGTAAAAAAAAATATAGTAATAAAAAAAAACATTTTACCAATTGTAAAAAAAGTACAAAACAAAATAAAAAAAAAGGAAAAAAAAGAAGAAGAAGGTAACATTTTGCAAAAAATGGATACCTAAAAAAAAGAATTGAAAAACAGTTCAATTAATCAAACCTTTTTTTAAAAAGCAATTTGGTTTTATTTTTTCAAAAATGGTTCAGTTTCTTTGGGTTCGATTTGGTTATCTGTTTCATAGCCATATATGGTTCAGTTTTTCAAAGAATCAAACCGAAACTGAATCAAACTATTTTATAAAAATGGTTCAGTTCAATTTTTTTCATAAATGGTTTGATTTTTTAAATTAGGGTCAATTCAATTATGGAGCGATTCAGTTCGGTTCAAATTTTTTGCATACCCCTAGAAAAAGGTGACAAAAAAAAGAAAAAAAATAAAGAAAGAAAAGAGTGACATTTAATCAAAATCCTTCGCTCTCCGTTTATACCATTACAATTCAACCCATCAACACTTTGATTTGTTGCACTACTTTTAGTTGCTAATTCAGCCCATCATAGCATCAACATTATAAAATTTAGCCACAGCTACTACAATAAACGGACAATTAAAAATGATTGCTAATGGCAATTTAAAATAATTAAGAGTCTTTATAAACAGGGAGAGTGAATTCTAGTGGGGGGTTCCAGAAAAAAATAAAAATTAGAAGAGAATTCGAAACTTGTTCAAAGTGAGTGAAAGCAAAATCAAACGAAAGAGGATTGAAGAAGAGTGATAATAAAACTCCAAACCGCTTGTACAAGAAGAAAAGCAACCAATTAGGCAAGCCCAAGGTTTTAAATTGCGGTCGCAGTCGCGTTAAGGTTTTTACGGTTATGGGTATTGCGGTCGTTGCGGCGTAAATGGCTCATAACTTAGCACAAAACTATATTAAAATATTGTATCATTATATAATCTATAATAACCAATAATTAATATTTTTAAATCATTATGAAATATCCAAACTAAAATACTAATTAAAAATATTAAAACAAGACTAAATTAGTAACTACTAATATATTTAACAAATCTATACATGTTTAAGTGTCTCAACAACATAAATAGTCACTCACACAAATAAATAAAATTCATATATAAATTATTTGTCTAAAGTCCTAAACATAAAACTACCATTACATATAGAAAGTTTATACAAATTCATTATTTTCAAGCACTGGATTGTAGACAACGTGCATAATCATAGCCTCCACTTTTTGACCATCATCCTATTCCCCAAAAACATAATCAAACCTCAAGTATTTATCATAAAAAAATAACTATTATATATAATTTATGCAAAAGAATTACCTCACAAGTCATCACATGGTAGAACGAGGTGCTAGATCATAACCTCCATTATCACTTTGATCATCATTATATCCTATTACTCCAAAGACATAATCAAAGAATCCAGAGCTTCTTGGTGGTTCCATTTGTAGTTGGTCATAGGAAAAATTTGATGATGAATTATAAGAGTCTTGGTAATTCATGGAAGGTTGGTAATATGATGGGTTTGGCATATATGGATAATAGCCATGTGACATGTAAGGAGGATGTTGATAGTATGGTGGATAGTTTTCTTGTGTACCTTCAACTGATTCAACAATACCAAAATCACCAAAAGATTGTGATACACTAGATGAGGAAGAATCATCCAATGTAGCTTTTTCATGCCTTCTTCCTTTTCCATGTTTAGCTTGATCTCCCCTTCTACTACCACCAATTACATCACCAGAAAGATCTTCATCCATTCTGTCATGTGTCATATGAAGCACAAGATTTTGATCACGCCTTACATATGGTTCTTCTTGGATAGAATGAAATGACCTTTCACCTCTTCCTTGACTTCCTTCTATATTACCACCACCACTACTCTCACTACTATTATTATTGCTGGGTGGACTTAAACCACCATCACCCCTTTTGTAACAACCCTCTGCCGCTACAATACTACTCACATTCCTCATCTTTTGACCATAAGTTTAATCATTAACAAAACTTGATTATATCACCATTCATAACCATAAAATTTATACAAATCCAAAGATATCATGTACGATTAAGGTTACAATATAATAACACAACTTCCTATAGCTGTTCACTTTATACATCATCTAAAAAAACAAACAACAATTAGGAATATCAATTCCTTTAAAGAAAAGAACAAAATATAATTCTCCATGCTTATTCAATCTCGTCATTGGTTGAAACGAAGCTTCATCACCAACTAAGTGAAGCTAAACCTGTCAAAAACTCAACATCTGCTCCCACGCCAAAGACGTGATTATCACAGGTACAAACCACACGTGCAAACAATGCAAGGATAAGCTTACTTAAAATAATAACTATAACAACAATATAACCATAATAATAACAACCTTCAACACAACAATAACCTTATATCAACAATACCTTTATCATTACCATCACCAATCATAACAATTTCAAACAGTCACAATAACTAAGTAACAATAATAATACTGCCTCCGCTACTAACACCTAACACCACCACAATAACAATTGCCAAGTACTCATAGCAACAACAGCATCGAATAACCATAATGACAATTTTATCATCATACAAGTTTGGATTCCCATTTCATCAGAAAATGAGTTTGCATACATATAACACAACTCATCATAATACATCTAGAGTTCTCAACGTCTATATATATATATATATATATAAGATACATTCATACAAAAGAATTCTCAACTCAGGACTCCATGTCACATCACAATCATCACAACTATATCAATGCATGATGACACGACTCTTAAGAGATATTTAACATTCCAGGCATAAGTACTAGGGTGGAGGCCCATCTGAGTTCCTACTCTGGTCACCATCTAGGCCCATCTGAGTTCCTACTCTAGTCACCATACAGGCCCATCTGAGTTCCAACTCTGGTCACCTTTCAGGCCCATCTGAGTTCCAACTCTGGTTACCTTTCCACTTTACATGCCTACCCACATCACGGCTTGAGGCCCACACAACCGCAGCCCACACATATGCACGTATGCATGATCCACGATAACAACTCAATCACAACAATCATCATCAACCCATGCAGGCCCAATCCAGCCTCTTGCATGGTTAACAAGTAAGGTATCTCACCCTCACAACATATTACAACTAATAGAGGCTCTACCTAAGCAACCTTCCACTCAATTACCATTTTTCCACATTTTATCAAACCAATTCACAACAAAATTAAAGAAAACCAAGCACACATGACAAATAGGTCTTTCTTTTAAAGCTAAACATTTTTCCAATATTTCAAAGGATCACACCTAAACATCAAATCCAAGGTAATCAACTACCTTTTACATTCTTACTTGGATTCAAGCCTCACTCAACTAAAATAACAAAATCACGTTTTTTTTAGCAGCATCTCGCTCGGCGGCACATCATTGCAGCTCGGCAACATACTGCCAGAGACCTATTTTTTTGGTCTTTGGTTGATTGGCGCCCGGTGAGACAAAAACGTCGCTCGGCGACATTCTTCTAGGAGCCACCTTCTAAGCTCGGGAAGAACCTCGCCCAGCAAGAAGGGGCCGTCACCTGGTGTCACTTGCGTGCGAACAGGGTATATGGGATGAAATTCTTCAATTCTTGGCTTTTAATTGCTATACAATCATTCTAAATCAATTCTAAACACTTTTATTGCATTTTTAACTGATTATACAACAATTTTAGCCATCAAACAACCTCAAATCTCAAAATTTCTTTCAAAACCCATTTTGTTTCAAAACTTTCATACTCAAAGTTTCCACCAAAATCAATCCATTCCAAGGTAAGAAATCCACATATCAACGACTACAAACATGAAATCAAATAATAGTAAGCTTCCCTTATCTCTAAAGCTTCCAAATTTGAAAGTTGGAAAGATGAGGATGAGAGAAAGAGACCTTTGAGCCAATCTTCCAAGAAATCCACCCTCCGCACTCAAGAACATGAAATCGGGGTGAGAAACCTCTAACACCCCTAACTAACTCGAGAAATCTCGAGAGAAATAGAGAGAAATAAAGAAAAGAGAGAGAAGGGATGAGAGAGAAGGAGAATAAGGGTCTCCCCCCCCCCCTCCTCCTTTTATACTAAGCTCTCTAGAGCTCTCACACGAACTTTTGGCCAATTGAGACCCAAATCTCACCAAATCACTACTCTTATCCCAAAACTGATTTAACTCAATTGTTTTCTCTCAAAAGCCCAAAATCACTCTCATAACATATCTAGATTGGCTCAAGCACATATATCAAATCCCTTAAAATCAAACCTAAATTCAAACAAATAATTCACCACTTTCATCACATATAACAAACCATATACAACAACAATTCATTTCTTCCTTTTAATCACCTAGATTACATATTTAAGTTCTTGCTTTTAGTTATTAAAACACTTAATCAGATATTAGGAGAAACAGGGTGTTACACCCTTGACTAGATGATTGACTTGGATCTGAATCACTTCCACCAACTGCTTCTTCATTTTCATCATCAGAATCAATAGGGAGCCATTCTGAGTTTTGAGCCCCTTCTAACAATGGCCCCTCTCTTTCCTCAAGCCATGGTGATAAAGGATCTTCTTCTTGAAATATATGATCAAGATTAATAGGATTGAAGCCATCTTCAATCTCCTCTCGACTTTTTCTCATAGTGTGTCTCATCTTCAACTTCATGTTGTAAAACGCAAAGACAAGTTTTTGTAATTTTTGATACTTTAATCTATTTCTTGTCTTTGTATGTATATAACTAAATGTACTCCAATTTCTCTCACATTTGAAGCTGAAGTTGTTTGATTGAGAACTTTTACAGCTATACTTTGAAGTTTAGGAGCCCAAGATCCAAATACGAACCACCATTCAGTTGATTAAATAAATAATATATAAATTATTAGTATAAAAGTATTTGATAAAAATTAAAGTTATAAGATCTTGCCAGGATTCATTTGAGACCACACTCTTTGAGCTTGTGTTGTTCCAAATGTCTCTCTTTTCTCTCGAAAAACTAACAACTGCAAGCACCAATATACTAAATAAGTCTTCAATAAAGTTCTTGTTCCTAAATTTAAATGCAATATACTATTTACTGGTTACTCACTTGATTGAGAGCTCTTATTTGCTTATTGATATTTGGTTCCAAACTGCTTATTACTTTTGTAGTTCTATCCATGGTTTCCTTGGCTACATCGCTTCCATGCACAACTCCAAATTGAAATTGGGGATTAAGATAATAACCTTGAAAATAAAATAAAAATAGTTTTCCAAAATCAAATATAAATACTTCAAATAAAATAAAATTAAAAATGATGTTAACATGTACTTGCTGCGTGTAAGTCAGAATGCATGAAAAACCATCTTTTGTCAATGATTTCATTATAATGGGCGTGGTAACGACAATTCTTTTCAATGGCTTGCTTAGCTCTGTCAATTGCTTCATAAACGAAGCCCATTGTTGGTTTTTCATCACCATTCACCAATTTCAAAACCTTAACAATTGGTTCAAATACCTTAATTATATCATTAGCCTTATTCCAAAAATCTTTGCTCATAACAATCTTTTTGGCTTCGAATGCAGGTCCTTATTTCTCCTTTCCCCACTTGGACTTATTAAATTCCTCTGAATCAAACATATTTCTCAAAGCTTGTTTGTGCTTAACAATTGATTCAACCTGCAAAAATTGTGTTGCAAAACGTGTGATTGTTGGATGTATAATTTCCTTGCCATCATTTTACTTCTTCATGAGATTTACAGTCCAAATGTGGTTGTAGATAAACAAAGTAACTTTTTTAGCATCATCAAGTACTTTTTGGACATTGGACTTTTCCCCAATATCTTCCAAGCACAAATCCAAGCAATGAGCTGCACATGCAGACCAATAAAAATGAGGTCTTTTTTCCAACAGTTTCAGACCAGTAGCTTTTAATGCTTTCTCATTACCAGTAACCACTTGAATAACATATTCTTCTCCTACTTCGTCAACAACTTGATTAAGCAATTTTAAGTAATAATCAATGTTTCTGCTAGCAACATCAGAGGCATCAACAGATTTTAAAAACACTGTTCCTTTGCTACAATACACAAGAAAATTCATGATATGCATGTGATTTATGCTATTTGTCCAGCCATCACACATTATAGTTACCCCTTTTTCTTTCCATGTTGGTTTAAGTTCATTTCATCCAACTTTGCATAGCCCTGTATTCTTCTTCTAAGTACACCTCTAAAATCTCATAAGGGGTAGGGCATTTAATACTTAGACCTAACTCTACAGCTGCAGTTAGCAAGTTGTATAGCCATGGAGAATTTGCTAAGTTCATAGGAAGACACTCATATATTATCAACTTGGACACCGCTTCCCCCAGCTTTTTCTAAGAGTTTTCATCATCCCCCCACTAATTTTTGGTTGCTTCATACTTTTACTTCTGGCCAAGTCGACATCTACAGCCCTTAATCTGAATTCAGCATCACTTTGTTGACGTTGATATGAAGCTCCACTACTACCACCTGCATATGAGTTGCCTCCACTTTCATATACAGATTCTAACCTTCCAGTTTGTTGTCTAAATCTTTGCCTGTCTTCCCATTGCCTATGTGAGATGATGCTCTCCTGTGTAGCTTGTCTCATACCTCTATCTTCATCAACGAAACCTTGAATTTCATCTTCATCCCCTCTCAAACTTGACATAAATTCTTTTTTTCTTTTCTTAAGATCTTTTTTCTTTGCTTTATTGTCACGTAAAAGCTTCATCATATTTTCTCTAACAAAAGTTGTGACACTACCACACCCCTTAACCTCTCATTGGATGTGTGCAAGATGTTCCTTTAACCTAGTAATTCCACCAGATATCACTTTTCCACAAAATTTGCAAGATACACTATTTTTACTTTTACTCGACACAAGTGTTCCGAAATGCCAACCAATGTCATCGCTAGAAGCACCTTCCGCTTTACCAGTTGGAAATTGTTCTCCTAAAGACATTGCTCAACCAACCTACAATAGAATTAACATACTTTTAAATTACAAAATAAACATAAATTATATAAGCTATTAGGTACAAAATAAACATAAATTATATAAGCTATTAGCTATATATAATATAATTTAAAGTCATCTATAATAATTCATTTTATACTTTTATAGGCTAGATATATTAGCTGAGTTTATCCATCTTTTTTTTTCTTTAATTCATTTTTTTTAAATTATTATTAAAAGACATTCATTAAACATTAAAAGATACTCATTAGCATTAAAAGACATGTTTTACACTTAATAACTAATTGTAAATCATATACTAATTAAAAGCAAAATAAATAACATAATTTACTCCCTCACAATTTTCCCCCACTTCTCACGTTCCACCCTAACTCACTATTGTTCTCTTAGGTGAAAAAAATTGATCAAGAAATCTACAACAATTTATAAAATGTAACATGAAAAAATATAATTATTATGTGGAAAATAGATTTTATTTAACTTTCTTAAAATATAATTGGGAAAAAGAGAAATTAATTTTAAAATTCAGAAGAAAAGATTGTAAAATTTATTATATATTTTCTTTCTTATATATTAGATAAATCTACTTATTTTCTATTTTTTTTATCTCTTTAACACATTTTAATTTCAGCTTTAAGTTATAATTTAAATTTATTTTAAACTAAAATAATTTTGATTTTTAATTTAATTTTAAACTGTAATTAAAATTATACAACCTAAATGCCTAATCAATTATTCTCAATAATTTCCATTTCTCACCCTATTTATCAATTCCCCATCTAATTAAGCAAATTCCCACTAATTTCTCACCAAATTCATCAATTTGGTACCCAATTAATGAATTCCTAATTTCCTACTAATTTTTCACGTTACTAGTCATTAATTCCTTACCCACTCAAACAAATCCCACCCATATTTTCATTTCCCACTTCTTTTTTTCAATTTCCCACCGAGAACGTTCAGTTTCCCACTTTCGATTTTCAATTTGTTTTTAATTTAACTTTAAAATAAAACCCCCATTTACTTTCATTTGACCAGACCCAGCGCTCTCTCTCTCATCTGTAACATTTCTCTTTCTTATTTTCTCGACCCTTCTTCTTGTTCCTGCGTCTGTTTTCACGTTCCCACTTCCCAGTTTTCTCTTTACCATTCATCCCTTCTTCTTAAAATCTATACACAAGAAGAAATCTTTCAAGCAAAAATGGCTAACTTGAATAGAGAAAGGAGGACTGAACAACGAAAGCGACTGTGGTGGAATCGTGAAGCCGACAACAGTAGCGGAGATCATCGCCTGTGGCGAAAGTCAGTGACTGTGAGTGTGGCGATTGGTGAAGGTGTGAAGGGAAAATGATGGAGGCTTGCAATTGCAGAGAGTTTCAACGGTATTTTTCAAGTTTAAGTTTCAATTTTTGATTCATTTTGTTTGATGTTCACAGACCTTCTCCTTGTTATTTCGTTTGATTATTTGTGATTGGACAGGTTGATTCTTCTGAGGTCTGAAAAAGCAAGTTATTGAGTTGAATCTCTGAAAAGTTTGATACTTTTTGCACTGTTTTTCGATTCCTTTTTGTTTGGATTCATCTCCGTCCATTATTCGTTTCCAATGGCATTTTTGGTAAAATCGTCTCTTTTTTTGAAACGGCGTTTTGTGGCGTCTGTTGCGGCCGCAACACTGATACGTTGCGGCCGTTTTTCGCAATTTTCGACCACACTGTGGTTTCGGTCCGTAACGGTATCACCTCGCTCTGTTATCGTTATGTTGCGAACGATTTTCCCGTTCAGGAGCGATTTTTTAAACCTTGGTCGTAAGCCCTTACCTTATTTTGCTTCCCATTGCATTTGATCTTTAAAGTTTATAAATAGCTTGATTGCTCTGTTATGTACCATTTTGTGTTATGTTATGTATTGTTTGTGCTTGTGAGTATATAAAAAAATATATATAATTGGTGAAAACAGTTAAAGAATTTCCTATGCCATAAAAGTAGCAGGGCTCGTGTATACCCAACTAGAAGCAATCCTCCACCTTAATGGACCAAAGTCACACCCCTACACACACAAACACACATTGGTCAAATAACAGAGGCAACCAATTCACCAAGAACCAAAACACACAAAACTAACAAATAGAAAGAAATGATGTTGTCACCTACAAGCCTAGCTCATCGCAGATCATGAAACAATCCCATCCTCCACCACTGTTTCACCATGGCCCAACAACAGAGGTAGCACTTAGCTTTGAACAAAAAACAAAATCAGAGAGCAGATTAGCAAATAAGAAAATGAAAAAGAAAATCAAAATCCCTCGCCGCTATTGACGGCTGCACTTCGTCAACCGGGGTGGTTCCCTACAGCTTGTTGGGTAGTGTAATATTGTTGGGCTAGCCTTTTTTACTTCTATCAGAATCTATTGCTTGGGCTGAATGTATATATGTAATAATAGGTAATAAAAATTGAAATTAAAAATAATAATAATATTCATAAACAATATATATATATATATATATATATATATATATATATATATATATTTTAAATTTTGTGTACATATCTTACTAATATTTTGTTGTCAAGTTATAGTAATCATAAAAACATTAATGAAATTATAGTAAATTAGAATATTGAAATCAAATAATTGTAATTTAGCAATTAATTAAAAATGAAATTTGTTAATATAACAAAAATGAGTTGATTAGATGTGACATATTCTTAGCCCTTAAAATATTTGAGGACATAAGTTGTGACAACTTGGCATGCTCAAATTTCTCCTTTAATTAATGTAAATCACTATAAATAATAATTAATACTAGAAAAACAAAGTTTGCAATTATTGAGATAATTCATGCCACGCATTAATTTGGAAGAATGATTCCTATTTTATTTAGTTCTTGTTTAATTGTGATTATAGTAAAAAATTCTAATTTTCATAATTAGTGTTATTAAGATATCAATTTATTATAAATATTTCGACTACAATTTCTTTCAAATAAAAAGGAAGGATTAGATCTGACATCTTCTCATTCCTTTAAAATTCTTGAGACACAAGTTGTGACAGCTTATTAGTTCCAATATTCTTATAAACAAAATATTCTATGACTATTTTTACGATTTAATAAAAATAAGAATAATAAATCGTAATTATAATCATTGAGTAAAATCAAATTTTCATGGTTTAATTAAAAAAAGAAAAAGGTTAACTAGATGTGACTGTGAACACCCAATTTTATTCGGGTACTCAGCATAATAATAAATGAAAGTTAATTCAATAACAAAATAAAAAAGTGAGAAAAGAAAAAATAAAAAGTAAATAAATAAGTCCTTTTTTTTTTTCTTTCTTTACTTGTTAGGTTAAAAGTGTCTTAAGCCCATAACTAAAAATGAAAAAGGAAACCAAAACCCAAATGAATAAAAATAATATATATATATATATATATATATATATATATATATATATATATATATATATGATAATAATAATAAATCAGATTAATAAAAAAATTGGCTTGGTTACAATTAATTTGAAGAAAACAAAAAAAAAAAGGAAGAGAAAAGAGAGAAATCCTTCCAATTTTTCACTATCTCCATTACACTCACGTTTCTTTCACTCACAATTTCACGTGGCACACATGCATAGCATCATCGTTCATACCTCACATAGCCACACATACACACAAGCTTTTCATTGCACTTGTGCACACACAACCATCACTCACATAACAAACTTCTCTCTCCCTAACAGATTCTCGTTGGCATTTTTCACACACTTAACACTATTTCCCACACACGCTAAAAACCTCATAAGCACACATAATAAAAGAAGGGCTTAATGTGTAACATCCTTAATTTTGGGACAATAGAAATAATATAATTAATGGTTTAGAATAGCCAAAGGCATTAATAATAGTTGCCCTATTGTTAGGATTTATAAGGATAAGGTAATAGGATCCTAAACGGGACTCTAAGACCTAAATGGGCCGAGGCTCGCAAGAGCACACACACACACCCCTCTATATAAGAGGGGGAAGGGAGAGAGAGAAAAGAAAGAAAAGGAAGAAGAGGAAGGAAGAGGAAGAGGAAAGGTGGAGTGGAGATCCACGACCCCGATCCATAGCTTAGTTCCAGACAGTCCCCGAAGGTGAATGCTTCCCCTTTAACCTCCCTAATCCCCTTTGGTTTTATGTTTTTCCCCTTTGAACCCTAAGTAGGAGATTTATGGTTTTTGAGAGATCTATAAGATTGAGGGGTTCTTTGAGAAATAGATTCAATTAGGAAGGAAATAGAAGTACTTAAGAATGTTTTGGTATGTTTGGAAATTATTGTTGGACCAAAAATAACCATGGGTCATCCCCTTGCGAACTGCAGAAATCACAGTCAGCGCTAAGTGCTAGATTTCTGGTGCTAAGCGTGGGACAACCATAACTGAGACTTGCTGTCTGGAGTTTGGCACTGAGCACCAAAATTCTAGCGTTGAATGTGAGAGTACCAGTATTCCCCCTGTTTTAGTGACGCTGAGCATCAGTTTTATGGCACTTAGCATGGACCCATTAGAGTTTGGGTCTAAGGAGAAAGTGAAGCAACGATGATTGCTAAGGGTTTAACGCTAAGAGTGACCATTTAGAACAATGGAGAAATATCCTAGCTTCAAAGAAAAGATATGCTTGTTTGTGCAATTGCTTTGTATGCCTGTTTTCTTGATATATTTGTGGTTATGGTGTATGGTTGTGTTTGATATTGATGTATGTGTAGTGGTAGTATTACCCTTGGGATTGTGTTGTGTGTGTGAGTACAATGACGTAAGATAAGGCACTTAAGATACCATTAGATGCTTTCTTAACAAAGGTGGCGATTTTCTCTTATGTTTATGAAGGGTTTTCTTTTTATGAAAGAAAAGGTTCTAAGAAAAGAAAGATGTTTCATTGATTATTTTGCATTATGAAGTACTATTTTATGTGTGATTATTTGAGAAGTCTCTATTGGAGAAAGGAGGATAGTAACCCCTTTTAACGCCAATGGAAGACTAAATGTTTAAGTAAAGAAAGAAGCACATGCTAAGATTGATGTGCCCTCATTGGGTGGACGGGCGGGGTTTCATCCTTTCCTATTCCCCTAGAGGTTAATGGCTAAGACTAAGGTGCCCTCTTTGGGTGAATGGGCGAGGTTCCGTCACTTTCCATTTTCCTTAAAGGCTAGTGGCTAAACCCCTCGGATCAGAGGGGTTTATAAATGCGAGGTCATGGCATAAGAACAAGGGGAACGCTTCTTCAAAGATCAAGCTCAATACTTTGCCATGGGACGAAAAAAGAGAAGAAGATTAATGTTAAGCATGCGAGAATTAAATGTTAAGCTATGTTATGATCATGAAAATGTTTAAGTAAAGATTTATATAAATGATGTAAATGTCTATGTATTATATGTGCGATTACTCCTGAAAATAAGATGGATGACGAGTTGAAGGCCTAGTTACTAGGCAAGAATGTTAGCTTCTATGTAACCCCCCTACTTTAACTTGCTTGTTTGTTTTCTAATTATTCCATGATTAATTGTGAAAAATCAAATGGAAACCTCAAGGGTATGATTTTCAAGAATATATTCATGTTAGCAAGTTTTATTTGGTTTATATTTTTAATAATTTATTTGGATTAAGGCCTGAGAACAATAAAACAATTGATTTATCCCTAAAAACTTGCATAATAGGATAAAATAGAAAAAATTATATAGAGTGGTTTAAAAATTATTTTTAAATCATATTTATATTTAAAATAATTAATAATAATTTTATAAATTTTTCGGAATTTTTTTGAGACAGTTTTTGGGAAATGACCGGTATACCCTTAGCCGGCTGTGAAAGCCAGCAAAAGACTTTTTAACCTCAAAAAATTTTGAAAAATTTATATTGAGTATATTTTAATTATACCAATATTATTTTAAGGGAAAAATAGTGAAAATTCAAAAAATATATTTATTTGACAAAATTGGATTTATTGGCTTAAGAAATGTCTTTTTAGTGAAAAAATTTATTATAAATAATATGTACATAAGAAAAATCTGAAACTTTTTTGTAAGGTTCAATAAAATATACTTGAAAACCTGGTATGACCAGATTTTCCAAAAACCTATCCAAAATTTCTATCTAATTTTGTTGCATTAAATTAATATTTAATTATTTTTAATATCTAATAATTATATAAAATATATTTTTTTAAATTTTTCCAGAGGCTTTGACTGGTCTGGATGTTCCCTTTAGCCCACATGTGGAAAGTACAAGTAAAAATGATATTATATGGTTTTTGAGTCAAAAAAATTAAATCTAAAATGCTTATTTTTGATCTGTAAATAAACCCCATCAACTACTCTACTATTACCCTCTTTCCTTTAGATTTCAGAAGCTCTCCCTCTGCCCTCCCAACTGCTGGACGTGCAGCCTTTCTTCTCCCCATACCCTTGAAAATTTTCCTTCTCCATTAAAAGGCTTCCATCTAGTTAAGCTCCTAAACCTCTAAAGCCACCTCTCCTCTTCCAATCCTCTATCAACAAGCCTTATTTAGAGGTAAGGGGGAGTGAGGTTTAGCCTCTAAGTTTGTTTCTTAATGGGTGTATAAGTGTGTGGGTTATCCCTTAAACTGAATTAATCTACTAATTCTACTACTACTATATAATCATTTATATTCTTATTATCTAAATTATTGCTTTACTATTATGTCATTTACTTTAATGTCATTTATTTCCTTGTCTTGTTAATATTTCCATTATGTTGCCATTTACTTTTATTTTTATTTTATGCTTTATTTATATTTTTTTCTATTTACATTATGTCATTTACTTTATTGTTTAAGTTCTTGCTATTTAAATTCTTTTCCTTTAAATTTCTTGCTTTACTTATTGTCATTTAATTTTTTCCCATTTAAATTATTGCCATTTATTTTATTGTTGTCTTAAAATTATTATTGCTATTCTATTGTGATTTACTTAAGTTTCACTTTATTCTTATCTTAATTATTGACATTTATTTTGATGTTACTTTCATTACTATTTTGGCATTATGTTATAACTTAATATCCTATTATGAATAGCTATTATGGGCTTATTTTCATGCAAAATAGCTATTTTCTTAAAAACCAATTTTAAGCTTCAAGATCACTTAGAGAAAAATTTTTGGAACCCATTTTCTCCTTACAAGGCTCTCGGCCATATTGAAAGAAAAGGGTAAGAAATATTTTTTTTTATGTCAATTAACTTATTAGAATGGGTAAGATGATTGGGAAATAATAATTGCTATAAAATTAATTTTCGGACCACATAGAAAATGAACTCAATTTCTAAAAAGAAAAATAATAATTTAGGCTTTTTCTAAAAAAGGGCATTCACCCCATCAAAGAAATAAAATAATGAAGAAGATGAATCTTTCATTTAGATTTAGCATTTTTGATAATTACTTGAATTGGTTAAAATTGGTAAGAATAAATCCTAAGGAAAGTTGAAAAGGTTTTCATGAAAAAAGCCAAGTTCTACTAAGTTTTTAGAAATAGAGTTTTGAACTTTAGGCCCAAATTAGGAAAAGTTTTTAGAATAAAGACCTTATTAGACAATTTTAAATTATTACCATCATTTTGAACAAATTATGGCTAGTATGAAAATAAGTAAATAATGTTAACAAAGGTTTTAATAAGATGCATGCAATTGCGCGTTTTTAAAATTAGGACTATTGGTTTTATAAGATGAACAACCCAAATTTTAGGAAAAAAGGAAATAACTGAAGAGAAACTCTAAGTATGCTCTGTGGTTGCAGCATAGTTTGACATTTCACATCAGAAAAGAACTTCTCTTAAAATTTTACGTCCTAGTCATAATTGTAGACGAAAGTTTTTCTCTTTAAAATAGTCTGATTTGAAAAGTTAGAAAAGGATAAGGACAAATCAAAATAATTAAAATAAGAATCACAATAAATGTATAAATGTATGAAAATGAATATGCATGTCACTTTGGTTATTGATATTTCCTTTCTTGTGATGTTCATATTGAATTGTTTAATCTTTGTAATGAGTAACTCTAGAACTCTACTGGGTTATCCAAAGAGTATGTCTTGAAACTTAGAAAACAAAGTCATAGGAAAACCTTGATTAAGTTAGGACCATGCTGAGAAGTATGAATGCTTGTGTTTGGGAAGTCACAATTTGGCATTGTGGGATGAAAGGCAGGGACCATTGTTTGGGTCTTGAGGGGTAAAGGTGCTGAGTTGTGAACATCTCAATGGTCAGGTTAGCACCCTGAGCTAGGGTAAATCATGAAAACCGACTTAGTAACCCTGACGCCTACTCAGCATCACCATGATTGGTGGAGTGTTTATCCCTGATGGGTGTGTAGCCCTTTCCTCGATGATGATGATTACGGCATGGATGTCTATACCTTGTGAGGGATTATACGAACTCCCAATCGCTTCCTAATGATTCCTGATGGTTAAAGTAAATCATCAGAGATAGGTATGGATCCATACATCTGGTAAAGGTTGAGATTGAGTCGTAATAACGTAGGCCAGACCTTAGGATTTCCCCCGGTTGCTTGTTTAATTTGTTATGTATAGTCTAGTAAGAAACGAATGAGGCTTTTATAAAAACCTCACTCCTTTCTTTTACTTCTTTTCATATATGATCATGGTATGAGTAGATGGATCTATTCCACAGGATGGCGAACGTCCACATATCCTACTGCCCACTGGGACTATGGGTCTATAACCTAGTTACTCAGTATTCGACATTCCAGGGGAAGGTGACCTTTACGTTTATGTCTCCTATCCCAGACGTTTTTCTACCTATTGAGTAGTTGACGTCACCTATGACCCTATCTACTACCGCCCCCGATGGCTTTGTCAGAGGATCGCAGGCCCTTCCACCATCACCTGCAGACGATGAGTTGGATGACGCTTCCTTCCCATCGATGGATGCTGTTCCCGACCTTGACATTATGGCGATCCTGGCATTATACCTTTAGTACTATAAGCCACCAGTTGAGATCCCACTGTACCCTGACACCATTGAATCCTCATTCGGTCCCTCCTATCATTTGGGTGAAAATTATGGATGGGTATCCTCTTCTTTCGAGATTAGCAGTGTTGGCAGCTACGACGACCTTGGACAGTTACTCGATGATCATTTACCTATTGATGATGAGGACACTAATATGATGGACTCAGAGGACACTAATAAGATGGATTCCAAGGACTTGCTATGACGACAATTCTGCTTGTGATCTTTTGCATGGGATGGGGTAGCCTAGTATAGGTTCATATTGTTCTGACATAGGTCATTTTTGTTGTATAGCTATGGGTGGGTATTTAGACTTCCTTTTGATGTATTTCTGATGTATGTACTTAATATCTGACCTTGTACAAAGGCTTGACGCCTATATATATGATGATGTTTATTTCACGATTACAGTTCTCTATATGATGTCTCTTTATTTATTCTATAATTGCAAAGAAAAAAAAAAGGAAATGTGTGGTAACAAATTAAGCATGGTTAACATTTTACTAATCAATTAAGTACTTGTCTTATTTTAGCGAGTGTTACATTCTACAGTAGATGATGACATGTGTGCCTAGTCCATCGGTGAGAGAGTTTATGTATAAACCTAGAATTGGATATAAAGTCAGAATAGGTATTAAAAAGGTAGAGATTGAGCATTTTGGTAAGAGGTAATATCATGAGAGTGTAAGAAAAGGATGTCGAGAATAGAGGGTCAATCTAGAGTTCTTAGAACACTCACTGAGATATTATGTTTCATATTTTAAGTTTTCATGTTTGTATAGGTTGAGTAGGTGAAGTCCTCTTGGAAGCAGCTTGGAGCATAAAGCCTAAAGTCGTTGCTATAGGAAAAGTTTATAGATTTAAAACCTCTTCTTAGAGTGGGGGTTAGTTTATGGCTTATGCCTTTTTGTTCATGTGTACGGCATGTAAGTGCTAAGAGATTTGTAAAGGTTGTTCTGAGTATGTTTTTTGTAATTGATGTTTAAGTTTTAATTTTTACATAATTTCTCTGATATTTTTATACTCTAAATTTCTATTTAATTTAAGCAAAAAAATAATATTTTTTAGGGTGTTACATGGAAACTCTCTGTATATGCAATAACAGCGTCACTCCCCTTGGGGTCCCTCCCGTTGTCCTCTCCTACTTTTCTAATCTTGCGCAGCACCATCACTTGACTACACTAATAATCTTTCTCCTCCATCTCTGAAAAAACTCATGGCAGTGGACTGTTTTTGAACCTCCATCAACACACACCCTCTGAACCGGATTCGAGGCCCGTCCACAGTGCTGAATCGAAACAAGCCCATAGGTCTTTATAGGATTGATGAGCAGCTGCTCTTCATACTGCCATTGATTCATTGGGCTCGACTCGATCAAAGGTCATATGTTCATAGTGGGTACTTTTTATTTTATTCTATTTTTCTTCTTTTTATTGTAGCTTTTTTGCGACTCATGGGTTTTATCCATTGCCTGGCTTCATATGCTGTAGTCTTGGGCCCCATGTGGTTCCCTTTGCTCCGGTGGTTGCATTTGTTCTGGTTCTTATGTTTTACTTGTCCTTGGCCACTACCTTCTGGGGCATACTTCATTTTTTTTGGTGGGCCATTCTTCATATTTGACTAACGATAATGCTACTTGGTAGGCTTCGTTTCCTTTTTATTATCATATACTTGATTTATTTTCTAGCAATATACTGGTGTGCGACTCTTTAAGCCTTATTTTATTCTTTTGTTATATTCTATTATATTTGCTTGTAATGAGATGTGACATTCATAACATGTTATTGCCCCTGATGTTTAATGCCCTAGTTTATTTCCCCCGCCGCCCCCCGCCCCCCCTTTTGTTATATTCTATTATATTTGCTTGTAATGAGATGTGACATTCATAACATGTTCCCCCGCCCTTTTTTTTGTTCCTTTAATTAACTTGGTGGTTTGAACTTTGAATGCGATGAGAAGCTTTTAAATACCCCTGATTTTTTTTTTATACATACATAAAGCCTTTTCTCGTTATTATGTCTTTTTCATATAATAAAAATCAAATAAAACAATCGTCAAAATTAAATATTAGTCCACTTCATTTCGGTTCATTTCTATTTCCATTTTTATCCTGTGCTGTTTTTTTTAAGTCGTTATTATCATATAAATTAATTAAGTCTCAAAAAGAAAAAGAAAAAAACTAATTGCATAAAAATAGAATTTGCATCTCTCTTTTAAAGCGTCACTTTTATCAACTTTTTTTTTCTTTTTACTTATTTATTTATTTGATAGTTTGTAAAATTGTTCATTAATTTGAACGTCAAAAATTAAATATTTCATTAAGCAAGTACATCATAGAATACTGATGTCAAATATTCAACGTTTTCAATATTAAGCGCTTTTAAAATAATAAAAACTCTTTTAGATTTTAAACAAAAATAATAGCAAATAAAAAATGTAGATTTAGTGATTTTTCATGTTGAGTCTAGGACCCACTTTAATATCACAAAAATCTTATCTAGAATTTAAGATTGATTAATAAATTGTTAATTGATAATTCAATACTTTTTACTAAAAATAAAAAAAATATAGAGTTAGTAATTTTTCATCTTGGGCCTAGGGCCCACTTGAATATCAACAAAATCTTATCTAGAGCTTAAAATTAATTAATAATTTGTTAATTACTCTTTTTAGTAAAAAAATAAAAATAAAAATGTAGGCTTAATAATTTTTTCATGTTGGGTCTAGGACCCACTTGAATATCATAAAAATTTTATCTAAAGCTTGAGATTAATTAATAAGTTGTTACTTTATAAGCCAAAATAAAAATAAAAATAATGTAGATTTATTGATTTTTCCTGTTGTGTCTAGGACCCACTTGAATATCACAAAAATCTTATCTAGAGCTCAAGATTAATTAATAATTTGATAATTTATTTTTTTCTTTTTAATAAAAATAAAAAATATAGACTTAATTTTCATATTGGGTCTAGGACCTACTTGAATATCACAAAACTTTTAAGCTATAAGATAAATTAGTAATTTGCTAAAATAATAAAAATAAAAATGTAAACTTAGTAATTTTCATGTATAATAATAAAAATAAAATAATAAAACACGAAAATATATAACTAAAACACATCAACCCACAAAGCATTTTATTTTAGCCAAAGAATTACGTGAGTCTGATTTTCTCCTTGCATTAGAGGATATGTAGGAACAGGAGTTCACTCCTGTCGATCTCAAAAATAATAAAAATAAAATAGTAATGATAATAATATTTTTTTAAAAAAATAAAATCTACAATAAAATTTGAATAAATAATATATAAAATAAAAAACATGATTAATAATTTTATAAGCAAGAGGATAAGACAATTAATAATTTCACACGTTAAGTTAAAGGGTAATCGTTTTTATAATAGACATTGTAGGGTGCTAACACCTTCCCTTGCGTAACTGACTTCGGAATCCTTATATAGGTTCGGGACCTTTCTTTTGGGTTTTTCCATACGTTTTTCCTTAACAAACTATGGTGGTGACTCCTCTGTTTTTTAATATCTTTTCGCCGTCCCATCATGACCTTGGTTGCGACAATGACATTGTTTTAATCCTATGGTTTTGAGACACTAGTTGAGACAACTTGATGTCTTAAAACTCTTCTCTAAAATAAAAGCATAACAAGTTTTTCTTTAAAATAAAATTCGACTGAGTTGACTTATTAGGTGTGACACCTCTGTCAATTCTATTTTTTAGGATGTATGAGTTGTGACAATTTTGAAAAACTTTTTCTAAAAGTTAATAATAATAACAACAACAACAACAACAACACACACACACACACACACAAATTCCAAGAACTATGTAAACTTTGAATCTCCATTACATTGGGAGATACATAGGACTAAAGGATCACCCTTGTCGAACCCCAAAATTAAAAAATAAAAATTATTATCATAATAAAATAAATGCAAATAATTGAATAAATAAAATTTTCATTTTTTTGATTGAGTGAAATAAATATTTTAAACGTTATTAATAATTTGCTTAATTAATTAGAAGTATCTGTCTTAGGATGGACTTCGTAGGGTGCTAACACCTTTACGCGTAATTGACTTTCGAACCCAAATTTTGGTTACGAAGACATTTTTCACGGGTTTTCCAATATTTTCCCATATAAAAATATTGATGGCAGCTTTGCTTTTTTCAAAACATTTCTGTTTTTAGTTTTCGTCGTCTCGCTGTGACCCTAGTTGCGACAAGTACATACCACCCAATAGCACCAACATATATCAATACCACTATAAAATGGAAACAACATATATCAGAACAACATTGGAATAGTACCAAATAACATTCCTGTTTGGTATGGTATGAGGATCAAATGACAAATTTAATGTATACCTGTAAGAAAATAGTATTGTAAAATAAATCTAGCGAAAAAGAAAATGTACCTCTAGCAACAATTGATTCAATTGTCATTGTTATCAATTGCAAACCTCAATATTTCTCCTAAAGTCACTGAAAATAAAAGAATAGAAAGAGAGAGAGTTCTTCTAGCCTTAGCCTTTTCTGATGTGTGTGAATCAATAGAGCATCACAGGCGTTTTATAGGCAAGACTAAGGACCCCTCCTCATTATTATCATACCATAACAGCCCTCCATTATTCCTCCATTAAGAACAATAAACATGCTTATTATGACTCTTTTAACAACTAATTTTATTATTCTGTAACAATTCCTCATTATCAAGCAATTAACTATAATAATAGGGTAATCAAGTCAAACATAAATTCTTATAATATATGAGCAACATAATATTTTTCTAACATTTTCCCACTTGGCTCATATAATCTTTAGAAATTATCCCAATTACCAAAAATTAAATATGACCATTTAAGTTAAAGCTTGAAATCCTTTAAAACCATATAGAAATTATTATACATGAATCATGACAATCATGTTTTAAGATAAACACTTCCTTCCCATGTATTACGATGCATAATACTTTCTAATGACTAAAATAGGTCCAAACTATGTTGACTCAAATGAATCACAATCTTATATGACAAATTTAATGTGCACACAGTTATAGAATCAAAAAGACATAAATATTAATCCAAGCCATTAAGTCTCGTATGAACCATATGATCCTAAAATACTATATATCTAGCAATCTTTTGTTAGATTATTGATTATGCATCTATATACTCAATAGAGAGTAACTCTTCTTTGATGTCTACTTTATGTCAATATGCTTGCCTTGGCTTTCACCTTTATTATTCTTTAAAAAGAACACTTAGCCCATAGTTCTTTATGGGTTTTAATGAAATTGATAGCTTTAAGACCAAAAACATTATGCTTGTGATAAAATTTCATAACATCCAACAAATTCTCTCTTTAAAGTGGTTTTTAAGGGTATCATATACTGTCACTTATTTTCTCAAATTTCACTTGTCAAGATTTCTCACTCCCACTAATTTTTGGAGTATAAGTATAGGGTAATAAAATATATATCTTTTCATGATAATATAATATCAATGCTATGAGAATTCTTAAATTAGTAAATTCAAACCTTTCGATGCAAGATGTTAGGATCACAACAAGTGTACCGGCGGTACAAGTAATAAAGGGAAAAGTAAATGTTATCGTCTCTACAGGGATTGTGATTAATAACAATGCAACCAACTAATTACTTGTGAATTTAAGAATTGAAAAAGGAATTAGAGATTTTTGGATTATATTTGGATTAATAAAAATAAATAACAAGGAACGCAATTTAAAGATGTTTAAAAAATTTATGAATAAAAATGGTTAGGAATCGGAATCCCCTTGATTCTTCCTTAGAATAATCTCTTTCTTTTCCAAACCCTTTCTTGTTAAGCAATTTACCTTCAATTTCTCTAACTTAGTTTAACCCTAATTCCTTAGATGGTAAACCCTTTAATCCTAATGATGAACCCTAATCCCTTAGGCGAGTAAAATCAGTCATAAGCATTAAGAGAAGGAAATTCGCACGAAGACATACAATCTATCCCTATCCTTAGGCTCAAGAGTTGCATGGTATTAAATTGGAACGGTCTAAACCCCAATTTTCCAATTGCAAGATTTGGATTATTAATCAATTTCTTAATGAGTGTCAATCATAGAAAAGCATTAAGCGCAAATTCAACAACTAAATTAACAAAAACAAGATAAGAATTTAGAAAAGAAATCAATTACATTAAGTTCAAATCAAGGTTCATCCTAACTTAACCCCAAAGGGGTTTAGAAACTCATAGAGAAACTAAACACACAAATAAAATAAAAAGAAGATAGAAAAGAAGCCATGAATCTTGAGAATCAAACAACAATTCTTTAAGATCTAAAGCCGGAGATGAATCTTCAAGCTCTTCCTCGCTCTTGGTCCTTAGATGAGTCAAAGAATGCCCTGAAATGTATATTTTCTCTTTTTTATAATGAATTTGGGCTAAATGGGTTGTAAAATAAACTAGGCACACAAAATAGAAAGCCTCGGAACCGTTGGCGGGGTTGGAAGCCCGCTAGGTGGCATTTTTTGAAAATTGGACCCCGTGCTGGCGCCGGGTGACTTCATTGTCTGCCGAGCATGCTAACTCGCAGGGTGAGATACACCACCTACTGGGCAATGTACCATTAAAGCAAGGCCCGCCGAGTGGCCCATAAAGCCCGCCGGGCAGGTATGACTTGTGCTTGTGAGTCTCTTTTGCGATCTTCACTTTGGTCCTTGCTTCTTTTAAGTCATATTTGACTAGCACAAAACTCCTTCATACTTGTGAACTGTATTTTCTTTCTCTGCACATTTAACTTTCCTTCACAAAATTTAACAAAAATTAAGTCAATTCATGCAATTTTAAATAGAAAGCTTAAAAACATACATCATATGAAATCGTTCATTAATGGTCTATTTTCTCACAAATTTCCCATGAGCTAATGCAAAAATCATGTGAATTTGCGCTATAAATCTACATAAAATGTAGATTTATCATAAGACATGCAAGAGTTTGCAAACTTTATATATGGATAATAAACATCACAATAAAATAGATCATACCTGTGGGTATAGAAATATCCTATCATGACATTTAGTTCATAACCTTAATTAACTATTACTTTCCTATGGGATTGAGTAATAATTCATTTATTACATTGCCTAGGATGCTATGGCTACTCCCAAACATGTAATTCATATTATAATCCATAAATTAATCCCTTTATCACATTTCTAGGATGTTATGGTTTACTAATGTAAATGTCTTAATCTATGAATCTAGTGACATAAAACTTACTTGTAGGCTAAAGTCTTACTCAATAAGATTCATTTGACTTTGTGATAGAATTATTAGTTTTTATACTTAGATTCATACTATATGAGTACATCATGAAATTATTTTATTTTCTATCAAAATATTTAATTTATGGTAAAACTGTCAACTACATATATCACCTTATAATTCCTATAGGTAAATAATATGACATTTTATCCTAATTGATTATACAAATATAATAAAAATTCCTATGAGATAAAATTTATTATATTTAAATATAACCAATCATAATATTATGTCTAATTCCCTATGTCATCTTAAACAACTTAATATATAATTTCAATCAATTAAATTAATTAAAGATGTTGTGGCTAATTGATGATTAATTAAAATTATAAGGATCACTATACAATAAAATTATTTTTATGAGAATGACCCAAATTACGTACATCAATACACAATTAATATAATGCTAAACATAATTCTCATAATATAACAAAAAAAAAGAAGAAGTTGATAGGATCTTAGAAACTTATGATTCTCACAATCATCAAGATTTGAGACATATATTATATGACAATGAAGCATGCACCAATTAGAATTACCTACTACCTTTGGATAATCCATAAATGCCTTATAATAAACAATTTCATTCAACCCAAGAATGTTAATCTCAGCATCATAATCTCAATCAATCATGTAATTTGGAATTACAAACACCATACATTTGATCACTTTGGTGATTAACAAATCTCACTTGAGGTATAATTCCAAATTAATTCTTTTATGTAAAACAAATTTTCTTTTCAATTTGCTTTTCAATATAAAGTCAATTGCAAGTATTGAACTTTTCTATCACGGTGATTAAACCACCATTTGCATATATAATGCAATTCCATAATATGCAATTAAAAAGCTCAACAAATAATCCCTAATTTTTAAAATTAAGGTTTATACAAATTGAGAGAAATTATCATCATGTAGAATCATAAAATTTCATAACCAAGCTCTGATACCAAATGTAAGAAAATAGCATTATAAAATAATCTAGCAAAAGAAAATGCACCTCTAGTAGCAATTGATCCAATAGTCATTGTTATCAATTGCAAACCTCAATATTGCTCCTAAAGTAACTCAAAATAAAGGAATAGAAAGAGAGAGTTCTTCTAGCCTTAGCCTTTTTTGAAGTGTGTGAATCAATGGAGCATCACAGGCTTTCATTATTATGGCCCTTCATTAGTTCCACCATTAAGAACAATAAACATACTTATTATGGCTCTTGTAACAGCTAATTTTATTGTTGTGTAATAACTCCTCATTATCAAGCAATAAATTATAATAATAGGGTAATCAAATTACACATAAATTCTTAAAATATATGAGCCACATAATATTTTTCCAACATAACCTTTCTATAGAGCCTATCCCACATAAGAATCAATCCTTATGCAAATTTACCTTTATTTTGAACCAACCTATGACATGAACTTAAGAAACCTCCTATAGTCACAACAATAAAAAACCACATAGATTGATTAACCTCGAACTGAAGTGTTATCCTATAAGCAGAATTGAAGAAATTAAGATAGAGAATAGGAAGATACACAATAGATTGGATTTGACCACCACTCATAGAAACTCAGTGGCACTATTGTGACATTCGTTCACATTGAACATAACCCATGTTTATTTAATTATTTATTTAGTTATTTTGATTTTAGATTAAGAAAAGTACAAGAAGTATTTTCGCTTTTTATATCACACGCGATCATCTTACGAAACTTTTAAAAGTAAGGAAATTGTAAATAAAACAGAATTTGGAAATGGGAGTAAGAGATGAGAAAACAATATATGTCATATAATCAAGATCATATACATCTTAGCTTTTGAAGTACAATACAGTTGAATACATTATAGCGAAATACAATTGAAATCAAAAAAATATACAGGGAAATCTCAAAAGTACATGAACAGACACTAGCTACCCACTATCCTAACCAAAGCAGTGTCTAGAGATCTACTCCCAACCCCTGTATCAAAAGAAGAATCACTGGATGGGGTCTACCAATCCTCGTCTGATTGCGTCTCCTCAGAGTCTGTGTCCTCTTTGTGGCGTGCATGGCCATTAGGCACCTCGCGGGGTACCTTAGGTCCAGAGGAGGAGGAAGAAAGGGTGGACCAATCGTCGACCACAGAAGAGTCCATATGGGACTCGGCCAGTACCACCTCCATGGGTGATCCCTCTTCAGGGGGATGTACATCATCCACAAGGTGCTTAGCTGGTAGTGGTGAATACGCATGTATGTATGGCGCTACAATAGGGATCTCTGCGTCTGCTGGTGGAGCTGGGGGTGGTGGAGGCGCATAATGAAAATGTGGTGGTGGTGAGAATGATACCAAGATCGGAAAAGTCCAGGTCATAGGAGGCATGAACGCTCTTGGGATAGGGGACATGAACTTGATAAAGACAAAGCTGCGGTGAGTCAAATAGTCTGCCTCCTTGTCGTAACTCCATGTCCCCGCAACGTCAAAGTCAACGTGTATATTCAGCAAGACAGGGAAGGCCGCCATCTTCAAGTATCAACCACAACGATCATGCATAAAAGAAAAATGCAAAGGAGTGAGGCAATTTGTTCTCAAAATTACTTTCACATAGATGGTAGGGTATCCTACCGTCCTATACCAACAAGACACAATTGACCACAAAAGGGGAGCCTAGGGTTTGTCTAAGTTGTAACATCTACCCTTAAGACTGTATGGATCCATACTCCCAACATGGTCCTTAACAGAACTGGGAAGTGACTGAGAGTACATATGCCTCTACTCAACATGGTACAATCCTCATCATCATTGAGGAACAGAGCAACAACTCAAGACATTCACCGTCCACACAGAGGTATACTCTCGCACCAATCTTGGAATGCTGAGCAGTTTTCGGGGTTGCCAAGCTTGGTAATGCGAATATCCTGACTTGAGAGCGCTACCTCAGTCATTAGAACCTTTACCACTCGGCGCCTTACCCCCAAGACCTCCGTAAGTGGGCCCTTACCTTTCATTCCTCAGCGTACCAACTATAACTTCCCATGCGGGGTGCCATGCCCTGGCATGTCCCTCGCATCACACTACTTTGTGATTCTACTATTATCCTTTCTTGACCTTCTCAATGTGAATAGAGGTTTCTCTGGTCTCAGCTCACCTGAGTACCAGCACCGTCTCTCCTCAACATCTCTGCCTCTTAATGCAGAGATTCTTATCGTAGTATAATGTAGGGGGATTCTAAGTATATATTTGAGAAAACAAAACAACGAATAGGTAGAAGATTAGCATTGATTCGTCTCCATTATCGTAATGCCTAATTTAAATGTTTAAGCTTACTTAGGTGGCCCTAAATTAGCTAATAGTGATTTGATATAATCATTTACATTCTTAATTAGGAACTTAGGTGTTTAATGAAAAGTTTAACTTAATTAGTTAATACTTAGTATATGACTATCCGTATGTCTTTATACATCGAATTACTTAACAATATTAGATGTCGCCATCAATCTATTTAATGAAGTTAATTAGTAGTAATTAATCGTGATTCTAAAAGAATTTAGTAAAACTATTCACTTATTTCATGATTCAAAATAAGACTTTGTCTTAGTTAAGAAAAAGTCTATTTAAATTATATAAAAACAGAGAGGGTTTATTCCTAAAAAGGGAATTTTGTTTAACTTAAAAAAAAAGATTCGTTTTAAGTCCTAAGTATAGAAAATAAGGGGTTAGTGACTAGAAACATGTTCTTTCATTTTTTTGTTCAAAAACCGGAATTCCAGAGAGCACAGTTTTTAAGTTTGGATTTGAAATTTAATTTGAGTGGGCTAACGATTTTTGTTTGCCATGATCTATATCTTGTTGGAAAGATGTTTTTGTCTACTTTCTAAATCATTAAATATAATCCTAAACAAAAATATATAAAAATAAATAAGAAAATAACAAGGCAGAGAGGTCAGGAGGCCCTTACTGGAGCACTAGTAACACTCCCTTGCTTTTTTCGTATCCCTCTTTAATTGTTTTGTAAACAAGGAGGTTATTTACAAAAATTAAATTAGAAAACCTTTTCAACAAGTCCAAGAACTCCAAAAACTAAGGCCTAGTCGATTTATGATGATTTTTCAAAGTATACCATTGAGAAAGACGTCTCGAGTCAGAAACAGCGCGTATGACTTCGATTGTAAAATTTGGTAAAAGTAGTAAAAGATGAATAAAGTAGGAAAAATATATATCCCAGTAAATATTAGGGAGTCTACTTTATATTCGTTCAATAAAAATCAGTTGACTAGCACTAGAAAGTTCAAAAATAGTTTTTAAGTGAACACTGCCAGTTACCGTTTTCTGAAAAGTAACCCCAACTTTTGAAAAGTGTAAATTCGTCGTTTCTTAACCTTTTTTAATGATTCTTGTGTCCATTTAGAACATAATTTTGTCTACTTTTTATCAAAAAAATAATCACTTAAATTTATCGAGTGTAGCTCGAGTTATCGCGAAAACAATGTCGGTTGTTCAGACGGAAATCGAAGTTAGCTCGTTGGAACTTAGATGCTTCTCTACAAGAATCACTTTTTTCACTAAGTTGTGGATCTTTAATGACCAAAATAAAATTTTAGAGTTATTAGGTAGGTCAAAAACTAAAATAATCATCACTTCTCTTCATTTAAAACTGTGACTTGAAGGAAGATAAAAATGCCAACTTTTAATGGTCAGCTAAGTTATGGTTCTAGTTTCAAAAGTCCTTGATGTTCTAGGGTCTTTGGTGATGAGTAAAGTTTCATTCTTGTCTTAAGAAAGTGACCATTTTCATGAGTCCCCTTTGGAAGGACTAGATCAAGGTTTCAAAAGTATTTACATGTTATAAAAATCTTCTCTTTTTTGTTTCTTACCAAGTTGAAGGGAGGTTACAATTTTAAGGCTTTGCTTTAGAGGTTTTAGAGTCCTTCAACCAAACTTTGGTCATTTAGGGTAATGTAGCCATATAAGCCAACATTAAGATGTCAATAGCAATTTTAAACAACACTTCCAGCCATGAATAAAAGAGAGCAACAGAAAATAAATAGAACAATTACACAAAAGAAAACTATAAACAACAAGAAGAGAAATAAGAATAGAGTAGTAAAACAACAACATACTAAGGGTTTGAGGGCCAAACCCACCCATAAATCATGTACATGAAAGTAATAAATTTAAGAACACCCCGCTCCCCCCATGTACCTTAAGTGTTGGTTGGAGAAGAGGAGAAAACAAGGTGCCTTGAAACTCCAAACAAGGTGGTGGTGGATGGTGGCTTCAATGGGGGATGGAAGGAAGAGAGAATGGAGGTTTTTTTTGTGTGTAAGAAAGCTTTTAAAAATGGAATTAGGGAGAGAAAGGAGGTGCTGGACGTGCTCCTTGGGCAGAAAAGGGAGGTGAAGAAGCTGTCCCAAGGGCTAGCTTAAATAGAGGAATATGTGGCTAGAAAAGGGGGCAAAAAAATAACTTTGCTTTTCTCTTTTTCCTTTTTAAGTTTTCTTTTTATGACATGTGGGGAAAAGAGAGGGATGGGTCTGCAGAGTCTTTGATCAATGTGTCATAGGTCTCTGCGTTTTATTTTCTCTACAGAGGAATCGACCGGTTCCGATAAAACGTCTTTAAACTTGTAAATTTGGTTTTTATAGCAATTGAATGAATTTTTATTTGGAATTTGGTGAGCACCTTAATTATTTATTAAAAATAATTTCCAAAGTTTAAAATTAATTTTTAGTAATTAAATTCTAATTTTTGAGTATTTATTCAATATTTTCAAGTTAAAAATTCATAGAAATTTCATTTTAACTCAGAAAATTCTAAAATTTTTATGAAAATTATAAAATTAAATATCTAATCCAAAAATGAACTAAGAATGTTCATTTTTTCTCTTTTACATATTTCACTTATACTGGCTATAGTTCTAGCAGTCAATGGAGGGTAATTTTGTCATTTTCCATAGGAATCTCAGAAAATTCCTAGAAAATTTCTAAAATTATATTTTAGAATATATGACATATTTCTAATTTAAAAATGACAATTCACAGTTGTTTAGTCATTTTTCATATGTCAACCCTCAGTATAGAGGAATTAAGACTATTTATCAGTTCCTTAATTCCCTAGTAATTTCATAGATATTATGAATTAAACATAAGTCTAAAATGAGGCTGTTACAATTATCAAAGCAAACTTTTATCCATAACTAACTCCTAATCTTTACCATGTCCATAACCTCATTAGCATTGAGTTGGGGAGAGATGAAAACAATATTAATTTTAAGAAACCAGATAGAACATAATGTGCATATCCAAATGAGTTTCCCTATATTGTTACATTTTCTATTTTGCACAATTCCTAAGCTTGACTAAAAATGAGAGATTCCTCCACCAAGTAGAATTGTGTCCAACTTATCCCACCATTGATAAAAATACTACCAGATATATAAGAGACAATGCAAGTGAAAAACAAATTGTCTCTCATTCACAGTCACATAAAGCATATAGCAATTGACTATGTTGCAGTAGAGATCCTCGCCTTGTAGATTGTCTTTAGTTGGTAATTTGTCAATTAGTACCTTCCAAGCAAAAGCAATATCTTTGGTGCGAAGGACTTCCATAATGTGTTGAAGACGATACCATCCACTAAAGAATCTTGTTGTTGAAGCTTCATGTATGTGGACTTGTCTGAGTAAGATCTTCCTACTTCGAGTTTCCATATCTAGTAATCTAATTTTTCTTCAACTAAAGTTACATTGTTAATGTAGTTAAGTAAGTTATTTTGTAACTCATTATTCCATTCAAACAATTCTTTTCACCAACACAAGTTTTATTCCCAACTTCTATCTCTCCATGAATCCATATCATTAACCTTCCTTTGCTTTCTTTGTGACATTAAATCATCTTTTAGCCTAATTTCCCTAATCCATTTATCATTCCAAAAAGATGTAGCTTCCCTAGTCCCTAATTTCCTAAAAATTTCTTTTTGAAACTATTTACTTCTCATTCATTCCCGTTTTTCTATAGCTCTTAAGTCCTTTCCCCAAATTGATCCTCTATTGAAGAACTATCCCTTTGCATTCTCCATCTTATTAAGCTCCCATTTTCCATATTTTGAGACCAAAACCATCTTCCAAAGAACTTCATCCTCAACTAATAGTCTTCATTTCCATTTCCCTGGAGAGCCATATTGAATAGTTCTAAATCTTTTAAGCCCTTCTTTTTTAATTCTTGGTATACCTTGTCTCAATTTACCCTAGCACTTTTTTCTTACCCACCTCCTTGCCTCGTAAAAAGTCTTTCTAGATCTGTTTAAGGGAAAGGATTACCTTTTTTGGTCCTTTACAAAGAGAAAAGAGATATACTGGTAGACAAGAAAGAACAAAGTTAAAGGGAGTAATTCAAATGCCAAATGAAATATGCTTATTGCTCCACACTAATAACCTTTTAAGAATCTTATCAAGAAAAGGCTTCTTAGAAAAAAGATTTTTGGGATTGACCCTTGTAACGCCTGGCTGCTTTTAGGATCGATGGTTGTCCCCACAAACCAACACAAGACTTGTCAGTGTGCTTTGTTCTCACTCACACGCTTTCTAGGAAACTTCCCGGTCACCCATCCCAAAATTACTCTAAGTCAACCACGCTTAACTATGGAGTTCTTAAGTGATATGCTATCAAAAAGTAAATGCATCTTATTGGTATATGTAGCACTTATTAATTCCTTTAAGTTATCCTCAACTGTACAGTCCCATACCTGCACAGCCTTTGGATCCTCTCATTTCGGTATGTATTCGATTCATTCATGTGCCCCTCCCACTAGAAGTCTACCAAGAGCCGCTCCTTGTCTGTGCCTTATCTCTTTCACATCAACGATCACTCTTTCCCCTCGTCAGCTCTTGAGATGTTACACGATATGCTTGTTGATGATGATTAGGGAGAACTCCACACCTATAAGAGGATAGTTACAAGCCTAGTTGGCCTAAGATATTAAAGAACCCGTTATAATCCTAGGAATATAATTTTCTAGGAAAAGGGTAAGATAGGGAACGATGCTTTAGATTTGGAAAAGATTTTAGTTAAACTAAACCTAAAGATATGATCTCTCAAAACCTGAAGAAAAAAGAGGGAATGAAGATATAAGGATGTAGTTAAGTTTCAATTTTTGAGGACAAAATTTTTTTGAGGGAGAGCAAAATGTAACACCTTAGAAAGCATTACCTTAACTATTCTTAGATTCTTAGGAAATGGAAATATTGAATATAAAAATTAGAGATAAAGACAGAAACTTAAACATACATTTTATTATAAAAACTATTTACAAACTCTTGGCACAAGGTGTCGTACATTGCTTACATAAAAGTATACAAAACATAAACTAAACTCCCATATATTGGGAGGTACAAAACTCATTATCTTCTCTGTTCGAGTTGCTCCAAGTTCCTCCTTGAGGACGTCCACCTGATTATCTTGAAAAAGATATAAACTAGAGGGAGGGAGGCAAAATGTCTCAGTGAATGCTACGGAATTCTAGGGGTAGGCTGACTCTTCTATTCTAGAATCCTCCCTTAACTCATATGGTTTTACCTCTCACTGAACTCCCAGTTCCTCACCTCTTTAGCTCTTAATCTTTTAAATTATGCCCAACTTGGGGCTTACTAATCTTTAGTGGGCCTGAGCCCCAGGTCTTCTGACCCATATTGGTCCTTTCTACTAAATAATTGACCTCCCAACACTTAGTCGGGACTTCGTCCTCTTTATTACTTTATCTAGACCTTTTACTTCCTATGATACTAAGCAAGGACTATTACTTTCTTATCTTTCTCTTTCTCTTTTCTTGCCCTTTTGGGACTTATACATAAACTTTATTTGGTGTAAACCCTTCGCATACGCCTCTATCATAAGTTGTGCCTCACTATGTACATAGGTTTCCTAGTTTAGGCTAACTTAACTCACTTTTAACTAGGCACATACATCATTATCTACCCAATAGGGTCATCATACATGCCTCACATAGGCATTCACATCATTTGTTTCACTATTCTGTGTGGTTTTGGTTAGCTTCATTATTATCTTTTCACTTAACTACCGTCTTTCTCTTGGCTGAGCTCTAGCCATCAAGAGGCGTCCCTCTTGCTTGACCTCTTACTACCACCGATCCAAGTGGTTGAACCCCCTCCGTTATCGAGGCAGTTCCCTTAATCCCTTGGCTAGAGGAGACGGTAACCCTATTTTGGCACAAGGGCTTCCTAGCCCTTTACTTTTCTTCAACCTTTCCCGGGTTGCTTAAAACCATTATCATAAAAACTCTTCATTCCTTAGTGATTATAAGGGATCCCCATTGCGGGTGTACACTTATACTTAGCCATGGACATATTCCAGGCTTAATCATGACCAGGGAGGATCTACCTTATAGTCACTAAAAGGGATATCATTTTCTAAAACCTTTTCTTTCTCTTTAAACTCAGGGAAGATTCCTACTTTTCTCCAAACTTCAGGGAATATCTCTACTTTTGATAAGGAGGCACCCTCTGGTATCTTTTAAAGTCTTAAGTCTTTCTTAAGTGAGGTTTATCGCTGCACAACATACACAACAAAACACAAACACAAGGACAATACAACAACTACACAGTCATCAATATTAAATACAGCAATACAATAACAAACATATATATATATATATATATATATATATATATGTGTGTGTGTGTGTGTGTGTGTGTGTGTGTGTGTGTGTGTGTGTGTGTGTGTGTATCAGAGAATCAAGCACACAAGCAAGCATATATTTTCTTTGAAACTAGAATATTCCTCCAATGTTCTAAAGGGACACACTTAGCATTAAACCTTTGGCAATCAACGCCGCTTCACCTTTTTCTTGAACCCAAACTTTGATGGGTCCACTCTAAGCACCATAAAATCGATACTCAGCTTCACTAAAACAAGGGAAACACTGGTACGCTTATGCTCAACGCCAGAATTCTGTCGCTCAGCGCCAAACTACTAGACAACTTTCTGTCTTTCCTTGCTCAGTGCCAAAAAATTGGCACTCAGCGCCAGTTTGCGAAGGGGATGACCCATGACCATTTTTGGCCCAACAACCATTTCCAAGCCCCCTCTAAGCCATTCCTAATCATCTCTATTACCTTTTTCACCGAATATATTTCCCAAAGAACCCTTCAATCTTACAGATATCTCCAAAATCATAAATCTCCTGCCTAGGGTTCAAAAGGGGAAATACGCATAATAAAATGGGTTGGGGAGGATAAAAAGGGAACTACTCACCTTTGGGGGCTATCCGAATCTGAGCTTTGGGCTTAGGTCGCAGATCTCTGTAACGCCTGACAACTTTCAGGATCTGTGATTGTCCCCACAAACCAATACAAGACTTTTCAGCGTGCTTTATTCTCATTCACACGCTTCTTGAGAAACTTCCCAAGAGGTCACCCATCCCTAAATTGCTCCAAGTTAAGCACGCTTAACTGTGGAGTTCTTAAGTGATAGGCTACTGAAAAGTAGATATATCTTGTTGGTATAGGTAGCACTTATTACTTCCTTTAAACTATCTTCAACTGTACAGTCCCATACCTGTACAACCTCTAGATCCCTCTCATTCTGGTGTGTATTCAATTCATTCATGTACCCCTCCCGCTAGAAGCCTACTAGGAGCCCCTCCTTGTCTATGCCTCATCTCTTTTGCACCGACGATCACTCCCCGCCCTCGTTAGCCCTTAGGATGTTACAATCTCTGCCCACTTTTCCTCCTCTTCTTTCTCCTCTCCTCCTCCTTCCTCTTCTTCCTTTTTCTTTCTTTTTCTCTCTCCCTTCCTTCTCTTACATAAAGAGATATATGTGTGTGGACTTTAGCGGGCCTTGGTCCATTTGGGTCTCAAAGTCCTGTTTAGGGTCCTATTACCTTATCCTTATAAATCCTAATAATAGGGTAACTATTATTAATGCCTATGGGTATTCTAAACCATTATTTATATTATTTCTATTGTCCTAAATTAGGAATGTTACAACCCCAATGGCAAGGCTTAAATATTTGAATGGTGCCTCAGCCACTTTACATTTTAGAAAATTTGCCTACACAAAAATTGTGCTAGTCTCAATATTAAAGCTAATAAGTTTTCTTTTATGAAAATTGGCTTTCAATCCTGAAGTTAGCTCAAAAACTCTAAGCATACACTTCATAGTTAGATTTTTTTTTCTAATAATCCCCAATAAAAATGACATCATCAACATATTATAGCTGGGAAACTTCAATTTGATCATGATCGACCTCATAACCAAGAATTAGATCTTTTTTGTATTGCTTTGCCCATTAATCCATTACCCCTTCTATAGTAATGAGAAAAAGGAAAGGAGAAAGTGAGTCTTTGTGTCTTAGACCTCCAAAAAAAGAAAAATCTTTTGTTGTGCTACTGTTAACAAGAATTGAAGCTATAGTAGTTGATAAACATTTAAAAATCCAACCCCTTTATGTACTACAAAAGACAAGTCTATCCATTATATAGTCTAAATACGTCCAACTAACTAGATCGAAGGTTTTCTCAAAGTCTACCTTAAAAACAATTCAAGAGTTATTATTCCTACAAGCATCGTCTATAATTTCATCGAGGATGAGAGTTCCATCAAGTATTTGTCTCAAAAAAGCATATTGATTGTATGAAGTTAGATGCCTTGTAGAACTTTCTTTAATCTAGCAATAAGAACTTGGCTAGAATATTATATATATATATATATATATATATATATATATATATATATATATATATATATATATATATTCTTCTAATAAGGGAAATTGGCCTATAGTCTTCAATCTGAATATATTTTCCTTTTTAGGAACAAGACAAATGAATGATGAATTACACCCATTTGCAAGTCTTCCATTAGAGTGTAATTATTTCACCATGTTGCACATATATCTTCCTTGACAAGATAGCAAAACCTTTTGAGAGATTTAAAGTTAAAGTCATTAAGTAAGGACTCTCAGAGCTATCACAACCACACTATCTCTATAATTTCAATTTATTGTGGTGTATGACACACTCAATCGAAACTAGGAATGCTTGAAATGTAATAACCTTTTTAGAAGCGAAGAAGCCATACAATGTAGAAAGAAAGATGATAAACCCTTAATTGTTATGATTAGCCTAGGAAATTTTGGTCTTTATTTGTTAAATTCAACTTATCTTTATGGACATTTTGACCTATTTCTCTTTAATTTTGAGCAAAGATGAAAGGAGTGATAGTTGGGAAAAATTGGCTAAGTTTTGAAGAAGGATTTGCTGCTACCAAATATGTACAACCGTGCTTCATTATACGCGGTTGTGCTTAATTATGCACAGCCGTCCTTGGTTGTCAAGACTCTGCACATGAGAGTATGCACGACATAAGCATGGTCATGCTTCAGAAGACATGCACGATTGTGCTTAATTATGCACGGCCGTGCTTCCATCAAGCCCATTAAAGATATAAATAAGGGTGGTTTGCAATTTCAAAGATACATTTTAATATTCTACTTTTTTCTAATACTTTTAGGTTTTTGGTTGAAAGGAAACTCCCTAAAGCTTAAGAGGACTTCTCGTATATCTTTTTAGACAGTGATTAAGGATTAGCCTTTTGGTTAAGGTTTTTCTTTAGTTTCTAATGTTTTACATTGTAATGGGTTGATTCTCTATTGTGATGGAGAACTAATCCCTAGGCTAGGATTATGGTGTAGCTATGCTTGAGATGACAAGAATCCCTTTTTTAATTAATTTTATTTTTCCTTCTTCTTTCAATTGAATTGCATTAGTATTATGTAAATTATTGTTTGGAACTAATCACTCTTTGCATGTTTTTAATGAATTAATTAACCGGGGACCGTACCGTAATCAATTGGTAAATCTCTAGAGTAATTGGGTTTGGAACGTTGAATGATTAAACTGCGAATCAAGCTCTTAATTGAATTCGTCCAGTCTCTTTACTCTTATTCTTTTCTTGGATTAAACCACTGCATGACCAACCAGAGGTTTAATATAGGAAAGACTTTTACAACCCGTGACCAAAGGTTATGGAAGAATTCGGTAGAGGAAGATTGGCAATTGAATTAGGAAGTAAGATTACAACTTAATTAGGGGGGAAGGGAGTTGAAGGCATTGGTGAACTCATAGTCCTAGGTTTTTATCTCACTAAAATCTAATTTTACTCTAAGCAATTTTTCTTAATTCTTGCACTAAACCCCTTTTAATTTGAACAACCTAGACAACATAAGAATTTTTCTAAAAGGTACTCCATATTAGTCTCTTGGGTATGATATCTGGACTCAGTCTATTGTTATTACTGTGATAGGGTATGCTTGCCCTTAAGCATGTTCTAGAACATCAAGTTTCCGCCGCCGTTGCCGGGGACTAATTGCTCGATATCAAGAAAGAGAAATTCTAATTGGATTAGGTACTTTTTTAAATTATCTGATTTTATTTTATTTTATTCCATTCTTATCCTATCTTTTCTTAATTTTTACTCTTATTTTATTTTATTTTATTCTTATCCTATCTTATCTTAATTTTTAATCTTATTTTATTTTATTTTTATCTTATCTCATCTCATTTTATTCTTATTCTTAATTTATTTTATTTTTATCTTATCTTATCTCATCTCATCTTATTTTATTTTATCTTTTTCCCTTTTATTCATCTCACTCTTATTTCTCTGACTGGTGCTTAGCACACTTGCTTTTTCTTCTTCCCTTGGTTTATGCTAACCCATTCTCACGAGCCTGAGCTACAATTTATTCCTGAGATTAAAAGGCATTATAGCAAGTTAAGGAGAAAGAAAAGACAAATGGCCATAGAAGCACCTAAGTAGACCCTCCAAGGCCACTTTGCCCTTTAGATAGGGGTAACTGACAGCATTCGCTGCCCAGCAGTGGAGGCAAACAACTTCGAGCTCAATTCTACACTGATCTCCATGGTGTAGAACTCAGGATAGTTTGAGGGCTTGCCATCTGAAGAAGTTCTTGAGAATCACAAATATCATGAAATACAATAATGTCACTACTGATGCCGTTAGGCTTGGCCTATTCCCCTTTTCTCTAATGGGAAAGGCGTCAAAATGGCTTTCTTCCTTACAAGGAGAATCTAACTCCACCTAGGACTAGTGCACCTAAAAGTTCTTGACAAAGTACTTTCCTCCGACAAGATCTATCCAACTGAAGAAGCCAGAGTGAACTTTGCTCAGTATAAGCAATAATCACTATTTGAGGCTTGGGAGCGCTTCTAGGACCTACTCAAAAAGTGTCCCCATTATGGCTACTAGTGTGGGCAACTTATTCAGATCTTCTATAGTGAGATTTCATCCTAGAATAGAATCTTTATTGATGTTTCTTGTGAGGGCACAATTTTGAAAAAGTCCCTGAATGAATCCTTTACCGTTATTGAAGACTTGGCTTCAAACAACTACCACTCTCCTTTGGTGACAAACACATCATGAAAGGGCTAGTCGGAGTACACCAAGTGGAAGCTAGTGTGACCATGTAGTAGAAGCTGGACTCCATCACCAAGTAGTTGTAAACTTTGATGAGAGCTCAAGCCTAATATGCTTGGGCAGCTCTCCCTCCTTGCGATCAATGTGGTCAAGTTGACCATGAAGGCAAGAACTGTCAAATGAGTAACTTCTTCAACCCTCCTATTAAAGAGACAAACTTTCTGGGCAATCCCAACTAGGTTCATTATGATCCGTACTCCTCCAACTACAACCCTGGTTGGAGAAACCATCCCAACTTCTCTTGGGGTGGACAACAAAAGAGCCAAGGCCAGAACCAGAATGTTTATAGACCTTCTCATATGCAAGGGCAAAATCAGAGGCAAGAAGAGAAAAAGCCTAGCTTAGAGGACACCATGATGCAACACATGGCCAAAAATGATGAAAGAATGAAGGCCTTAGAGACTCAAATAACCAACCTGACTAATATGATGTCTCAGAGAGTTGTAGCCTTTCCTACTCAAACTGAGCCTAACCCAAGGGAGGAAGTAAAAGCCATCACTCTCAAGAGTGGTAAGGCACTAGAGGAACCATAGAGAAAGGAGGTACTGACACCTCTAGCCAAAAAGAGACTCTTACTAAGGAGGGCTCAGTTGGAGAAAAAGAGAAGAAAAAAGAGGCGACTACCCTTCCTAAAGTAAGTATTCCTTTCCCTCAAAGGGTTAAAAATGAAGAAAATACTAGGTAGTTTAATACATTCTTAGAAATTTTCAAAAAACTGCAAATAAATATTCCATTTGCTGAAGCCAAAGCTCAAATGCCCAAGTATGCTAAATTTCTTAAGAAAATTATTTCTGACAAAAAGAAACTTGGGAATTTTAAGACATTTAGCCTCAACGAGGAATGATCTGCTATTGTCCTAAAAAAGTTGCCTCTTAAGATTAAGAACCTAAGGAAATTCACAATTCCTTGCATTATAAGCAACTTACATGTTGAAAACGCATTATGTGCTCTGAGCGCCAGTAATCTTATGCCCTATTTTTTTTTCAAGAAGCTGGGGTTGCAAGAACCCCAGCCTACTAACATTTCACTCTAGCTTACAAACAAGTCCATAGCTCACCCTTGAGGAATAATAGAAGACGTACTAGTAATGGTGGGCAAGTTCTTCTACCCTGTAGATTTTGTAATACTAGATATGGACAAAGATGGAGACATCCCGATCATTTTGGGGTGACCTTTCTTAAACACAGGAGGGGCATTGATTAATGTTCGGGGAAAAAAAATGACTTGGAGGCTTGAAGATGAGGAGGTGGTATTCAGAATATTCGACATCCAAATGAACCCTTCCTCTTGAACTACCTGCAAATTGGTGCAAGATGTGGGTGAGGCAAAGTTTTCAGCAAATGTGGGGCTCATTGCAAGCCAATTACCTTAGCCCCCCTAATACTTGAACCCTAAGAGTTTTGTCAAGCTCACGATGTTAAACAAGCGCTTCCAAGAGGCAACATGTCATATCCTTTAGTAGTATTTGCTGTTGGCATTATATAATAGGACTTAGTTTCATTTGTATATTAGTGATTAGGCTTAGCATGCATGCACAATTGTGCTTCACCATGCACTAATGTGCTTTATTTTGATATTTTCATCATTGGAAATTATGCACGGCCGTGCTTCATTTTCATAGTTCTGTCATCGAAAACTATGCATGGTCATGCTTCCTTCTAGCACAGTCATGCTTAATTTTCATAGGTTAATGTTGTTTTACTATTTTATTTCCTTTCATGTTATTTACTTTTGGTCTTTATTTTGTCGTATTGGGGACCATGCTCATCGAAAGTGTGGGGGGGACCTTTTTGTACTCAAATGCTACATGCCTCATCATATATATATAAGTGTTTTGTTCTCTTGCATTTATTCCAAAAAAAAAATTCTTTGATCTTAATATTTCAAGGAATAAAAAGGCCTAAACCATCAAGGAACCTTTAAAAAAAATTATAATAAGTAGTGAACTGACAACCCAAGCTATTTGGGGCCGCCCTACCATTAGGAGAGTTGATAATTAGCATGACTTTTAGACTGAATGTCTTTCTCATTAAATATTACCTCTAAATTGTGAGGTTTGAGCCACTTTAGGGTTACATCAACTAACACCCTTCTTTCTTTTTGTTTGAGTGCATCTCTAGGTTGTCACATTCTAGAACTTATGTTGATATATTTTTCTGTTTAGTTTTAGTCCATCTTAATTGTTTGTAAATTTTACGAATTTATTTGGGGCATTGTTAGGTATATTTTTTAAGACCTCCAAATTTTGCGAAATTTTTTCCACTAGTTGCTTTATTTGAGCTAGCTTAATTATTTTCCTTTTTTTTTTTTTACTTGATGTTTGTTTGGCTTGAGTTTAAGGGCAACCCTGTGAAGCAAGAATGGAGCGTCAGATACAAAGGAAGCCTTGGCTGGTACCAATTGGAAACACAAGCCCTAATTGCTTTCCTAACTAAATGAAGCTGTATGCTCTTGTGCTTCCCAGAAAAAAAATCACAACAAAGAAATAGAAAAGCTAGAAAAAGAAGAAAAAGAAAAGTGGAAGAAAAATGAGAAAAACAAAACAAAATAGTAATAAAAGCTTCCCACAAAGAATGGTTGCACAGGAATAATCAAACCAAAGAAAGAAGGCAAGATGGATCACAATAGAGATGAAAAAAAAGGATGAGGCTTGCTCTTATAGGATCTTAAGGGTTGCTCTTGGCTGTTTAAAATTTCTAACCCTTTTGTATTTACCTTCCTTTCTTTATCTCACCTGACAATTTGAGCTCGGCCATGTTACACCTTTATGAAGCCCCTTAAATTTTGCATGTTTTAGATTGAATTGTCTAGGATAGATTGATATACAAGCCTATGGTAATGCATCTTCTTTGAGACTTGAGTGATTATTGTCTATACCTTGATATACTTGAGTGTGGCGTGAAGAGTGATCGTTATTTCAGTGAGAAGATTAATGTTTAGGGGTCCTAAGTCTAATTGGGCACTCAGTGTAATGACCCTTAGGTGGAAATTGTCACTACTGCAGGTTCTATGAGGATAAATAAGTGGATTACTTGTTTGGCTAGTGTCTTTTGATTTCTTGAATTATGTGATGAATTAGGACAATTGCTTGAGGGCAAGCAAAGCTCAAGTGTGGGGGGGATTATAAACCCTCAATTGTTATGATTAGCCTAGGAAATTTGGGTCTTTATTTGTTGAATTCAGCTTATCTTTATAAGCATTTTGACTCATTTCTCTTTAATTTTGACTAGGGATGAAAGGAGTAGTAGTTGGGAAGAAATGGTTTTGAAGAAGCATTTGTTGCTGCCAGAGATGCTTTACTGTGCTTCAAAGCCGAAGTTACCCTTACGAGAAGATGCATGACTGTGCTTAATTATGCACGGCCATGCTTGGTTGTCAAGTTTTCGCATATGAGAATATGCATGACCAAAACATGGCCATGCTTTAGAAGACATGCACGGTAGTGCTTCCATCAGGTCCATAGGCCTATTGAAGATATGGAAATAGCAACCCTAATTGCCATCTCTATATCTGGTTTACTTGTAAGTTTTACTAGGTATGCCTTATATACTGCTTTTGGGCAACCCTCTCAACAACTAAGAGGTCCATTTGAAGAACATGGGGACTAGTTGAAGTAATGAGCCCTCCATATTGGGGGCTCACTACTTCAATTAAGATAAATAGAGGATTTGCAATTTCAAAGACTCCTTTTCATATTCTACTCTTTTTTGATTCTTTTTTATTTTTGGCTGAGAAGAAACTCCATAGAGCTTCAGAGGACTTCTCCTATATCTTTTAGACAAAGATTAAGGATTGGCCTTTTGGTTAAGGTTTTTCTTTGGTTTCTAATGTTTTACATTGTAATGGGTTTTTTCTTTGTTATGATGGAGGACTAATCCCTAGGCTAGGATTGTGGTGTAGCTTGAGATGATTGGAACCCTTTTTTAATTGTTCATTTTATTTTCCCTTCTTCTTTCAATTGAATAGTCTTAGTATTATTTAAGTTATTGTTTGGAACTGATCATTTCTTGCATGTTTTTAATCAATTAATTAACCAGAGACTGTACTGTAATTAATTAGTAAATATCTAGGGTAATCGAGTTTGGAACGTTGAGTGATCAAACTACGAACCAAGCCCTCAATCGAATTCATTTAGCCTCTTTACTCTTATTCTTTTCTTGGATTAAACCACTGCATGACCAACCAGAGGTTTAATGCAGGAAAGAGTTTTTACAACCTGTGACCAAAGGTTGTGAAAGAATTTGGTAGAGGGAAATTGACAATTGAACTGGGAAGTAAGATTACAACTTAATTAGAAGGGAAAGGAGTTGAAGGAATTAGTGAATCCATAGTCCTAGGTTTTTATCTCACTAAAATCCAATTTTACTCTAAGTACTTTTAATTCTTGCGTTCAAATCCCTTTTAATTTGAACAACTTAGACAACATAGGAATTTTTCTGAAAGGTACTCCATATCAGTCTCTTAGGTATGATATCTGGACTCAGTTCATTGTTGCTATTGCGATAGGGTACGCTTGCCCTTAAGCGTGTTCTAGATGCATCAAGTTTTTGGGACCCTACAACTCTCTGAGAGATCATATTGCCTAATCCAATTGGAATTTCTCTTTCCTGATATCGCATAATTACTAGAATTGTGCTAGTCTCAATATTAAAGCTAATCAATTTTCTTTTATGAAAATTGGCCTTCAATCCTAAAGTTAGCTCAAAAACTCTTAGCATACACTTCATAGTTAGAATGTTTTTTTTTCCAACAATCCCCAATAAAAATGACATCATCAACATATTGAAGATGGGAAACTTCAATTTGATCATGACCGACCTTATAACCAAGAAATAGATCCTTTTTGTATTGCTTTGCCCATTAATCCACTGAGCCCTTTTGTTGTAATGAGAAAAAGGAAAGGAGAAAATAAGTCTCCATGTCTTAGACATCCAAAAAAAGAAAAATCTTTTGTTCTGCTACCATTAACAAAAATTTAAGCTATACCAGTTGATAAACATTCAAAAATCCAACCCCTTCGTGTACTACAAAAGACAAGTCTATTCATCATGTAGTGTAAATACTTCCAACTAACTGAATCGAAGGTTTTCTCAAAGTTTACCTTAAAAACAATTCAAGAGTTATTATTCCTATAAGCATCGTTTATAATTCCATTGAGGATGAGAGTTCCATCAAGTATTTGTCTCAAAAAGCATATTAATTGTATGAAATTATGCCTTGTAGAACTTTCTTTACAAGACCTTGGCAAGAATCTTATATATATGCTTCCAATAAGAGAAATTGGTCTATAGTCTTCTATCTGAATAGGATTTTCTTTTTTAGGAACAAGACAAATGAATGATGAATTATACCTTTTTGTAAGTCTTCCATTAGTGTGTAATTCTTTAACCATGTTGCATATATATCTTCCTTGACAAGATAGCAAAACCTTTTGAGAAATTTAAAGTTAAAGCCATTAGGTCAGGACTCTTAAAGCCATCACAACGACACTACCTCTGTAATTTCAGTTTACTGTGGTGTATGACACACTCAATTGAAACCAAGAACACTTGAAATGTAATAACCTTTTCAGAAGCGAAGAAGCCATAAAATGTAGAAAGGGAAAACAAAGGCATATATGTGTGGGTTGGGGGAGGGGGATCATTTCACTTTTCAACTATTATTTTAATATTTCAACAAGATTTAAACTATACGGGGCCGTTTGGCAGGCAGCATATAATAGGATAACTATCACATCTTGTTATAATCTATTGTTTGTTGCACTAATAAGATATGATAATGTTATCCTATCTCTTATCCTATCCTGTTGCTATAGTATATTTTCTATCCTGAGGGAGAAGCTGGGTTAGGAAGCAACAGGATAAGATAAGCTTTTTCCCTTCCTCCCTCTTTATATATATATATATATATATATATATATATATATATATAAATAACGATAACATACAAGAAGGGGGGGGGTTGAATTATGTGTTAGAAAAAGAAAACTTTTTCGCAAACCTTTAATAAAAAATAAAAAGGTATGAAACAAAGAAAATGAGATAAGGATAGGGAAGGAGAAGCACACGAGGAATTTTTATATTGGTTCACTCAAGCTGAGCTATGTTTAGTACCTTTGTTTAGAATGATTTCTACTAACCAATCCTTAGTTACAAACAAGTATTCTTACCAGCCTCTTCAGGCTTACAATAGTGATCACCCCAGATTACTTACACAACCTAAGTATTCTTTTGTCACAAAGCCTCTCTAGGCTTTCACAACACAAGGAAGTGTTTTATAGAATCTACTCATTGAGTGAGGATATGAAAATATAGAGCAGATTTACAACAACTTTGCTATGCAAAAAAATAAGAAAATGAAGAGTTTTTAGAGCTTATCCAAAGAGATATTTTTAAGCTTTTGTTGCAATTTGTTCTTGTTCGTCATCTTTGCAGCTTTGGTCTGGGTGTAAATATATAGTCTTGACAGGATAACTGTTGAGATGGACGAACTTCAAGCTTCAAAGATACGTGTAAAACTTGTCGTGTGTAGTAGCGCATGTATCAAGCTTGCAAAAAAGACAGGAAAACGTCTCTTGTAGTTACACCAAAAAGGATGGTGTAGATCTGTGCTTCAAAGTTGATTTTTCTAAACATTCCTTATTTCGGTTTGACAGCTTGATAAGTTAACTTTCTTTTTTGTAAAGTTGTACTTATACACAAACATATATATATATATATATATATATATATATATATATATATGCTTTTCATTTAATGTGAGACATATTTGAACATTAGTGCTCGTAAAAGGAATAAGACATTTGTATCAGAGCGTACAAGTGTAAATTAATTTGAACTTTTAAACTTAACAGAATTAAAAAAAAAAGTCTCAGATAAGATATTGAACAACTTTTTAAAGAAAGCGCATAGTTAAAGTAAAGCACTTGACGCTTGGTTTAACAAGGGGCATTGGACGCCAGAGTATATAAAACATATTGGACATTGATAAAAGCTTTTTATTGAAGAGCGATATATGGACGCTTATTTATAAACAATCTAAAATTTAATAACTTTGTTATCTTCAAAACTTGAGGGGTTAAATGTTTCATTTATCTTTAGTTCCAACAATATATATATATATATATATATATTATATTTTGTTATATGATAATTATAATATAATTATCATATAACAAAATATATATAATAAATAAAATACATTGTAATATATATTAATTTAATAATAATAATAATAATAATAATAATAATAATTTTGACATATAAATTTAAAGTATATTATTAATTAAAATATTAAAAATTAAAATTAATATTCAAATATTTTTTCAAAATAAAATTATTTCAATAATAATTATAATTTTAAATATCTTATATAATTTTTTTTATAATTATAAGAAAAGTAACTACATAAATAAAACATAATATTATATACTTTAATTAAAATTATAATTTTTTAAAAAAATTATAAAATTAAATTAAAAGTTACTTTTAGAAAATTATATATAATTTTATGAAACAATAATTTTGTCATTTGAACATAATTTATGCTTCATCTTATCGTTATCTGGTTTATTATCTGGTATGCATCAAACATTAGATAAGATTATAAATTATCCTACTCATTTCCTGTTCTTATCCTGCTTTTATATCATATTCTATCTTATCTTATGCTATCTTGACTAACAAACGGGCCCTATATTAATTTACGTACTTTGAACATGACTTTGAATTCAATTGTAGCACTTTGGGGCAACTATATATGTACCAAGCTCAACGGACAAGATCGAGTTCATATATACGCATTCATCCTCTTGGCAAACCTTCTGCCACGAAACAATGAAATTTTATTACACATGTATTTAAAATTCATGGCATAATGGCAAGATTTTGCATGAAAATGAAAAAAAAAAAAAAAGATTATTGAGTTAACTCGGTGATCGGCAGATATAAGTATTATTAGTTCATATTCTCCACGATAATAAGGTGAATTTATGAATAGAAAATTAATTTCTACCATGTTCCAATATTTTTAAATTGAAAATCGCAAAATAAAATAAAAAATAATATTAACATATCTTTGAAAAGGTGACTTGCTAATGAGACAATTAAATTAATTTTCAATTAAAATGAAGTAATAATAAAAAAATTATTAAAAACATTGTGTTAGACAAAATCCCAAACAAGTTAAAGTCAATAATGTTGGAAACAAAATTTGGATATAATATCATCAGTACTGAAAAAATTGATCTTCAATAAAAAATAATTAACTACTATATTTAATTGTTGGCTTTTCTTTTGGAGAAAACTTAAATACAATACCTTGGTACTATTGGTGCTGTTTTTTGATAAGAAATAGAAATTTATCTCGGTAATCTGCGTAATAAAAATATGTATTAAAAAATTTCATAAATTATCGAGACGAATATCCAATTCTGATTAGAGAATAACACTAATAATACCTAAAGTACTATATCTAAATTTTGTCCTTTTCTTTTTTAGCTGAACAATGATAACTTTTAATTGTTAACTATTATAAAATTTTTCACGTTTCGATGTACCATACATGATAAATTTTATCTTAGTAATAACAAAAATTGATGCCCCAATACTTAGAAAAACAGTGCCACTGATACTTATGATATCAGTACATCTAAATTTTGTCCTACCTCGAGTCCTCTCGTTCATCAGTCATTGTACTCCACTCCTCAGTATATACACTTCAGAGGCGTGATGCTGTAGTTGCCAGTACATGATGTGCTGTGTTTTATAATCATAAAATATGATCCCTCCATTACTTTCCTCTATGGCGAGGTTAGAATTCTACTCACTGAAAAGTAGGACAATATGGAGGGTTGTCTTATAAAATGATAAAATGACGAGAAATTTTTTTACTTATCTCTTTATATAGAGTTAATTGACTGGAGTTTGTCAAACCTATAAAACTATACTGAAATGATAAACACAAAAATATTGCATAATAAAATCATACATAAATTTACATGAGAAAAAAATTATTCCAAAAAAGTAGTTCACACTACCATTTGCTCATTTGGAATTCTACACAAACCCTAGACACTAAATTGTACATTTATATATATATTCTCAAGATTGGGTGCATTAACTGCGTTTAAGCATGGCACACAGGACCACATGAAGAAAAAGGAGGAGGGAGGATATCATAATTAAAAGAGTACATAATTCTAATTAAAACAAAGGTAGTAACCCACATAATTAGTTATATGAAAAAGTAAAACCGAAAAGAAGAAAAATAGACATTAAGTCAATTCGACTAGACAGTCTATTACAAGCATGTATGTGAAACTGGATATATAAGAGTTCACCCTTTTATATATATTTTTGTAACTTTCAGATTGAACTCTCCCCATCATGTTCAATTTCAGAAGCTGCTTCATCTTCTTCTTGCAAGCAATCAATGCCAAATGCACCATGGCCATAGCCAAAGGCCTTGATGTGGTCTTTTAGGGACCTTTTGTGTTTGAAATCAGACCCACATAAACAATACCATATTTTGCCACAGTTCTTCTCATGTGTTCTCCAATCACCTTTTACTGCAAATGCTTTGCCACATTTTCTGCACATGTAGGGTTTTATGCCATGCTTTCTCTTGTAATGTGTTTGAAGAGTTCTGAAATCCTTGAGAGGCCTTGCTCTTGGGTGATCAATGTTGTGCTTGCAACCTGGTGCACAACAAAAGCATGGAAGCCTTAGCATAGCTGTTGGTTGTGTTCCTTTTAGAGAATCAGGCCCTTTTCTGTATTGAGATCCATGTCCCCACATATGCATCTGAAAATTAAGTCATCAGATTAAACTCAAAAACACTCCCATTAATTGGTGGAACAGAATTAACAGTATTAATGGGTATGCACTGGATTGATACACATGCCCCCTGGAATGTATTTAGAATTTATTGTTCAAAACTGATGGTTATTGCCTATTTATATATGGGTTAGAGTATCCTTTATTTTCTAAATAATAATATCTTTGCCTATAAAAAAAATTGAGTATGCACAAGAATCAAATCGTGTTCTGTTGTACCTTTATTTTATCATGCTTAGTTATGAAATTTATAACCAGAGGTTCTAATTTGCTTCCAATAACTTCATACACAACTACAAATTTTAAACCAAGTTTTGCAGCAAGAGAAATTAAGGTGCATGTACAGTATTTGAGTTTTATTGAGCATATATAGATGCATATATAAATTCTATGGGCTTTAATTAATTAGTTTCATAGTTCCCTAGAAAGTAATTGACTAGAGAAACCATCTTGTGATTACCATAAAATTGAAGACACAGGCACAAAGTCAACCTAGTTTCTTTTGGCTTCTCCCTCGTACTCATATATATACAAATTTGGAAGGCCATATGATAAAAATAAGAAGCAAGCTAGACATTTGAAAGGTGGTTAACATAGTTTCCCAGCCAACATTTTAACTAATTAATTTATAATTTCCACATTAAGATGACAAGTTAGCAGTAACTCAAAGTTCGTACAATTTATACAAAAAGGTTAACTTGTTCAGATATAAAACTATGTTTTCTTAATTCTACTTAAATTATATCTGGGGGTATGTGGGACTGGCTCTTTATTAAGACATCTGATCAGGAAATGATCTCATCACACACAAGTCTATCAATAACATTTTTTTTTCTTTTTACCGTTTGCAGTGCTATGAAAAGGCTGTAGTGAGTTCAGGCTTTTGGCGAGGAACATCTGAATCTGAATCCTGAGAGAAGCATTATTATTAATAATTTGTTTTACTTTCCATTCATTTGCACTTTGCAGTCTGGTTCAGCACAATGTTCTAGGTGACATAAAAGCAGAAGCAAGAGACTTCAAGTTTTCAAAGAAAACAAAACTTAATTAAGGTACTGAGATCGAGACCAAATAGTCACGTTGATCAGAAACAAAGAACAAAAAAACAAAAGAAGACCATGCAAAAGGGCTACACACAGTAAGCAAAAATGAGGAAACACACAAGGAGGGGCCTATCTTCTGATTCAATGTTAAAACTATTAAAAAAAATTGAAAATTAAGGACACTTTTATAAACAAGGAAAAGCAATAAAGTACAGACACAAGACAAGAGGGGGTAGCTGATTACTTTTACTTATGTAAAAGAGACCACCGTACCTGAAGATTATTGTATCTGTTGAAAGTTTTAGAGCACACAGGACATGGGAACTGTGTAGGACCAATGAGAATCTGAGATGGGGTGGGAATCCAATACTGACCCTTGTTCAATCTATCCAAAGGCTGTTCAGAAATCATATTCACTTCCCCTTTTTCACCCATTTCCATACAAGTTGAGGCCATCCTTGATGACCCCAGATCAGAAGAAGTATCCATTCTTGGAAGCCCTATGTGTAGGGCAACAGTCACAGTTTCATCATCACCATCTTCAGCTCTCTCATGTTTGTTGTCCACTTTCTTGTCCTCTTCTATAACCTTTGAGGGTTCATTTTGGTGCTGCTGATTTGTGAGGCTTATCTTGTTGATGAGAGGAAGGGCCTCTCTGAGAGGAGGGGAAGAAGGAGGAGCTGCATAGGAAGATGAGGCTCCTTGTAATTGAATTCCAAACCTGTTATTGTTTGAGTAATTAGCAAGAGGGTAGGATTGAGAAGAAGAGCAGTGAGGGTGGAGAAGCATGAAGTTGAACCATTCATGGAACAAATTGGACTGAGGATCTGTCATAGTGAATGATGTTTGATGTGGGAGAAAGGCAATTTGGTGATATATGGTTTGGTTCTTTGGTGATATATAAGAATATTAGTACATAAGTGTGTGTGAGAGAGAGAGAGTGGATATTATGTGGGGGAATGGAGAGCCATATAAGTAAGTTTCAAGGTAAAAGGATTAGAAAGCCAAAGTGTATGGAAAGTCAAGAAATTACCCCCTGCAAGCCAATTAAAAGCGAAAGGGAAAGGCAAAGGTAGAGTCAGAGATTAGACTTGCAGTTTGTCTCCCTGGAGATAGATATTGTGTTTGTTGCACCACCACACACAAAGAGGGATATAGAGTTTATAAAAGGGAGAAGAAGAGAGAGAATAATTCTATTATTTTTAACTATAGCTAGACTTTCACTTTGTTTCAACTCAATACTTCATCAAAATTAACACTTTTTAATAAATTTTTTGAATATAATCTTTATTATTAGTTAAAATTTATATAAAACTAATTATGATAACACTCATTAAATAAGAAATAAAATTTTATAATTTTTAATAAATTTTAGTTAATAAAAAAGAGTATTAAAAAATGAGAAATGATCATTGTTACAAATTTTGTCAGTTTTTGTAATTATATTTATCTCTTAAATTATATGATTATCCAATAAAAAGAAGACAGCTAGGATTCGAGCAATGTTTTACAAAAACTTTTCGTACCAAATAGGAAAGCCTAAAAAAATAGAGTAAATATTTTATGCATAGACATATACTATTATTCAATCACAAATTGACATATATGGTAAGTTTAATGACTTTTACAATAAGTACTTTAAAAGTTATATTAACAGTAATTTGTGATTGATTAACCGTGTAAAATTTTTTGCCCTAACCATATATAGTCATTAAATTCAAAAAATATATTAGAGAGTACATTAATAATATTTCTCCTCACATTAATTATGGACACACGTAAGTCATGTCATGACAAGTTAAGAAACATCACATAAGTGAAATTAACAAATTATATATAAATAATTTTGAATTTTATTATTATTTTTATAATAGCACTTCCTCGTAATAGTAAGTAACATGAGAATATCCTTATTTTTATTTTATTTTTATAAAGAGAATATCCTTATTTATTCTTTCATACTTGCCTACATCCAGCATTTGCTTGGGTGAGTGTGTTTAGTAGTGATTGTTACATTTTGCACACATAATGATGATGTTAATTCTGCCGTTCTCTCTTCTCTGCTGCCTCGTCGGTCAACAAAATATCAAATGCACTATTGGTTTTGGTGTCTGAAGACGGTTTGATAATTTCGAAATCTGTTCTAATTCAGGGGTTGGTACATTTTCTCATGCACGTGATTAATTTAGTTTTGTGGGTAAAGCTTCTCTCACAACCTATGGAGTAGCAGCTGTACGTGTTGAGCTTGACTCCGTAAGTTTTAACATTATATAGTGTACGTTGTAATTAGCAACGCTTTCACAATTAACACATATTTCACTAAAATAGTCGTGAAGTATAATTTTTTTTTGTGTCTATACAATGATGGCAACAAAGTTAATTAACACCATACTACCTGAATTCTTGCTATTAGGTCGATCCTAACGGATATGTCGTGAAATATAAATACCATCATACTATTTACATTTACTTATAAGCTAAAAAGTTTATTAAAAAAAAATAAAGCTTTTTTTTTTTTGAGGGCATGTTAAATCAATATTGTATTAAAGGTCTCTTATCATTAATAATCAGTCAAAAATAAACGACCTCAACTTCAACTATTTTGTTAGAGCATCACAACTTTGACCTAATCTTAATCAAGTCCAATCAAAATTAGCATTATATATTCAATATAATGCTATTAAGGAACAGTTAAAGAGACCAAATTATATTCAATATAGTGCAAATATGAGTACTAGTAATTTTATTAATTATGATATTTATACTAACAATTTAATTTTTGTTATTTAAATATAATTTAATTATATTGATAGAGATAAATCAAATGACTATTAATTTATGATTTATTTTCATTGTCACTCTCACACCATGAATATGAATGTGGGAGAATACGAATCAAATCCTCGCTAGGAAAAAGACGTAGGGGAAAGAGGAAATTTACCACGCATGTTAATTAAATTGAAATATTTTAGTGGATGATAAAGAGATATATTATCCTGTAGACAATGACATTTACGTTGTCGTTTTATTCTTATAAGAAATGTGATATACATACAATTCTTACAATAATTTATACAAAATTATTTTTGTGTCTCTCTCCATCACATTGTTTATTACATTTCACTCTCTTTCTCTCTCTTCATTGTACAATTTATCTGTTGTACAATTTGTTGTACAAGTATCATTTCTCTTCTTACTACTACAAGCTTGCAGGTATGCGTGGGAGCCCCTACCTCTTGTAAACTCAAGTGTTTTTGCCTTTGACACTAGTCCCTTGAAGAAGTTTTCAGTAGTAACATGATTTAAACACGTGGAGCACTATCATGCACAAGATTTTGGAGGGGTAGTCGGCATGGGAACATTTTTTGGGGCGTGGAGGACAAAACTGTGAGCTTGAAAATGAAAAGCAAAGTTTGAAATAGTGGCTGGGAGAAGAATTAATGTGACAAGAAGCCAGCAAAGACAGTGATAGACAAAAGCTATGTTCTGCTCCATTAACTACCAAGAAACCCAATTGATAAGTAGAGGAAAGATTTTATGGTGTCTTAACCTTGGGCAACAAAATGCTAATTGATCAGATTTTCGATATTGAGATCTCCATAAAATTTGAGGCATGTGATCGCACCAATCGCTTATTGAGTTATAAAAGCTAATACGAGATGTAAATTTAACAAGATTTGAAAAAGAAATGGAAAATATGTCCGAAATCATAATAAAGATTCAAATAACTAAATATGTCATTTAATATTATCAAGTAGTTTATTTGCTAATTTTATCAAATATTTTTAATTCAAACAACTAGTTTTTAAGCTTTCAGTTTTTCAGCTCCTAATTTATAAGTTTTGGTTAGCTTATAAGTTAGTTTTACCAAGCACACCCTGTATGTAAAGTTGGGATTAATTTTAAAAAATGATTATTTTACAAATGCTTTTTCAGAAGGTTGAAAATTACAACAACAAAAAAAAGGACGATTATTGTTCATCGCATAAGCAAGTTTGTTTGATGTTTAAAATTAGACGTCAAATTAAAAT